>SJYT01009686.1:50799-186453 GCA_006410635.1 Cephalophus harveyi
CCGCCCCCAACCTTCTGGTCACTTCCAACAAGCCCCAGGGGCAGACAGTCTCTGGGGCAGCAGTGACCTTCCTGGACATGGATCTGGGGCCTCCGTTCTCTGTGCTGGGGTCTCCTGCCTGGGAGCTTTCCCTCCAGCTATGACTGCCACAGTCATCACTGCCACCCAGCCCCGACCCCAGCCCTGCAGGCCCGGGGTGGGCTTCTTCCCTCCCTCCAACTGGAAGCGCCTGCCCTCGCAGGGCCATCTCCCAACTCACACGGGCACCTCCACCTCCAGCCCACAGCAGTGGAAGCCAAGCCTCCGCAGGAACAAGCGCGGGGGCCTTGCCTCTGGCACACGGGGATCCACCTCTCGCCCCTTCTGTCTCTAACCCAACATGAGCAGATCCATCAATTCAGCCCAAATTCTAGAAACCAGTGGGAGTCCGTCAGAGGCCAAGGCTGTGAGTCTGTCTGTCTCCTCCAGGGGCCCGAAAACAACCTGTACAGAAAGTATGAGGAGAAGGTGCGGCCCTGCATTGACCTCATCGACTCCCTGCGGGCCCTGGGCGTGGAGCAGGACCTGGCCCTGCCCGCCATCGCCGTCATCGGGGACCAGAGCTCGGGCAAGAGCTCCGTGCTGGAGGCCCTATCGGGGGTCGCCCTCCCCAGGGGCAGCGGTAAGTACTGCTGGGGCAGCCTCCTGCAAGCCACAGAGCATCCCAGGACCAGAAGGCTCAGGAGAGGTCACGAGAAGCCTCCCTGGACCGGTGTTGTGGGCAGGGGGTGGTAGAGGGTGTGGGCCTGGATGCTCCTGCTGCCCCTAGGTTCTGAGTCCTCTTTCACGCGTCAACAGTCATTGCTGGGCTTTGTATCAGTTGTGTTTTTTTCTAGATCTAAGACTCTAGAAACATTTCTATGTTAACTTGTCAGTTTCCGGTAACATGTAAAGTCTTTTTGAACCATTTTCTCACATTTGAGAAGCTACTAGCCAGGATCATGGTGTGATAAGACACAATGTNTCATTGCTGGGCTTTGTATCAGTTGTGTTTTTTTCTAGATCTAAGACTCTAGAAACATTTCTATGTTAACTTGTCAGTTTCCGGTAACATGTAAAGTCTTTTTGAACCATTTTCTCACATTTGAGAAGCTACTAGCCAGGATCATGGTGTGATAAGACACAATGTTTCATTTTAAAAGAGAAAAATTTTTTTTTTTTGGTCCCGGCTCAAGGCATGTGGGCTTTCAGTTTCTCAACAAGGTGTCAAACCTGCACCCCTGCATTGGGAGGGCAGAGTCTTAACCACTGGACCACCAAGGAAGTTCCTGTTTCCTTTCAAAAAAAAAGAAAATTTAAGCGTGTGTAGAATCAAGCTGGCAACCCACTGCAGTATTCTTGCCTGGAGAATCCCAGGGACAGAGGAAACTGGCAGGCTACAGTCCATGGGGCCTCAGAGTCAGACAGAACTAGCTAACACAGCTACTACTGTGATCGTCTGGGCCTCCCTGGTGGCTTAGTTGGTAAAGAATCTGCCTGCAGTGCAGGAGACCTGGGCTCAGTCCGAGTTGGGAAGATCCCCTGGAGGAGGGCATGGCAGCCCACCCCAGTACTCTTGCCTAGAGAATCCCATGGACAGAGGAGCCTGGCCGGCTACAGTCCATGGAGTCACAGTCAGACACGACTGAAGTGACTTAGCGCGCATGCACTCAAGCACAGAATTAAAAAGCTGTCATACATTCTGACAATGAAAATAATTATAAAGGGGAAAAAAGGACGGACCTGGCACCCTAAAGTGGGTAGTTTCCCCTGTCCTGATTCCCTCTCTCGTACTCATCTTCTTCCAGCACTGCCCATCTGTCAAAAACAACAGGAACCCGGGGAGCCAGGGCTGCCTCCTGGGCACAGAGGAGGGTATGGGGGCTTCATGGACCCTTCACAGCCCTCAGCAACCACCCAGACCAGACGCCCCGGCCTGTGTGTCCTCCCAAGCGTGGGCAGATGGTCCTTTATTCCAGGGTCTCCTGTGAAATCCCCATCAGCCCAACTCTGCTGTGTGATGGAGTCAGAGTGGGGACCAGTGGCTCCTCCTCTCCACCCTGGGTTCAGCATTTCCAGGAGAAAAGCAACAGAGCAAAGCGTCTGGAGGCCAGTGTGGCCGTGGCAGTCTTGCGGGGCAGGCAGGAGTCCCTTACAGGACAGTGCTTCGGGCTCCCGCCACGCCCGAGTGTGAGGGGCTGGGAGGGCTGGATGGGGTCAGGTAGATCTCACTGCTTCCCTCCCACTCCTACCCACGTCCTGACCCTTGGCTGCCACCTGGACTGTGCCCGAGGCCTTTCTAGGGCCAGGGGTAATTAGTGGGGCTGGGCTGAGTCCTCCCTAGAGAGGGATACAGAGTTCAGACAGTGCCTCTGGGGACACTGGGGAGGATAAGAGCAAAGGGTGGGGCTTCCCTGGTGGTCCAGTGGTTAGAACTCCATGCTCCCAATTCAAGAGATGACAGGCCTCTCCAGCTCCACAGCAAGCACCGTCTCTTCTTTCCAGGCTTTCCCATGTGCCGGCCCTCTGCCTCGCGCATGTCCCTCCTCCTTGCTACATAACCCTACCCTTGCATGACTGTGAGTTTACCTGCCTCTCCTTTGGGAAGTGTCCCGGGCAGCACCCGTGCTCCAGCTACCCTAGCCAGCGCTGGACACGTGTGTCCCGAGGGGCTGCTCTAACCTGAAATGTCTGGTTGCCTGTGGCCGCATCCCTGTCCCCAAGCCGTGAGGTTTCCCCCAAGGCCAACCCCAGCCACCCATCACTCCTAGAAGCACATCCAACTCTTGAGATCAGCCTGAGGTAACCACTGAATGAGAAGAAGGCTCAGATGCTCCTGGAATGTCTTCCCAGGTGGCGCTAGTGGTAAAGAACCTGCCTGCCAATGCAGGAGACACAAGAAACACGGGTTTGATCCCTGGGTAGGGGAAGATCCCCTGGAAGAGGACATGGTAACCCACTTTAGTATTCTTGCCTGGAGAGTCCCATGAACAGAGGAGCCTGGTGGGCTACAGTCCCTAAGGTCACAAAGAGTCAGCCATGACTGAAGTAGCACGCACACATGCTCCTGGAATCCACTTCCATACCCACTCAGAGGGGACCCTGGAGGCCATCCCCTAGCAGCCCTGCCTCCAAGGTCCCTGAGCCTGCCCACGCCTCCCCAAGGCATCTTCCCCTTCCTGCTCTCAAGCTGGGCTCAGCCAGACAGGCAAAAATTCACTCTGATCATAACAGGAAACTCTGTGGCCATAGCTCCCGTTCTAGGGAGATGGACTTATGCCTCACTGAGCAACAAACTTTGCATCTGAGGCTGGGGTTTTCACATGACTTCTTGGGCTCAGCTCCCTGAGAACCCCGTGTTTCCAGCTAGCTCACCAGAGGGATTGCTCCCCAAATTGCTAGGTGCTGCCTCAATTCTAGATCCACCCCCAAAACAGGAACTTCCTGAGATCTTCACCTGGCAAGTTTCCTAGCTTCAGATGATAAAAGCTCTGCACTGCCATGCCTGCTACACCCGTCCTGTCCACATGTGCCCAGCACATCCTTCAGCGTGGCTGAGATCTGCCCAGTCTCTCTCTAGCTGTGAGCTCTGTGGGCAGGTCTGGGAGGGCATGTTCTGTGAACTTAGGTGAATGTTCTGTGTAAGGATGAGTAATGAGCATCTTTAGAACAGCATCTCTAAAGCATCTATAGCATCTTGGAACTCTGGTCCACTGCAGGTAGGAGTATAAGTTGGTGCAACTACTTTGGAAAATTGACACAATATCCACTAAAGCTGTGTGCGCATCCCATGACATCTCAAAACTCTAATCCTGAGTATCAGTTCAGTCATTCAGTCATTTCCGACTCTTTGTGACCCCATGAACTGCAACATGCCAGGCCTCCTTGTCCATCACCAACTCCCAGAGTTTACCCAAACTCATGTCCGTTGAGTCAGTGATGCCATCCAACCATCTCACCCTCTGTCGTCCCCTTCTCCTCCTGCCCTCAATCTTTCCCAGCATCAGGGTCTTTTCAAATGAGTCAGCTCTTCGCATCAGGTAGTCAAAGGATTTCAGTTTCAGCTTCAACATCAGTCCTTGCAATGAACACCCAGAACTGATCTCCTTTAGGACAGACTGGTCGGATCTCCTTGCAGCCTCCAAGGGACTCTTGAGAGTCTTCTCCAACACCACAGTTCAAAAGCATCAGTTCTTCAGCGCTCAGCCTTCTTTATCCCAAATATACCCCAGCCAAAATGTGCACCCAAAGTCAGCTTCTAGAATATCTATAGCAGCACTATTGTGATTCCCAGATGGTGCTGGTGGTAAAAGAATCTGCCTGCCAATGCAGGAGACATAATAGATTCAGTTCCTGGGTCGGGATGATCCTCTGGAGGAGGGCACAGCAACCCACTCCAGCACTCTTGCCTGGAAAATCCCATGGACAGAGGAGCCTGGCAGGCTCCAGTCCATAGAATTGCAAAGATTCAGACATGACTGAGTGACTTAGCAAGCAAGCAACTATGATTACCCATACCCCACCCCCAGCCCCAATCCCTGACACCCCACAGACTGGATCAAGACACAGAATGGCAATGAAAAGGAGCAGCCCGCAGCCACAAGCACCAGTATAAGTTAATCACACAAACAAAATGTTGAGCTGAGGAAGCGGGACCAAGAGAGGGCTTCCCCAAGTGGCTCAACGATGAAGAATCCACCTGCAATGCAGGAGCTGCAGGAGACTCAGGTTTGATCCCTGGGTCAGTAAGATCCCCTGGAGGAGGGCATGGCAACCCACTCCAGTAGTTTTGCCTAGAGAATCTCATAGATAGAGGAGCCTTGCAATGTACAGTCTATGGGGTCGCAAAGAGTCAGACATGACTGAATGACTTAGCACATAGGCACACGTGCGTGATACCAAGAGAAGACGTAGTTTATGATTCCTTTTATAATTAGGTGGGACCACAGGAAAATGCTCTTCTTGTAGGTCAAAAGTGGTTATCTATCAGCAAATTCACTTAGCTCAGCCAAGTATAAAGTACAAAAATGGGCCAAAGAGTAGATGCTGGTAAAGCTTAAAACAAGCACTACTTTACGCGAGGGCTAGTGATCCACAGGGAGAGAGGGGCTTTAGCAGGGTAGGGGGGCTGACCATGTTCTGTTTCTTGATATGTGTTTCTGTGACACCAATGGGTCCCGCCTGTGAAACTCACCAAGCCGCAGGCTTAAGACAAGGGGTACTTTCCTGTATGTATGTTTCACTTCAATACAGAGTTACAAAATCATAGCTTAAGTAGTGACTGGGAGTGATAGCTAAAGCAGGAAACGTTTACCAAGTAGCCTGGTTGCCTTCATTCTCCCACCTCCTAATCTCTAAAGAATTAGGCAATTCATCAGGGCTGTGCTTAAACTGCCTTCCTGTTTCTCACTTGAGGACTGTCCCCTGATACAGGTGAGACACACAAATAGCTGAGCGACATAAATCTGCCCACAGGTTCCACTGCTTTTGCCTAGTTGAGCTCTTCATCTGGACTCAGGGTTTCTCCTCTCTTGGTCTCCACAGCCCAGAACATCATAGCTGGGAATGGAGTTGGCATCAGCCATGAGCTCATTAATCTGGAGGTCACCTCCCCTGAGGTCCCAGATCTGACCCTCATTGACCTTCCCGGCATCACCAGGGTGGCTGTGGAAAACCAGCCACAGGACATCGGACTGCAGGTGAGCCTCTCTGCGACTTGGGAGTGGGCCCCACGCTCAGCAGGGGGCACTTCTGAGGTCTCTGCCAGCAGCCTCCAGGGCCCTGGTGCATCTTCCCAGCCCGCACCCTGAGTAGTTGGGGAGGAGACTGCAGAGGACAGTCTAGGGCTGGGGCTTCATCCTCAGGTTCTGACAAGGGCCCAGCAGTCATGGAAACAGGCAAAGCTGACTCTGTAGGCCTGGAGGTGTATAACGCATACCCTGCCCAATGCTGTCCTGTGGGCATATGGACCCAGTGTTACCACTATCCTAATATTTAAAAGAAGCCAGACATTGGAGTTTTACATGGGATCTGCTGATTTTAGCCACAAGTTTTTAAAATAATACCACGTAAGTCAATCAGGACACAGATTGTGATCTCTGGCTGGGGACAAGAAGGCTGGTACAGTGGAGGCATGAGAACCGCAGAGCAGCTCTGAGCGATACAAACCAACAGCTGCTGAGCCTGGGGCTTCTTTACCAAAGACCTTCCCACTTAAGGTTGCCTGAGAACACAGTCATCACAGGGATGCCAGAATCACACCTGATCTCTGGCTGGGTCCACCCTGAGACCAGCCTTGTCAAGCTTTGCTGAGCCAGCTCACATGGAGGCCAAGGAGGCAAGGATAGTCTCAGAAGCATAGTTGTTGTCCAAGGTGTAAAGAGACGGGGCGGAGGAGAGGGAGAAGATGAAACCCTCTTCCCCTGGGACTGAGGTCACAGATGCCCTCTTGCCTTTTCCAAGGAGGGGGCGGGGCACTGCCAGTGTTGGGAACCCAATTACAGCCCAACTAAGACCATGGCAGTCCCTCTTGGATGGGTCTCTGCTGGCCCCACTTTCTTAGGCACTTGATTACACTTTTTTCCTCAACATCCAGATCACCATTCTCTGTCTCTGGGAGCCTTGTAATTAGGTCATTCCCTTTCCTGAGTTAAGGGACTGATTCCACACTTCTTACCCTGCTTCACTCAGCAAATGGGTGGGATTTCCCAGGGCCTGACGAAAATGCTTGCCTGGGGTCAGAGCATGCCTCTTCCTCCTCCCATCAGCTCAGAAGCATCCCAGGGAAGATTTGTCGAGGAAAGAGGGGTCTCATCTGACCACGGGAATCAGGGAGCCTTTGGGAAAGAAGAAATACCAGTGATGAGCTCTGGAGGATAAGCAGGACATCAACAGAGAGCTCAACGAGGGCAGCTGGTCAGACATTCTAAAGGAAGGGCATAGGCTAATCCAAAGCCCAGAAGTATGAAAACTGGGTGGTGCTCTGGGTTGACCAGCTGTGCCCTTGGGTGACCAGAGATGTGCTCTTCCTTTGTGACTCCCTGGCATCAGATCAAGGCACTCATCAAAACGTACATCCAGAGGCAGGAGACCATCAACTTGGTGGTAGTCCCCTGCAACGTGGACATCGCCACCACGGAGGCACTGAGCATGGCCCAGGAGGTGGACCCCGATGGAGACAGGACCATAGGTAAGAAGAAAGCACCGACAGGAAGCCAGGGTAGCCCCCTCAGATATTTAGAAGGTCCTAGATGTAATAGCTCTGTTAGAGGTGCCCGCATCCCACATCAGGTACGAACTCTGTTCCCAGGGAGACTCCATGGGCTCGGGGTGCAGCTGCACACAGCAGACAGGCCACCCTCACTTATGGTCAGGGCTAGATGTATGGCCAATATCTGGAGGTTCTCTGCTCTCCTTCCCATTGTCCCTTATTTGCATTCTCAACCCATTCTGGATAGCGGGGGGAGAGATGCCTTATTTTGTCTCCCACAATGGTCCAGAAAGGAGGAAATGACTGGCCCATCAACTCTGCAAGTCCACAGGAAAAAAATCTTGTGAGTCTTTGGCTCATGGAAAAGATCTCGCCAGGGCATGTATGAACATATTCAGGGAATATACTTCCAGGTTTACACTGGGGCACAGGTGTCTACAGAGTTTATATTCAAGTAGAACTCTTCCTTGGGGAGATGGGTTCTCTTAAATTCCTTTATTAAAAATGTCCCCTGCATTATAGGGGATTTGGTTTAAGAGTTCAGATTGCCTGGGTTTCAATCCTTGCTCTACAACTTACTGGCTACATATCCTGGGGCAAATGAGAGCTCCTATTTTAAAAATTCTGATATTATTACTTAATATCACTTCTCTCCAATCACTTCACTTACCCATCGAATTGACCTTCCTGAAAGTGTGCCAGTCATTTTCTTTGACTAAATGGATACCCAGTATTTAACTGCCTTTTCCACTTTTTTTGCAACAAATGCCCAGGTTTCCAGTAAGGATAAAAATAACAGTAGGGGAATACAACTCAAGTTTAATGTGTTATTATATGCCAGACTAGACTTGTACCCTTTTTCCTGCTGACTTCTACAGGCATCTAGAACACATTGAACCAGAAACAAAACTCAGGTTTGGGGTCATCCACCATTATGCAATCATAAGTCATTAGGGATGTCTCATTAATA
Source organism: Cephalophus harveyi (assembly GCA_006410635.1). NCBI lineage: Eukaryota > Metazoa > Chordata > Mammalia > Artiodactyla > Bovidae > Cephalophus > Cephalophus harveyi. Next base: position 58,998 of record SJYT01009686.1, read on the forward strand.
ACCACAGACGGTAGTTTCATCTGTTAAGTAGATAGATCTACTTGGATATCAGTATCTTTATAGAAATTGAGTAATACTTCTTATTAGTAGTTTTCCGTTCTTCTCATGGGGCTTCCCGGCGGCTCAGTGGTAAAAAAAAAAAAAAAAAAAAATCTGCCTGCCAATGCAGAAGACACAAGAGACATGGGTCTGATCCCTGGGTGGGGAAGATTCCCTGAAGAAGGGAATGGCTACCCACTCCAGCATTCATTAGCCACAAACTCTGATAATCTGTAAGCTATCACTAAATATTAAGTATTATTGTGGTAAATTCAGTTAAGTACTATACACATAGAGTGTACACAAAAAGGTCTTAGTATATTCCAAACAGCCTTATAGCATTGTGCAAATGTTCCATGCATTCAAGGTTAAGTATAGAAATAGAGAAAAGTATGCTAAGTTTAAAAAAGAAATGGAATATACCCTCAAGTACACAGCAGCCAAAAGGTGGAAGCAAACCCAGCATCCATCAAGAACACAGTCACTTGGAATTCAAAGCCTTCAGTCCAGTGTGAGCGACAGGAGTAAGGGCAGGGGAGTGGGAGAGGAAGGCAGGGAGGATCTCAAAGGAGGTACTGCTGGAGGGGCAGAGTGAGTCTGTGACAGGAAACCCTAGAGAGTCACAGACCCTCCTTACAGTAGGGACTGATGTGCTTTTGGAGACATGGTGATGGAGTGAGTTGGTTCTGATGATGCATGCTGCCTTAGTGTCGGGGACTCAGCGGGCACCCAAGAGACATTTGTTAAATAAATTACACAAGGCAGTCAATGAGTTGAGTGACTGGATGAGCAAATAAAAATACAAGTAAGAGGAATGACAATGGAATGAAAGAATGAGCTGAGAGGCACTGGGCCGAAAAGGCTCTTGGTCATAACAATCTTGATAAAGAAGAAAGTTGGAGGCATCATAATTCCTGATGTCAAGTATATTACAAAATGGCTGTGATTAAAGCAGTATGGTGCTAGCAAAAAGACAGACATATAGATCTGTGTGACAGAATAGCAAGCCCAGAAATAAATTCGTGTCTGTAGAGTTAGCTGATTTGGGGCAAAAGTGGTAACAATATACAATAGGGAAATGATAATCTGCTGGTCTAGGCCAAAAAAGACCCCATAGCCTAGCAGCATTCAATATATTTGAAGAGAAAATTGACCTTTCCATTGCCCTCCTCTAATTATCTCACAGGGATCCTGACCAAACCAGACCTGGTGGACAAGGGCACCGAAAAAAGTGTCCTGAAGGTCATGCAGAACCTCACCTATCATCTCAAGAAGGGCTATATGATCGTGAAGTGCCGGGGCCAACAGGATATCACCGACAAGCTGAGCTTGGCAGAGGCAACCAGGAAAGAAATAATGTTCTTTCAGACACATCCGTATTTCAGGTAAGATTCTTTATGACAGCCTTGGACTCCATGGAAACCAGCCCTCTCTACCAGAATTGGCCAAGATGATCACCATATTTAAAAATTATACAGTTAACATCAGTTCAGTTCAGTCACTCAGTCGTGTCCAACTCTTTGCAATCCCATGGACTGCAGCATACCAGGCCTCCCTGTCCATCAATAACTCCTGGAGTTTACTCAAACTCATGTCCATTGAGTCAGTGATGCCATCCAACCATCTCATCCTCTGTCAACCCCTTCTCCTTCTTCCTGCAATCTTTCCCAGCATCAGGGTCTTTTAAAATGAGTCAGCTCTTCACATCAGGTAGCCAAAGTACTGGAGTTTCATCTTCAACATCAGTCCCTCCAATGAACACCCAGGACTGATCTCCTTTATAGTATTTCAGGTAAGATTCTTTATGACAGCCTTGGACTCCATGGAAACCAGCCCTGCCTACCAGAATTGGGCAAGATGATCACCATATTTAAAAATTATACAGTTAACATCAGTTCAGTTCAGTCACTCAGTCGTGTCCAACTCTTTGCAATCCCATGGACTGCAGCATGCCAGGCCTCCCTGTCCATCAGTAACTCCAGGAGTTTACTCAAACTCATGTCCATTGAGTCAGTGATGCCATCCAACCATCTCATCCTCTGTCAACCCCTTCTCCTTCTGCCTTCAATCTTTCCCAGCATCAGGGTCTTTTCAAATGAGTCAGCTCTTCACATCAGGTAGCCGAAGTATTGGAGTTCCAGCTTCGACATCAGTCCCTCCAATGAACACCCAGGACTGATCTCCTTTACGATGCACTGGTTGGATCTCTTTGCTGTCCAAGGGACTCTCAAGAGTCTTCTCCAACACCACAGTTCAAAAGCATCAGTTCTTTGGCACTCAGCTTTCTTTATGGTCCAACTCTCACATCCACACATGACCTACTGGAAAAACCATAGCTTTGACTAGATGGATCTTTGTCGGCAAAGTATTATTTCTGCTTTTTATTATGCTGTCTAGGTTGGTCATAACTTTTCTTCCAAGGATCAAGAATCTTTTAATTTCATGGCTGCAGTGACCATCTGCAGTGATTTTGGACCCCCCAAAAATAAAGTCTGTCACTGTTTCCACTGTTTTCCCATCTATTTGCCATGGAGTGATGAGACCGGATGCCATAATTTTAGTTTTCTGAATGTTGAACATTAAGCCAACTTTTTCACTCTCCTCTTTCACTTTCATCAAGAGGCTCTTTAGTTCTTCTTTGCTTTCTGCCATAAGGGTAGTATCATCTGCATATCTAAGGTTGTTGATATTTCTCCCTGCAATCTTGATTCCAGCCTATGCTTCATACAGCCCAGCATTTAAATAAGCATGGTGATAATATATAGCCTTGATGTACTCCTTTTCCTAATTGGAACCAGTCTATTGGTCCATGTCCAGTTCTAACTGTTGCTTCCTGACCTGCATACAGATTTTTCAATAGACAAGTCAGGTGGTCTGGTATTCTCATCTCTTTAAGAATTTTCCAGTTTGTTGTGATCCACACAGTCAAAGGTTTTGGCATAGTCAATAAAGCAGAAATCAATGTTTTTCTGGAACTCTCTTGCTTTTTCCATGATCCAGTGGATGTTGGCAATTTTATCTCTGGGTCATGTGAAGCTTCAAGATGTGTATAAGAGACAGGTCTGGTATTCTCATCTCTTTAAGAATTTTCCAGTTTGTTGTGATCCACACAGTCAAAGGTTTTGGCATAGTCAATAAAGCAGAAATCAATGTTTTTCTGGAACTCTCTTGCTTTTTCCATGATCCAGTGGATGTTGGCAATTTTATCTCTGGGTCCTCTGCCTTTCTAAAACCAGCTTGAACATCTGCAAGTTCACGGTTCACATAATGTTGAAGACTGGCTTGGTGAATTTTGAGCATTTCTTTACAAGTGTGTGAGATGAGTGCAATTGTGTGGTAGTTTGAGACATCCTTTGACATTGCCTTTCTTTGCAATTGGAATGAAAACTGATATTTCCAGTCCTGTGGCCACTGCTGAGTTTTCCAAATTTGCTGGCATATTGAGTGCGGCACTTTCACAGCATCATCTTTTAGGATTTGAAATAGCTCAACTGTAATTCCATCACCTCCACTAGCTTTGTTTGTAGTGACGCTTCCTAAGGCCCACTTGATTTTACATTCTTGGATGTCTGACTCTAGGTTAGTGATGACACCATCATGGTTATCTGGGTCATGAAAATCTTTTTTGTATAGTTCTTCTGTGTATTCTTTCCACCTCTTCTTAATATCTTCTGCTTCTGTTAGGTCCATACCGTTTCCGTCCTTATCGAGCCCATCTTTGCATGAAATGTTCCCTTGGTATCTATAATTTTCTTAAAGAGATCTCTAGTCTTTCCCATTCTATTGTTTTCCTCTATTTCTTTGCACAGATCATTGAGGAAGGCTTTCTTATCTCTTTGCTATTCTTTGGAATTCTGCATTCAAATGGGTATAACTTTCCTTTTCTCCTTGGCTTTTTGCTTCTCTTCTTTTCACAGCTATTTGTAAGGCCTCCTCAAACAGCCATTTTGCTTTTTTGCATCTTTTTCTTGGGGATGGTCTTGATCCCTGTTTGCTATCATGAACCTCCATCCACAGTTCTTCAGGCACTCTATCAGATCTAGTCCCTTGAGTCTATTTCTCACTTCTACTGTATAATCATAAAGGATTTGATTTAAGTCATACCTGAATGGTCTAGTGGTTTACCTGAAAACCACTAATGGTCTACCTGAAAGTAGTTTTCCCTACTTTCTTCAATTTCAGTCTGAATTTGGCAATAAGGAATTCATGATCTGAGTCAGCTCCCAGTCTTGTTTTTGCTGACTGTATAGAGCTTCTCCACCTTTGGTTGCAAAGAATATAATCAGTCTGATTTCAGTGTTGACCATCTGGTGATGTCCATGTGTAGAGTCTTCTCAGGAGGTGACTGATGGGCAAGCGTGTGAAGCTTCATCTGTATTTACAAGATGCTGCTCCCCATTGCTTACATCACCACCTAAACTCCATCTCCTGTCAGATTAACAGCAGCGTTAGGTTTTATAGATGCACAAACTACTGTCAACTGCAGATGTGAAGGATCTCAGTTTCAAGATCCTTATGAGAATCATCCCAAAACCATTCCCCTCTGTGGAAAAATTGCCTTTCAGAAAACCAGTCCCTGGTGCCAAAACTGTTGGGGACCACTGTCAAGGGCATAGCACACTTTGGTTTCCCAAAATGTTTTCCCTTGCTCTCTCTTTTGAGTCCCACAATATCTTGAAAGACGTTGGGATTTTTTCCATTGAACTGGATACTTTTTTCCTTTCCTTTTATTTAGGAACTTGCTGTTCCTGAGCCATGGGGGAGAGGGTAATAAGATATAATGGTCACTTCTACTTTAAGGAGAGACTGTGGGAAAATGGTGAATTTTTGCAGACCTGGTTTACTACTTAGTCTGTGCCTTTAGGAGATGGCTCAACCCCTCCGAGCTTCTGCTTTTTCATCTGCTCAGAGAGTCCTGCTACTGCTTCATGGGATTAGGTTTAGGATTAAATAACACGGCATATGCAAACGTTCTGGCCAGCACACCATAAATATCACCTTGGTTCCTTCTTTCTCTCTGCTCCGGCCCTGAACGAAAGAAACAGAAGGGTTTCAGTAGTATTGAGGGCTACAGCAGAGAAGACTGCTTCCAAGCAAAGAGAAGACTCTGTAACAATCACACACATGGTTTTCAACCTTGAGCAAGCAACAGAATTTGTGGGTTATTGTTGTTCAGTCACTCAGTTGTGTCCAACTCTATGTAACCCTAGGGTCTATAGCATGCCAGTCTTCCCTGTCCTTCACTATCTCCCAGGGTTTGCTTAAACTCATGTCCATTGAGTTGGTGATGCCATCCAACCATCTCATCCTCTGGCATCCTCTTCTCCTTCTGCCCTCAATCTTTCCCACCATCAGGGTCTTTTCCAGTGAGTCAGCTGTTCATATCAGATGGCCAAAGTATTGGAGCTTCAGCATCAACATCAGTCCTTCCAATGAGTATTCAAGTTTGATTTCCTTTAGGATTGAATAGTTTGATCTCCTTGCTGTCCAAGGGACTCTCAAGAGTCTTCTCCAGCATCACCATTTGAAAGCACCAATTCTTCAATACTCAGTCTTCCTTATGGTCCAACTCTCACATCCTTACATGACAACTGGAAAAACCACAGTTTAGACTCTACAGATTTTGTGGGCAAAGTGATGTCTCTGCTTTTTAATATGCTGTCTAGATTTGTCATAGTTTTTCTTTCAAGGACCAATTTGTGGGAGAGTTTGTTAAAATTCAGCTAGCTGTGCCATCCCAGAGTTTCTGAGTCCTAAGGTAGGCCCCTAGACTTTCTAACAAGTTCCCAGACTTCCCTGGCGGCTCAGCAGGTACAGGATCCACCTGCGATGCTGAAGACTTGGGAGACTTGAGTTTGATCCCTGGGTCAGGGAGGTCCCCTGGAGGAGAAAAAATGGCAACCTACGCCAGTATTCTGGCCTAGAGATCCCATGGACAGGGGAGCCTGGCAGGCTACAATCCAAAGTGTCTCAAAGAGTCACACGGCAGTGACTAAGCACAAGCATGACAATTTCCCAGTTGAGGTCAACGTTGCTGGTCCTGGGACCACATTTTGAAAGCCACTGTTCAAGGTCTTTGGGAAAGTTAAGGCTTGGATGAAAAAGTGTGCTGAAGTGCTTTGTCACTGAACATCTGCGTTTCAATCCTTGTGTGCCCAAGTGCTGGGACTCAGCTCTTTTGCAGCAAAGATGCTCGCAGTAGCACTGGAAAAAATGATCCTACTGGGTCCTTCGTGAATTTATGTTAAAGGTGAACACCTTGCAGCCAGACCACCTGGTCTGTGACTCCGGGCAAGCTTCTTAACATTCCCGTGCCTTTCTCTCTCTAAAACTGGTTGTTCGATGATTAAATATTTGTAAAGCCCTTAGAATGGAGTAGGCTTAGTACGGACCATGTAAACATTTTTTTTAATTTAATTTTATTATGGAAAGAACATTTAACATGAGGTACACCCTCCTAACAAATATTTAAGTGCACAATGTGGTATTGTTAACTACAGGCACGATATTGTTCGGCAGCTCTCTAGAATATGTTTATCTTTCGTAACAGAAACTTTTTGCCCTTTAATTAGCACTCTTCATTTCCTCCTCCCCACAACACCTGGCAACCACCATTCCACTCTCTGATTGCCTGAGTCTGACTGTTTTAGATAGAGCACATAAATGGAATCATGTAGTATTTGTCTTTCTGTGACAAATTTCACTTAGCATAACATCTTCAAGGTTAATTCATGTTGTCACATACTGCAAAATTTCCTTCTTGTGAAATGCTGAGTTATATCCTATTGCATGTATCTACAATTTTTAATCCATTTGTTTTTCCATGAACATTGAGGTTGTTTCCACCTCTTGGCTCTTGTGAACGGTGCTACATTAACAGAGGGGCCCTAATAAATCTGTGAGATCTTGATTTCAGTCCTTTTGAATAAATGCCCAGAAGTGGGATTGCTAGATCATATGGCAGTTCCATTTTTAATCTTTTACAGTACTTCATTACTGCTTTCCGTAGAGGCTGCATCATTTTGAGTTCCCATCAACAGTATACTAGTGTTTCAATTTCTCCACATCCTTGCCAACACTTGTCTTGTTGTTGTTTTTTGTTTTTTAATCATCCTAACTGATATGATGTGATATTTAATTGTGGCTTTGATTTGCATTTCCCAGATGCTGATCATCTTTCCATGTGCCTTTTGGCCATTTTTATGTTTTCTTTGAGGAAATCTCTATTCGAGTCTTTTAGCCCATGTTTACATTGGGTTATTAGGGTTTATTTGCTATTGAATTGTGGAGTTCCGTGCATATTTTGAAAATCAACCCCTTATCAGGTACATGGTTTTGCAAATGTTTTCTCCCATTTTGTAGGTTGCCATTCCTTTGTAAACGGCTTACTTGCAGTGCTGAAGTTTTTAGTTTGGCATCGTCCTGCTAGTCTATTTTTGCTTTTGTTGCCTGTGCTTTTAGTGTCATTTTCATGAAGTCCTTTCCAAGATCAATATGATGAAGACGTTCTCCCATGTTTTCTTCTAGGAGTTTTACAGTTTTGGGTTTTACATTTAAGCCTTTAATCAATTTTCAGTTGACTTTTGTGTCTAGTGTAACAAGAGGCTCCATTTTTCTGTGGATATCTAATTTTCCCAACACCATTTGTTGAAGAGGTTATCCTTTTCCTATTGTGTATTCTTGGCACTTTTGCAAAAATCAGTTAACTGTATGTGCATGGATTTATTTCTGGGCTTGCTATTCTGTCCCATAGGTCTGTGCTGTTGCTGTTTAGTCACTAAGTCGTGTCTGACTCTTTGCAACCTCATGGACTATAGTCTGCTAGGCTCCTCTGTCCATGGAATTTTCCAGACAAGAATACTGGACTATATCTGTCTTTATTCTAGCACCATACTGCTTTAATTATAGTAGCTTTGCAATATAGTTTAAATCAGAAATATGATGTCTCTAGCTTTCTTCTTCTTTATCAAGACTGATACATCTAATCAGGGATAAATATTTGCTATAAGAAATAAAATACTACTTTGGGCAAGTCACTTAACCTCTATGAAATTGTATTGTTTTGCTTTTCCTGATAAAATGACTTACCACCTGAGTTTATTGGGACACAAAGAGAAAAAAAAGTAACCTCTCTAGTACTATGCTTGCCCAGGTATGATCTTGCTCCTTAATTATCAACTGTCCTCATGTACCACCTGGCTTTCATGATGGTGTGTGTCGCTCCAAGGAACTGAGCTCATCTACCCACTTATAAGGTACAGTACTAGAAAGTGAGCCTATGGGCCCTTCTCAAATTCACATGTGCTCTGTCTTGTTTCAGAGTTCTCCTGGATGAAGGAAAGGCCACGGTACCTCTTCTGGCAGAAAGACTTACCACCGAGCTCATCTGGCACATCAATGTGAGTCAGTAGTTTAAGTTGCAAGCTATAAAAACAATGACAGCTTTGGGTACTTCCCTGGTGGCCAAGTGGTTAAGACTTAACCTTGCAATGCAGGCGATACAGGTTCAATCTCTAGCTAAGATCCCGCATGCCTTGTGGCCAATAAGCTAAAACAGAAAAGAGAAGCAATATTGTAACAAATTCAATAAAGACTTTAAAAATTATCCACATCAAAAAACAAATCTTAAGAAAAAAAAAATGACAACCTGTCCAGGTCACTTTCTTAGTCATGGGTTGACTAGGACAGTCCAGTGAAATGTCCAAACCAGTAGATGAATAAGAACATTCTGAAAACCAAATCACCCCTGGTCAGAGGCTCACAAAAGAGCTTCAGAAACAGAAAAGCAGTAACTGTGTAGTGTTGAAATAAAGAGCTGAATCTGTCAATTTGGGGCAAGCAAAGAGAGAAGGAAAATGCTAACACCAGGTTAGCAGTGTAAAAAGGAGTGAATATCGAGTTAGCAAATTTTTAATAGCTTGAAATGGCAACCCACTCCAGTATTCTTGCCTGGAAAATCCCGTGGACGGAGGAGCCCAGTAGGCTACAGTCCATGGGGTCGCAAAGAGTCAGATATGACTAAGCGACTTCACTTCTAACAATTCACAGTATAAAAATCACTTTCCTTTGAGACTTCCTGATGGAACACTGGTTAAGACTTCACCTTCCAATGCAGGGGTGCAGGTTGGATCCCTGGTCAGGGAACTGAGGTCCCAGGTGCTTCGAGGCCAAAAATCCAAAGCATAATACAGAAGCAATCTTGTAACAAATTCAATAAAGACTTTAAAAATGGTTCACCTCAACAAGTCTTTAAACAATAAATTAAAGATATAAATATAAAACATTTTCCTAGCTTCAAACTTTTAGGAAATAAATATTCAGTTTTCAGTGATTCTCAAAATAAGAAAGCCACAAAGTTCTCATGATGTCATTGAAGGGGGACTCTGGCTTATTGCTTATTGAGAAATAGAACATTTATAGCCATCACCATCACCACTGTGGGCTCCAGGAGCAGGCACCAGCCACTGCATCTGCACACCCCCATCAAGAGGATGACTTGAGAGTTCAGGACTATAAAGAAGGCTGAGCACCAAAGAACTGATGCTTTCAAATTGTGGTGCTGGAGAAGACTCTTGAGAGTCCATTGGACAGCAAGGAGAGCAAATCAGTCAATCCTAAAGGAAATCAAACCTGAATATTCATTGGAAGGACTGAGGCTGAAGCTGAAGCTCCAATACTTTGGCCATCTGATGTGAAGGGCTGACTCATTGGAAAAGACCCTGGTGCTAGAAAAGATTGAAGGCAAGAAGAGAAAGGGGCGACAGAGGATGAGATGGTTGGATAGCATCACTGACTCAATGGACATGAGTTTGAGCAAACTCCGGGAGATAGTGGAGAACAGGGAGGCCTGGCATGCTGCAGTCTGGGCAGCTGCAAACAGTCGGACACAACTTATAGACTGAACAACAACAAATCAAGAGGATAATGGCCAGAACATGCAGAGGAAAGAAGTGGCAGATATCCATACTAAAAATAGTCCTCCTATTAAAAATATTAAACCCATGCAAGTTACTCAAGGACCTTTCACATCAAAATAGCCCTCTGAGACCACAGTAGATAATCATTTCTCCTAAACTCTCTGAGTAACAGAAATACAAGTAAAATGAAGATGCAGAAGAGCAACTCTTAATTAAAAGGCCAAGAGAATGCCCCTGAAAGAACAATGAAACAGACTTCTTTAGTCTGATGGATGCCGAGTTCAAAAGGGAGATAATGAAAATACTGGAGGAATTAAGAAAGGCTATGGATAGAAATGCAGGTTACTGTAAAAAAGGAACTAAAAACTATAAAGAGGAGCAAAAATAAAATTCATTTGCCAGGATGAAAGCTGATCTAAAGACAGTAAATAGCAGAATGAATAATGAGGAAGAATAAACAAGTGACCTGGAAGATAGAATAATGGAAATCACTCAGTCAGAGCAATGGAGAGAAAGCCAAATGATAAATGGAATATTTTTCAGGCTTGCCTGAACCATTGTACATGAGAAGATGAACCTTGAGAACAGAGGTGGAACCTAGGGGCTGGATCCCAGTCCGTGCTAAATTGCATGTTGCATGGAAACATTGCGTTCTTTTGAACCAAAAAACGCATACCCAAAATATTTGTTTGTAGAGGGGCAGCATTTCTCAAACTGTATATGGTGCTTGTGGTAAAGAACGTGCTTGCCAATGCAGGAGACAGATGTAAGAAATGTGGGTTAGATCCCCGGGTTGGGAAGATTGCCTGGAGGAGGGCGCAGCAACCCATTCCAGTATTCGTGCCTGGAGGATTTTTGCCTAACACACAGTTAGGCAAAAAAGTTACCTAGAAAAATTTTTTAAATTCATATTCCTGGGCCCTGGCTGAGCTTCTGAGTCAGTAGGTCTGGGGTGGGGCCCATGAGTTTGTCTTTCTTAGGTGATCTTTGGGAACATACTTGGAGAAGTACTGATTCTGATGAAATCCCTTCAGTTTGCAGCAGAGAATTCTAAAAGAAATAACCCTGTCTAAAAACTATGCTGCTAGTACTAAATCACTTCAGTCGTGTTCAACTCTTGGCGACCCTATGAACTGTAGCCCAGCAGGTTCCTCTGTCCATGGGATTCTCCAGGTAAGAATCCTGGAGTGGGTTGCTGTGCCCTCCTCCAGGGGATCTTCCCAACCCAGGGATCTAACTCACATTTCTTACATCTGTCTCCTGCATTGGCAAGCAGTTTCTTTACCACTAGCACCGCTGGGGAAGCCCGTCTAAAAGCTATATCTCTTATCTAATTGAGAAAAGCATCTTTCTTAAAAAAAGATGTTATATTTTGATAATTTTTTTCATAACAGTTCTCAACATTTAAATATTGCACTTTAAATTTTGAATTTCAGTTTTATAATTTCAATTTTGTATTTTCAATTAATCTTTAAAATTTATATCAAGACACAATCATGATCATTTGAAATATCAGGAAAAAGATTAATACATTTCTGCCTACAGATACAAACTGTCCAAAGAGAGAGAGGATGAGACCTTATCAATTTCTTGGTACGCCACTCTATAAACTTCCTCTAAATCCCAATAGCTCATTCTGCCTGGCTGACTACACTAACATCCTTCACTCAGATAGCTTTACCTGCAGTTTTCACCTGCTCGGGCTGTAAAGGTGTGAGCAGCTGTGAAGTGAAGTCTGCTGCTTACCACCTCAGTGATGATATCAAACAGTTTGTCTCTCTGAGCCTTTTCCTGTCTTGTGAAAAACAGGCAACGAAGTCATGTGCTTTGTACCACAGCGCCGGGCTTCACTAAGATGTAAAGGACTTGGAATCATGCTCAACCCAAAAACAACCCTCCTCGGTGCCCCTCTCCATCATTCCTGCTCCTCCACTTTGTTAAACTGTCATCAGCAGCACTGACTGCTTTGGACCTTTGCCAGCCGAGACCGACACATAGGCATCAGTTCAGTTCAGTTCAGTTCAGTCGCTTAGTCGTGTCCGACTCTTTGCGACCAAAAGCACCAATAATCAGTTTATAACACTCAAATGTTATAGGGAACATTTCACTAAAGAAACCTTCCATTATATTCAAAGGTACTTGTTATCTCAACGAAAGCTCTGAGTCAAACAAACAAAAAAAACCCAAACTGGCCCCTACCGGATTCCCTCCCAACTCTGGTCACATGATGGAACTGCAGAATTCTCAACACCAGATCATTCAAACATTGCATCCCAAGTCCTCCTTGAGTTCTTAGCAGGAGTTGCACTCAACAAGAGTCACAGGATAATCAAAACTGAATTCTTTCAAAGGGGACTCTGCCCGTACACCTAAGATACCTGCTAGTTTCAGCAGGCGGCAGCATTTCATTGTTTGCTCTTATTTTGTTCAGGGAAGATCCCCTGGAGAAGGAAACGGCAATACTGTCCCATATTCTTGCCTGGGAAATCCCAGAGACGCCCTGCGGGCTATAGTCCCTGGGGTCACAAAAGAGTCAGATAGGACTTAGCGACTTAAAAACAAAAAAAGTTCATCAAGCTGTAGCCTTTCATTGCTTGCTCTTATTTTGTTCAGAAATCGCTCCCCTTGTTAGAAATCCAAATAAAGGAGAAGCACCAGAGGGCGACAGAGGAGCTGCAGCAGTGTGGGGACGACATCCCCAGCGATGAAGGGGATAAAATGGTCTTCCTCATCGAGGTGAGGATTTCCCAGCACTCCCTGTTGCCCTGCCCTCCTCGTTTCTCATGAGGTGGCGGGTGTGGGGAGGGGCTGGAGGGTGGGGGGATTACAGCACAGATTGATGATTTTATCTGTTCTTTTCAGAAAATTAAGGTATTTAATGAGGACATTGAAAAGTTAATAGAAGGAGAAGAAATTGTAATAGAGACAGAGTCTCGCTTATGTAACAAAATCAGAGAGGAGTTTACAAGATGGGTACTCATACTTAGCACCAATATCGAAAAAGGTAAGTCCTGGGACAAGGCTTCTCCAAAAGCAGCATCACGTTTACCAAGACCAGAAGCTACTTCCGGCACATAAAAATTGTGCGAAGAGCCAACTGTGCCCACACTAGGGACCTCTTAGCATCTATAACAGCTTCCCAGCCATTCTTGGGGAGCACGGCCCTCGCCAATTCAATAGTAGACCATTCCACCACCTACTTTCAACTACCTCCTTGCTTCTGTGTTTTGAGGCTCGGCAGTTTCACTTACCCTGTCTCTTTCCTCCTCTTTACCCCCAATCCAAATCAGAAAGGTCTATGCTTTGACAACAAACTCCTTACTTCTTCTGGCAGAGTTCCAACTTCTATCTGCTCCAGCCCAAAGGCCAGTAGGGTGTGTGCCTGTGTGGTGTTGCAGTGTGTGCATGTGTGTGTATCTTTGCTTTGACACTTTAAAATATGTATTTATTTATTTATTTTTGGCAGCACTGGGCCTTCATTGCTGCACACAAGCTTTCTCTAGCTGCAGAGAGTTGGGGCTTTTGTTGTGGAGTACAGACTCTAGGACACTCGGGCTTCAGTTGCTGCGTGTGGGCTCAGCAGTTGTGACTCGTGGACCCTAGGGCATGGGCTCAGTGGTTGTGGTGCATGGGCTTAGTTGCCTTGCAGCATGTGGGATCTACCTGGACCAGGGACCGAACTAGTGTCCCCTGCATTGCAAGGTGGGTTCTTGACCACTGACCCACCAAGGAAGCTCTGTTTTGATACTGAATAAAAGCGGCACTCTTCCTTCCATGTTAAGAGCCTTCCAGCTATATGTAGTCTTGGAAGAAGAGCTGTAGGGGCCACAAGAATTTTTTGTTTCCATTTTCATTTAATTAATCAGATTTTTTTCCCCTACCAATTATAAACACTCAGCTTCTCTCCTGGCATGATGACTCTCAAGTGAAACACATTGAAGTAGAAAAAGATTTTTGTTTCTTAACAGTTAATATTTCTGTGTATTATCAGGCCACAAATAATTATTTTCACAATTAAAAGAAACTCTATTTAGAAACATTGCCATAGGATTTGTTGGGTAAGCAAGACTTGAAAAAAATCCCTATCTTTAAACTGTCTGTGAAATTATTAGAGTTTATCCTGGTGGTTTGTCTTTGTTGCAGTTAAAAGTATCCTTAACGAAGAAGTCTCAAAATATGAAAAGAAGTATCGAGGCAAAGAACTTATCGGATTTGTCAGTTACAAGACGTTTGAGAATGTTGTGAAGCACTACCTGGGACAACTGATAGATCCAGCACTCAAGATGCTCCAGAAGGCCATGGGTGAGGAGCTCTCAAAAACCTTGCAGATTGTTACCCTTGTACCTCCCACAGGTCTCAGTGCTTGGAGGGAGAGATTGGAATGGAAGTATCAAACACAGCCTGCAGATGTTTGTCCACTTAGGGGGAGGAGGAGAGTGTTGTCAAGGCTGTATATTGTCACCCTGCTTATTTAACTTATATGCAGGGTATATCATGTGAAATGCCAGGCTGGATGAAGCATAAGCTGGAGTCAAGATTGCTGGGATAAATATCAATAACCTCACATACACAGATGACACCACCCTTACGGCAGAAAGTGAAAAAGAACCAAAGAGCCTCTTGATGAAAGTGAAAGAGGAGAGTGAAAAACTTGGCTTAAAACTCTATATTCAGCAAACTAAGATCATGACATCTGGTCCCATCATTTTATGGCAAATAGATGAGGAAACAATGGAAACAGTGACAGACTTTATTTTGGAGGGCTCCAAAATCACTGCAGATGGTGACTTCAGCCATGAAATTAAAAGATGCTTGCTCCTTGGAAGAAAAGTTATGACCAACCTAGACAGCGTATAAAAAGTAGAGACATTACTTTACTAACAAAGGTCTGTCTAGTCAAAGCTATGGTTTTTCCAGTAGTCATGTGTGGATGTGAGAGTGGGACTATAAGGAAAGCTGAGTGCTGAACAATTGAAGCTTTTGAACTGTGGTATTGGAGAAGACTCTTGACAGTCCCTTGGACTGCAAGGAGATCCAACCAGTCAATCCTAAAGGAAATCAGTCCTGCATATTCATTGGAAAGACTGATACTATAGTTGAAACTCCAATCCTTTGGCCACCTGATACAAAGAATGGACTCATTGGAAAAGACTCTGATGCTGGGAAAGATCGAAGGCAAGAGGAGAAGGGGATGACAGAGGATGAGATGGTTGGATGGCATCACTGACTTGATGGACATGAGTTTGAGCAGACTCTGGGAGTTGGTGATGGACAGGGAGGCCTGGTGTCCTGCAGTCCATGAGATCGCAAAGAGTCGGATATGACTGAGTGACTGAACTGAACTGAACTGAGAGTGTGTATGAGCTTTATGTACCTCTTACCTAAGCCTGGATGACGCGATATGTGGAATAATTAGCTGCTAACCCTGCAAAGAGGGGCTCCCAGGTGGCACTAGTGGTAAAGAATAAGCTTGCCAGTGCAGGAGCCACAGATGTCATGGGTTTGATCCCCCTGGGTCAGGAAGATCCCCTGGAGGAGGCAATGACAATGCACTCAGTATTCTTCCCTGGAGAATCCCATGGACGGAAGAGCCTGGAAGGCTACCATCCATGGGGTCGCAAAAGAGTTGGACACGACTGAGCGACTAAACAGCAGCAGCAATCCTGCTGAGAACGCACACCCAGGAAAGCACCAGAAGTTGACAGGGTCTGCTTAGGATGGGGGTGGATTTCGTGTCTCCACGGTATTATGTGCCATCCCTCCTTCTCTCTTGGTCTGTGATCTGAAGAGTCAGCACCAGAATGGGGCCAGTGTATCATGATTTAGCCTCCTGTGTCTTTAACCCATTTCATTCCTGCTTGCATTTTGCTGATGTTTCCTTCTTTCCTTGATCAGAAATTATCTGGCAAACTTTCAAGGACACAGCCAAAAAGCATTTTGCTGAATTTGGCAATCTGCATCAAACAGTCCAGGTAAGCGCCCACAGTTTGCTTGCTTATAGCCTACCTGCCAGTGCAGGAGACGTGGGTTTGATCCCTGTCTGGGAAGATCCTCTGGAGAAGGAGATGGCAACCCACTCCAGTATTCTTACCTGCTGCAAGCACTGGCTGTTCTGGGGCCAAGAAAGTTCAAGGGCCTCTGTCCCCTGTAACATCCTGGGATGAACAGAGGTCTGGGTGAGGGATGAACAGAGGTCTGGGTGCAGCTACCTGGCTCCCAGCCAGCCACTTCCCTCCACCATCTGTACCCTCTTCTCCTGAGTTGCATCAGAAGCTAGGATCTGTGTCCTCCCATAAAACTCCTCTTAGGAAGTGATGCACAGCCCATTTCTGCTCTCAGGGCCCCAATCTGCAAGGGGAGTGGGTTGTCACATACATGTTTGTGATCACATACACTCCAATGAAGAACCTGCCCTTGTGAAGCTCTCACTTTCTCTCTTCTCTGCCTTCATTGCACAAAAATCCCTATGAAACTTAACAGTCAACCTGCAACCCAGTTTCACTAAGTCACCTCTCCCTTTCCTGGGATGCCTTTGACCATGTGCATGACTTGGGAGTCGCAGGATTTCTGGGAAGCACAGAGATGGAGCTGTTATCCCATGGTGCTCATTAGCACCAGATGCATTCTTGAATGCTTGGATTCAAGCCAGCACAGAGACAAGAGTGATGGGCTTGAACATGTAGACTAAACCATAACTGAGGAAGCAGAAAGGCAGTAACATGTGAGGAAGCAGGTTGGGGCCAAGAGAAAGAACAGACAGGTGCTCGCTTTGGCCGCATATATACTGACAAACACACTACAAGCAGGAGAGAGGGTGAGCATGGCATGTGCAAGGCGGGAAGCCACAAGATGCAACAGGTGAGGACACAGCGGAGGGCAAAGTGGGAGCTTCTGAAAATTGCTCAAAAAGTCTCAGACCTTTGTTGACCTCGGATTATTTTTAATTCAGTGTTCAACATCATAATACGGTACTATAGTAATGGTAATAATAGTTTCTAAGCTGTTTAAACAGCAGGGGAAGAAAAGGAAAAGTAATGTATTTCTCTTCCTTATTCGACCAGAACAAGATTGAAGACATAAAAACAAAACAAATGGCAGAAGCAGCAAATCTGATCCAACTTCAGTTCAGGATGGAGAAGCTGGTTTTTTGTCAAGACCAGATTTACGGTGTGGTTCTGAACAAAGTCCGAGAAGAGATTTTTAATTCCATGGGAAAGGCTTCAGAGAATCCTCAGTTGAAGCAGCCCTTTTTAAATGATCAATCTTCAGTTTCCTCCATCGTTGAAATTGGGGTCCACCTGAATGCATATTTCATGGTGAGCATGTAGGGATACAAGTCAGTGTGCTGTGGTCCCTACCGAGCAGAAAGCAGGTGTCCTGGTTGACAGCTGCTTAGCTGAGCAAAGAACAGGGCACTGCTGCATACAAAGCCCTTTAGGCTGTGAAAACCTACTCATTTATCATCTCATCATAGTTTTACAGTAACACTGAAAGGGAAAGAGTTAGTTGCTCAGTCAGGTCCGACTCTTTTAGACCCCATGGACTATAAGCTCCTCTGTTCATGGAATTCTCCAGGCAAGAATACTAGAGTGTGTAGCCATTCCCATCTCCAGGGGATCTTCCCCACCCAGGGATTGAACCATGGTCTCCCGCATGGCAGGCAGATTCTTTACCATCTGAGCCACCAGGGACAGTAACTCTATCAAGACACTTTTAATTAATTTGCCCCAAATCAGATTTTTCATCTTAGAAGAATATGTACTCAAAATTGGAGAAAGCAATGGCACCCCACTCCAGTACTCTTGCCTGGAAAATCCCATGGATGGAGGATCCTGGTAGGCTACAGTCCATGGGGTCGCTAAGAGTCAGACACGACTGAACGACTTCACTTTCACTTTTCACTTTCTTGCACTGGAGAAGGAAATGGCAGCCCACTCCAGTGTTCTTGTCTGGAGAATCCCAGGGATGGGGGAGCCTGGTGGGCTGCCATCTATGGGGTCGCACAGAGTTGGACATGACTGAAGTGACTTAGCAGCAGCAGCAGTACTCAAAATTAATTCCAACTCCAAAGTTCATTATATTTTATTCTCTGCATAAATTCCAAAATTACTATGATCAGAAAACAGCAAAACATAAGCACTAACTTGACTGGCTATGTTTTAGCTTTCCTGCATGTTCTAAGAGGGTACCCAGAGTGCCTCAAACTCAAACTAAGTCCCACAGAGTGGAAGTGAAAAAGCCTGTCCCTAAATTTTGCGGCCCAGCTGACTTCATTGTTTCTAAGACTTCATCCATGGATTAAAGTATTAGGGTGCATGGAAAAGAAGGTAGCTTTTTATTTTAGCTGAGTTTTTATTTATTTATTTGGTTGCATGGAATCTTAGTTGTGACATATGGGACTTAGTTCCCTGACCGGGGATCGAACCCAGGTTCCCTGCATTGGGAATGCAGAGTCTTAGCCACTGGACAACTAAGGAAGTCCCAGAAGGTAGCTTTTAAAGTCCCAGAAGGTAGCTTTTAAAGTCCCAGAAGGTAGCTACCCAACTCCTGAAGCCCTTTCTTGATTAGGATAGAAAGTAGAGTGACCCAGATGTGGGGTCCAGCTTTCAGGCAAACTGGAGATGCTGATGAAAGGAGTGAGTAAAATAAAGTAAAAATTAAATTTAAAAAATAAAGAAATAAGCATTGAAATATGTCCCGATCATCTCCCAGAAGGGACTCGGGGTTCACTGCCACGAGGTCCCTCCAGGGAGGAGAGTGGAAATGAGGAGATCCCTTCCAGGAAGGCTGGTATGTCCAGAAGGTGGCTGGTTCTGCTAGCCTTCAGACGGATCTTAGTGTCAGAGGGAATACGTGGGTAGTGAAAATGGGGTGACCCAAATAGATCCTTCCCTTGGTTGGTAGTGACCACTGGAGTGGAAGTGGACAGGACCCCAGGACTTAGCATGGATCCAAGGAACTTGTCTCTGCAACCATAGACCCCTCCAGCTGACCCCTCTTCCCCCCTCTTCCAGGAAACCAGCAAACGTCTTGCCAATCAGATCCCGTTCATCATTCAGTATTTTATGCTCCAAGAGAACGGTGATAAGGTGCAGAAAGCCACGATGCAGCTTCTGCAGGAGACACAGCACTATTCCTGGCTGCTTCAGGAACAGAGTGATACGGCTACCAAGAGGAAATTCCTGAAGGAGAAGATTTTTCGGCTGACTCAGGCGCGGCAAGCTCTCTACGAATTCCCCCATTTCAAGGGGTAAACACCAAAGGAACAGCAGTGCTTCCGGGTTTTGCTTGCGTGCATGGTCATTAAGGGGGGTGGTCCGGGAATTAGCCTCTTGTTTGGGGCCAAACCTTTCTGCTGCTGTCTGCATCCATCTCTGCTGTACTGCACTCAGAACAAGAGTTTATACCTGAAGTCCTGAGCTGCTCAGAGCTGTCACCTCCTCCAGGAGGTCTTCCCGGTCCTCTGTGAAGGGGGGGTCTTCCCAGTCCTTGGGCCCCGCAGCCCCCAGTTACAAAATTCTTAAATACTACTATCATTCTTTGCTCACTTGTCACCCCTCCCCATTAGATTAGGAGACCTCAGAGACAGAAGGTCACTTCTTATTCTTTTGTATTTCCACAATCTTGCGTGGCCTCTGGAGCATAGTAGTTCACTTAATAAATATCTCATTGAACAAATGGAACGATGGGGAATACTTGAGGCTGTGGCTTAAATCCAGTTTGGTTGTTTGGAATGGTGTCCCTTAGATGGTCCTTTTCTTATAAATTCAGTCGCACCACCTGCTTCCCATCATTTGCTGTGATGGTGTTTTCCCAGCCCCCCTAGAGGACACCAGCTGAGTGATACCATTTTTAATTTAGTTTCTCTGAATGCAGTGAGCTCCATTGCTGTATTAAGTCTTAAAGAGAAATTTAATAATGAAAACCATTTTTTAAAATAATATAGAGCTTCACGACAGTGGTCATCTCTAGACTGAGGGATTATGGATAATTTTATTTTCTTCCTCGAACTAAGCTAATGACTTCACAGCAATTTTAGGAGGGTTAAGTGAAACCATTTTTACAAACTATGTGTCCCAAATCAGGTGTTCAAAACTGCCACCAATTTTTCCCTCTAATTTTTATTTACCTCTAGGTCTGTAGAGAAGCCCTCAGCTCTAAGACTCTTCCAGTCAATTCATACATTTAGTTCTTTGATATTTTTGGACAATTTTTGTATATGATGTTAGATAAGCATCCTTTTACATATGGATATTCAGTTTTCCTAGCACCATATTTTGAAATGACTGTTCTTTCCCTATTGACCTTGGTTCCCTTGTCAAAAATCATTTCACCATATATGCAAGGACTTGTTTCTGGGCTTTCTGTTCTATTCCATTGGTCTATATGACTGTCTTTATGACATTACCATACTGTTTTGATAATTGTAGACTTCTTGTGTAAGTTTTGAAATGAGGAACTCTGAGTCCTCCAGCTTTGTCCTTTTTTCCCATGAGTTTTGGCTGTTCAGGTTTCCTTGAAATTCCCTATGAATTTTAGGATGAGTTGTCCTATCTTTGCAAAAAAAAAAAAAGATCATTGGGATTTTGATAGAAATTGTAATGAATCCATAGATTGCTTTGGGTAGTACTTGCATCTTAACAATATTAAGTCGTTCAATCCATGAACATAGGATTGAAATTTATTTGTGTCTTCTTTAATTTCTTTAAGCAATATTTTATAGTTTTCTGTGTACAAGTTTTTCAACCCCTTAGTTACCAAGTATTTTGTTCTTTTTGTAAATGGAATTGTTAATTTCCTTTTCAAAGTATTCACTGCTAATTTACATATATGTAAATTTACATATATCATTTTTATGTGTTGATTTTATATCTTGCTACTTTATTGAATTCATTCTTAGTTATAATAGTTTTGTGGTATGTTTATGGTTTTTCTAATACACACAAGGTCATATCATCTGTGAATCAAATTATTTTGATTCTTCATTTCTGACTTGGATGCCTTTTATTTCCATATCTTGCCTAACTACTCTGTCTAGAGCTTCCAATACTATGTTAAATAAAAGTAGCACAAGTGGGAATCCATGTCTTACAAATTTACTCTGATTTTAAAGAAGTCTAATATCAAAATTGAAGATTATGAGAAAATTTAAGAGACAAACATTGGTCTCACTTTAGGTATCATACTTTTCTTATTTTTGGCTTTTCCCCCTCATTTTATGAATTGGGTCACAGGTACAAATAGTAGCAGAACTAAAGAAAAGAGAAGAATCAAATCCCTTCACAGTATAAATGCAGTGGTGAACAATGGAATCTGAGAAAAATGAAATCTGATGTTATCATTTGTGTCATAACTTGTAGAGTCAAATCTGCCCCTAAATACTTGGTACATTTCACACATGTGTACACATGCATTCACACCTGTGTGCACATGCACACAGCCTCAACCAAGCTTTCTCACTTACCACCTCAGGACTGACCCCAAAACTTAGGTGTGAGACATCTAGGGAAGATGCTTAGCATCAAGTGTATGAGTTTCCGGGGACTGCAACACAAGGCACCACAAACTGGGTGGCTTAAAACAACAGCAGTTTGTTCTCTCACAGTTCTGGATGCCAGAAGTCTGAAATCCAGGTGTGGGCAAGGTTGGGTCCTTCTGGAAGCATTCTTAGTCCACAAGGACAAGCAAAGTTACTCATTTACAGCTGCCTGTAGCAAGTGAGTCAGCCACCATTGCTTACATTTTGGCAGAAACTCAAGGACAGGCAGAGGAGTGGGAAAGCTTTATAGTGGGAGAAAAAAAAAAAAAAAAAAGAAGGCTCAGATTGCACTGAGAAGCTGCTCCAAAGAGAAAACAGAGAAGCCAGGATATTTGTGAACATTTTTTGCTAGGAAAATCATGTGTGTGTGTGCGTGCTCCATCATGTCCAACTCTTCACAACTCCCTGGACTGTAGCCCATCAGGCTTCTCTGTCCACGGGATTTCCCGTGGCAAGGGTACTGGAGTGGGTAGCCATTTCCTCCTCCAGGGGATCTTCCTGACCCAGGGATCAAACCCGGCTCTCCTGCATTGGCAGATAGATTCTTTAGTGTCTGAGACACCAGAGAAGCCCAAGAAAAACATGTGGTCAAGCATAAAATGATTACTGCTGGTCACAAAGAACAGATATCTCAAGTTAATGATTTCAGTGCTTTTCTAAATAGGAGAAGATGCAAGAATCTGGGGCTGCTGAAACTTTTCCTTAGTGTCGATCTTCACGATTGGTGTCTAAGGGCTGGTATATCCAAGCACAGAGTGCTCCTTGTTTTCCCCCTCCTGTGTTCCCCTCAGGTGCACTGTGGGTGGGCAACTGTGGTGCCCAATGGCTTGATCCTTGTAGAACTGGAATGTCAGGCAGCAATTCTTTTTCTTTACAGTCTTAAGTTAAAAGTGGGGTCAAAAAAGGGAGACTTTATTTGGTAGGGACAGAGTAAAGGGAAGAAGTAGGTGATTAAATAGTTAATCCCACTAAGGGATTGTAAGTAAAGAAAAAGCATGGGAGACCCTTGTAAGTGAATGATCACTCAAGATAGCACTCAAGTGGTTTTCTAAACCTCAAAACCAAGCAGGCTCGCTTAGCAACAGAGACATGAAACATGCCCCAAACAAAAATACAAGAGTGCCGTGAGACTCACATCCTCCCCAGTGAGCTCAGTAAGTTAATGATTCCTAGGATACCATCCTCTGCACACACTAACATATATATATATATATGGAAAAGGTGCTGCTGCTGCTAAGTCGCTTCAGTCGTGTCCAACTATGTGCGACCCCACAGACGGCAGCCCACTGGGCTCCCCCATCACTGGGATTCTCCAGGCAAGAATACTGGAGTGGGTTGCCATTTCCTTCTCCAAAGCATGAAAGTGAAAAGTGAAAGTGAAGTCGCTCAGTCGTGTCCAACTCTCAGCGACCCCATGGACTACAGCCCACCAGGCTCCTCCGTCCATGGGATTTTCCAGGCAAGAGTACTGGGGTTGGGTGCCATTGCCTTCCCATGGAAAAGGTGACATTATACTAAAACCTAAGCTGATTTTCTATTTTTAGCAAATGTTACCACCTTTTTGCTCATTTCTGTTGTACATGACAGTCCGGACTTGACCATGTAGGCACAAGAAAACTCGCCTGCTTGAAGTGGAGCTGATGATGGAAGTGTGACGTCTATTCAGGAAAGAGGGGGAAGGTCGTCTTTTGCCCCTCTCCACTTTTCCTTTGATTATGAAACTGGAGCCCACTAATTTCTTGAGGTGCAGCACCCTCTTACCTGCCTGCTTATAAGTCACATAAACTTCATATTCTAATAAATCACTTCATATCTATCACATTGCCTCTTGCTGAATTCTTTCCTGAGCTCAGACACAAAGGACTTGGAGGCCCCAGAAATGCCACCTGGTGGTTACATTACAACCAAATTGAAACTGTACACCCCATTCCTCCTCTGTCCATGGAATTCTCCAGGCAAGAATACTGGAGTGGGTTTCCCCTCCCTTCTCCAGGGGATCTTCCCAACCCTGGGATGGAACCTGGGTCTCCCACATTGCAGCCGGATTCTTTACCATCTGAGTCACCCAAGAAGCCCCACACAAAAAACCAGTGGTAAATGGGTTATTTCCTGCCATATCAGTAAATAGTGATGTCACAGTGATCAGTGATTGCAGCCACAGCTGATGGTGAGCCGGCGTCCTCGAGGGAACTCAGGAAGGAAAAGAATATCTGCCACCTAGCAGCCATCAGACTACAGCTACACCCTAATTGAGCCCTGAGGAAACAGGATGGGAAAGCAAAGAATCCTGGCCCCAGATAGGTGAGGTGCATATCAAAGGAATAAGATTTCCGTGAGCCCAGACGCTTGCATCTTCCCATACATAGAAAAGTGCTAACTCCTTACCTTGAGATATCTAGTTTTCTTTTAGTTGCAGTAATCTTTTGATGCTCCAAGTACCTGCCCCTTTGCTGCAAAAACTTCTATCCATCCTGGCTTCCCGCATTGCCTCCTCAGAGCAGTTCTCTCAGGTTTACTTGAGATCCTGCCTCCCGGGCTTGAAGTCCTAAACATTCCTGCTGGATAAAGTGTAACTCTCAACTTTTAGGTTCTAAATAATTTTTTAGTCAATGTATGCAACCCAGATGTGCCTGTGCAGAATGCCAACGACCTCACCTTTTTCCTCCATCTCCATCACCTTTCCCCAATTCTAAGACCACCCTGCTTATCCCATAAATATCCCAACTCCCTCATATTCTGGGAGGTGGATCTGAGACTTGTTCTCTCTTCCCCACTCTTGCCTGCTTTGTGAATAAACTCTTTCTCTGCTGCAAACACACCTGGTTTGGTAACAAAACCCCGGTCATTTGAAGCTATTTGTTCCAGGAGTTACTGTTTGGCTTCCCAGACTATTAGAAACAGCGATCTGACTTCAAGCAAGTTGGCCTAAGACAGGCTGGCTTCCTTGGTTGGCTACTGCAGAAAATGGATTGGTTTCCTAGACAAGTCGCTGCAGCCTGAAGGTCAGATTTTTCACATGTGGTCTGACCATTCACTGTATGTTAAGTCTCTGACAGCTTACAGAGAAGGGGAGGAGGTGAGGAAGTAAAGTAAAAGAGCCGTAAGTCCTGTAAAATATCTCCTGGTTTCACCAGTCTTGGGGAGGGGTAGGTTAATTTCTTCTTTCCTGCAGCCATTCAGAAGCGGGTAGGTCAGGGTGTCTCCCTGTGAAATAAACAAAAGCAGCTATGTTTAACATTCAGGCAGAGGGGCAGGGTTCCCTGAGGTCCTGTGGGGCCTTCCTTTCTCCTCTGCCCTTGAACACTGCAGACCTACTCCTACAGGTGAAATCTCCTTTGATCAAAATCTGGTGATCTGCCTATGCTTGAATATGATCCCTCCTGAAGCTGATTCCAGCCTCTCTACCCCAACACTGAATTAATTTTTGGAGACAGATTTGGATGAAGTAGAAAAGAATGGCTTTATTGATTTGCCAGCCAAAGGGGGCCACAATAGGCTAATGCCTTCAAAACTGTGTGTCCCAACTTGGAGAGGGTAGTGAGAAGTTTTAGAGTAATGGTTCAAAGAGGACATGGTCAGTTTGTGGACATTCTTCTCATTGGTTGGTGGTGAATCAACCTCTGGTTCCAACTATACTGGAGTCTATGCACTTATGGGCAACATACCACTAATTTCTCCCACCTGGCAAGAGTTTCAGTATCTGCAGAACAGCTCAAAGATATCATTCTATATGTCCCCTGATGGGGAACCAGGACCCTGGTCCAAGGCTGTACTATTGCCTCTCAACTGTTTCTCCCTTGTCTGAGCATCACCTCCCTTCCCTAATCAGCAACTGCTGGAACTCAGAAAGGGAGGCTGAGTGAAGCCTATTTTCTGTAATCAAGAAACGGAGGGCACAGAAAGGCTTTTGTGCTCAGGAATCCCACAAGATCCTGCTCAGTATCACTCTCTCCCGCTTCCTTCTCTTGAGATTCCAAATTGGGGTGAAGGTGGGGTGGGGAAGGAATATTCTCCCCAGTCAATGGTGCAATGATAATAGACAAAATCTGACTCCATGTTGGATCCGTTTCTTTTGACGTTTGCTTGTCATTGCTTTTGTTCTGTCTATAGCTATGTTGTGTCCAACTCTTTGTGACCCCATGGACTGTATCCCACCAGGCTCCTCTGTTCGTGGCACTTTCCAGGCAAGAATTCTGGGATGGGTTGCCATTTCTTTCTCCAGGGGATCTTGCTGACCCAGGGATTAAACCTGAGTCTCCTGCATTGCACGCAGATTCTTTACTGCAGAGCCACCTGGCAAGCCCATAATGGCCTGCCTTGGGGACCGTGCCCCTCTACCTGAAGGTTAAACCAAACTGCCTTTGTTCAGCTCACAAGGAGACACCCTGACCTGCCCACCTCTGAATGGCTGCAGGAAAGAAGAAATTAACACAACTCTTCCCCAAGACTGTAAAACCAGGAGATGTTTTGTAAGACTTATGGCATTTTTATTTCACTGCTTCACCTCCTCCCCATCTCTGTTCTGTAAAAGAAATTAGCATCCAGACCCCGGTAAGATGGTACTCTAGAACTCTAGTTCACCATCTTCTTGGATGGCTCTTTGATAAAGTCACTATTCTTTGTGATAGCTTACGGTGAATGGTGCCAAGCTCATAGTCTCTAAAGGAGAAAATTTCACTCCGGGACCAAAGACACAGTCTCAGTCACTCAGAGCTTCGTTCAGCATATATTTTATTAAAATGAAAGGATAGAGAAAGCTTTTGACATCGACATCAGAAAGATGTAGAAAGAGTACCCCTCTTTTTGAGGTTAAGCAGAGCTTTATACATTTTTCAGTTGGCTACTAAGAATAGGTAAAAGAATACTTCAAGGTTGCAAAACTTTTGCCAGACCTTTTTCCCACAACATATATCTTAGATAATATCGGCATAAGATTATCCAAGGAGAATGGGCTCCTGAGTGCTGTGTCTTCAAGTGAGAAAGCAGTGATATGGGAAAACAGACTCCAAGGCAAGATTTGTTACAAATATAATCATTAATGTGGAGCCTAAGAAAAGCATTTTCCACCAATAGGATATATTGTGATATATCATTAACACTGGCCTTAAAGAAAAAGGCAATTTTCAAACAAGATATATTGTTGCAACGCAGAGCTTTAAGAAAAGTATGTCCTTGAGCAAAATGTATTGTTGCTTAAAGGGCCCATTGACTAAGGCAAAACAATGTGGAAAAAAAAAAGGTTTGCCTCTTCCTCCTCAAGGGGCCTTGGACTCTCAACCTGCCTAAGCTTTAACTCTCTCACTTGCCTCAACACCTCATCTCCCAAATTATTGGTCTGTCGTGTAGTGAGCACAGCAAGCTTGGACTTAGCAGCTATAAGACAAGGGACTATCCACAAGAGGGTATCTACACGTGGGATAAAAAATGTGGATTGTCCATCTTGTTTCTACTCCTTGAGGTCCTAAAATGCCCCCTTTGTCATGCATAGTGACATGGTATAATGGTTATATTTTTACATAACAAATGACTCCAAATTTTAGCCCTGAACTTTTCTCATCATTTCTTGGCTCAGGAATTTACATGAGCCTCAGACGGGTACCTCTGGCCCAGGGTCTTTCCTGAAGTTTCGGTCCAGCCGTGGGCCAGTCAGCTGCACCTGAGGCAGGAGATAGATGGGTTCCAGGTCAGACATTTGAAGATGAAGTTCCAATACCCTGACCACCTGATGTGGAGAGCCGACTCATTGGAAAAGACCCTGATGCTAGGAAAGCTTGAAGGCGGGAGGAGAAGGGGATGATGAGGATGAGATGGTTGGATGGCATCACCAACTCAATGGACATGAGTTTGAGCAAACTCTAGGAGATGGTGAAGGACAGGGAAGCCTAGTGTGCTTCAGTCCACGGGGTCGCAAAGAGTCAGACATGACTTAGCAACTGAACAACAATAGGTTAGACATTTACAGACAGAAATAACTTCCAGACAGAAATAACAGGAACAAGGTAAATAGCTGGCTTTGCCTCTAGATAGACAGTTAAGATTAATTGTAATGCCATTGGCAAGAGTCCTGTCCAGATAAGAGATAAAGACCACATATTTCTCATCCTCGAGGTCAAGGCAACCTTGACTGCACATGCACAGGAAGGCTCCTTGGGGGGTCAAAAACGGAGGGAGTTGGCACCCTCCCTACAGGTAGTGATGTCAACCTACCTGGGGGTCTCTTAGCTGGAATCCAACTTGGCTAAGAGATGTGTGCACACATGGGAGGATCCCGAGCTGTACCAGATACAGCCTCACAATCAGGTAAAGCAAGCTGATTGGCCAGAGGAAGCCTGGAAGAAATGCCCCATGTAAGTAATTCAAACTACCGTAAGGGCGTGACTCTGAGCCCACCTGTGTGTGTCTATTCAGACCTACTCTTTTTTTCTCCTAATAAAGACTTTATTTGGTTCACTCTTTCTGGAAATTTATTTCTACACAGCCAGTGGGCCGGGGCCTTATCACCAGCCACTGGCCCCGGTGGTCTAACGGCTAGGATTCAGTGCTCTCACTGCCGGGGCCTGACCTCACTCTCTGGCTAGGGAAGCCAGCTCTGCTGCAAGCCGCGGCAGGCCAAGGCCACCCCAGATCAAGTCCGTTTCTCTGAGCTCCATTTCCCATTTGACTTATTTTTGCAATCTTCCAGATCATGTGTGTAGACAAATTAGCCCAGGGCCTGTCGTGGTCACTCCACAGATGCTCCATAACCAAGAGACGGCGATTTTAGCACAGAAATTCAACTTTATTCCATAAAGCATGGAACTCAGTTGCAGGCAGAGGAGGAACTGAGTTGGAATTTGCAGGAAATTGGTATAAAGAACAGCCTGGATGGACCAATTTCCATGCCCCTGGAGAGAGTTCCCCAGAAGGCAGGTAACATGCACTGTGGCCTCCTCCATTGGAATAGCAAACCTTCACCAAGTGATCATGACGAATGCCAGCTGGACAGCTGCCCCTTATCCAGGAAAAAATGATTTTGGAATGGCCACCAACAGTCCCCAGCGACTCCACATTGGGCCACATGAGAGCTTCTCCAGTAGTTCAACGGTAAAGAATCTGTCTGCAATACAGGAGATCTGGCAGGAGATGCGAGTTTGATCCCTGGGCGTTCCATTCCTGGGTCAGGAAGATCTCCTGGAGGAAGAAATGACAATCCCCTCCAGTATTTTTGCCTGGGAAATCCCATGGACAAAGATGTCTGGTGGGCTACAGTCCCCGCGGTTGCAAAGAGTCCAACTGGGCGAGTAACACCACCACCAAGCCTCATCCCAGGGCCACCAACTCAGCTCCGCCAGAGCGACAGACCCTGGTTTCTAATAAGCTCCAAGGTGGAGCCGACACTGCTGGCCGCGGGGCCTTCCCTTGAGAAGCCCGGGTGTAGATCACGCGCACAGAAGAGAAAACGCGGCAGTGACAGCAGACGCTCAGTCTTCAGGGGGCACTGACAGGGCCCTGACCAGCGTCAGAGAGGGGAACAGGACCCTGGTGGGTCGGTCCCCAGCCCCCCGGAGGCCCGCGCAACCCCGCGCTCCGGAAGAACTGCGTCCGGGCTGGATGCAAGGTCCCAGCAGCAGCGCGGGCACAACGCGCAGCGCACGAGACAGCCGGGCTGCGCAACGATCCGGCAGGGCGAGGGCCGGGCCCCTAACTCCACCCCCTCCACCGCGGGCGAGTCCTGCTGTCTCCTGAGGCTCCGCCCCCACCCCCCACGCACCGCCCCCTCCTCTCCAGGGCGGCGCAAGTAGGAATCCCTCTCTCTGAACCGAGAAGAAGAAACCGAAACCCAACTTGAATAGACTGGGAAACCGGAGATCAGAAACTGAAAAGCTTAGGGGAACTCTCCGGAAGTCATGTAACCTCCGGAGTGGTCACGCAGACCACTCTGCAGGAGCAGAGCCAGTCCTCCGACTCTTCACTCACTCATTCATTCGAGAAACATTTATTGAAATGCTGTGTCAGGAACTGTGCTGGATCACAAGGATAGCAACAAACACCACAGGCTTGTCCGCCCTGTCTGTGGCCTGGTAGCAGACTGCTGCTGCTGCTAAGTCGCTTCAGTCGTGTCCGACTCTGTGCGACCCCATAGACGGCAGCCCACCAGGCTCCTCCGTCCCTGGGATTCTCCAGGCAAGAATACTGACAGGGCGTTCAAAAAAAGACCAAGACAGTGCGATGAAGCCATGGTCCTGGGAAGCCGGGAGCTGGGGCGGGGGGCTCCCAGAAAGCAAATCCATTAGGTCTGGAGAAGGACGGAGGCTGACTGACTTCTGGGGAGAAGCCCAGGTGGAAGATGAGAGCCCTGAATTGGAAGTTCTTGTGCAGTGAGGAGGCATTACATTCAGGCAATGGAGGTGGAGCAAGGTGAGGCTGGGCATGCCAAGCTGAGCAGGCTGGAATGCCTCTGCCTCTTCCGCCCCTGCAGTGGGCCACTGGGGTCCGTTCGCTTCCCACAGGTATCTGAGGAAATGCACCAGTTACAAGTAGGGAGTGATGCATAGAAGACTGCTCAGCCTGGTTTCCCATTAACACCAGTGCACCTCTCCTCTGCAAAGCCAGGCCAGCAGGTGATGAGAGGGCTGGACAAGAGCCAAAGAGACCTACAGAGCCCTGAGCGCACAGGACTGCATAGGCAGGAGGGGCTCTGGAGTCAGTGTGATTTTTTTAGCCTCTGATATGCTTTCCTGGAAAAGACCCTGATTTGGGGAAAGATTGACAGCAGGAGGAGAAGCGGGAGGCAGAGGATGAGATGGTTGGATGGAATCATCGACTCAATGGACATGAGTTTGAGCAAACTCTGGGAGATGATGGAGGAGAGGGAAGCCTGGCATGCTGCAGTCCATGGGTTGCAAAGAGTAGTGCATGACTGAGCAACTGAACAGCAACAAATGATTTCCTGTGGATGCTGTGTTTTCGCCAGACACTTTAATGAAGTTAGGAAACAGTAAGAAGTAGGTAGGGGGATTCCCAGGTGGCGCGAGTGGTAAAGAACCCGCTTGCCAATGCAGGAAACGTAAGAGACATGGGTTCAATCCCTGGGTGGGGAAGAGCCCCTGGAGGAGGACATGGCAACCCACTCTAGTATTCTTGCCTGGAAAATCCCCTTGGACAGAGGAGCCTGGCGGGCTACAGTCCATGAGGTCACAAAGAGTGGGACCTGATTGAGTGACTCAGCACACACATGATTACCAAGCACTCACTGTTGGTAGGCAGTTAGGCACTGGAGCATCCAAGCTTGATAGACCTTTTCCAAGATGACAGCCTCACTGAGGAGGTGGCCATATCTGCACTATTCAGAACATCCATCTGAACTGCAAAGCATCTTTGCCTGAGCTAATTAGGCCCACGGAAGGGGAGGCTGGAAGAGGTGCCACCCAGCCTTAGAAGGAGCTGTCCTGGGTAGCTGCAGAGAGAGGAAACACACAGCTGGGGCTTGGCCAGAGAATGTCTCTGGGAGCCCAGGATGACAGTTAGGTCAGCAGAAGTGGGATCAGGGGTGGTGGGTGGTGAGTGGGGTGCTGAGCCTGGAGGGCAACTCTCAAGGGCTAAGAGTTTGACACTTACCTGGTAGAATATAGTGTCTCTCTAGTAGGGGAAGAATAGTTCACAGTTCAGGCAAAAGGCTGTGAACCTCCTAAGAGCTGCATCTTGTCAGCTTTAGCATGGAGAAAAGATGCTAGGGAACCCAGACTTAAGAATAAAAGTCTTGATTGCTGTCTAAGCTCCTCCACTTCCTAGCCAAGGGGCCCAAGAGTAACCTAACTTGTTGGCCTGTCTCCTCATATGTAACATGAGTGTGATGATCTTACTCCCCTCACAGGGTGGTTCTGAAGGTGAGTTGTTTTCTCAGGGTGACACCCACATACTATGGCCTAGAGCATACAAGCTATTATTGTCTTATTATTGAATTACATCCCAAACAAGCCCCTGGGCTCTTTAGGGAACTACCTTCTAAGGTGCATATAGAAGCAGCAGGTACCAAAATCTCAGACCAGGAGGCAAGAGGGGGAGGAGTGTGAAGCATCTGGCACCGATGTTAAGGATACACTTGACCTACTGACAGTGAGTGATTCTTTAAACACTGAACTCCAGGCACCTCACACACCTGTTCCTAGTTCTGGCCTGGGGAAGTGACTTTTGCCCTGGCCAATTTTCACTTTTGCCAGTGGCTCTTCCTGAGTTCATTTCTGTACAGGAGTCAAGGGGAGAGCCTCCTGTGGTTTGAAGAAGTAGGATCATGCCTCAGATTTAAGTCTTCACTCTTCTTTGTGGCAGGTGAAAAAATACATGCAACCTAAAAGTCTGGAGATACGCGTTATTCAGCAGAAACTTTTAGGACTGCAAGCCCAGGAGACAGCATCTCAAGTGACCCTGAGAAAACTGCTCTGAGAAGAAGGGGGCTGGGGAGAAGCCAGGTTATATAGATGTTTTGCAACAAAGAGCAGGTAGTTTGAATGCCAAAAAAATTTTTTTATAAATTACAGAAAACCAGATATCCCAAGTTAAGGAATTTAGCGGGCTTTTCTTTGTATGCACCTAGTCCAAGCTATGGTTTTTCCAGTAGTCATGTATGGATGTGAGAGTTGGACCATAAAGAAAGCTGAGCACCAAAGAATTGATGCTTTTAAACTGTGGTGCTGGAGAAGACTCTTGAGAGTCCCTTGGACTGCAAGGAGATCCAAACAGTCCATCTTAAAGGAAATCACTCCTGAATATTCATTGGAAAAACTGGAGCTGAAGCTGAAACTCCAATACTTTGGCCACCTGATGTGATGAACTGACTCATTGGAAAAGACCCTGATGCTGGGAAAGATTGAAACCAAGAGGAGAAGGGGATGACAGAGGATGAAATAGTTGGATGGCATGACCGACTCAATGGACATGAGTTTGAATAGACTCTGGGAGTTGGTGATGGACAGGGAGGTCTGATGTGCTGCAGTCCATGGCATCATACAGAGTCGAACACGACTGAAAGACTGAATTGAACTGAACTTAAACATTCTTTGGCATTGTCTTTCTTTGGGATTGGAATGAAAACTGGCCTTTTTTAGTTCTGTGGGCACTGCTGAGTTTTCCAAATTTGCTGACATATTGAGTGCAGCATTTTAACAGTATCATCTTTTCAGATTTGAAATAGCTCAGCTGGAATTCCATCATCTCTACTAACTTTATTTGTAGTGGTGCTTCTTAAGGCCCACTTGACTTCACACTCCAAGATGTCTGGCTCTAGGTGAGTGATCACACCATAGTGGTTTTTCAGGTCATTAAGATCTTTTTTGTATAGTTCTTCTGTATATTCTTGCCACCTCTTCTTAATACCTTCTGCTTCTGTTAGGTCCATACCGTTTCTGTCCTTTATTGTGCCCATCTTTGCATGAAATGTTCCCTTGGTATCTCTAATTTTCTTGAAGAGATCTCTAGTCTTTCCCATTCTATTGTTTTCCTTATTTCTTTGCATTGATCGCTGAGGAAGGCTTTCTTATCTCTCCTTGCTATTCTTTGGAACTCTGCACTCAGATGGGTTTTCTCCTTTGCCTTTCACTTCTTTTCTTTTCTCAGCTATTTGTAAGGCCTCCTCAGACAACCGTTTTGCTTTTTTGAATTTCTTATTTGGTAGAATGGTTTTGATCACTGCCTCTTGTACAATGGTATGAACCTCTATCCATAGTTCTTCAGGCACTGTGTCTATCAGATTTAATCCTTTGAGTTTACTTATCACTTCTACTGTATAATTGTAAGGGGTTTGATGTAGGTCATACCTGAATGGCCTAGTGGTTTTCCCTACTTTCTTCATTTTAAGTCTGAATTTGGCAATAAGGAATTCATGATCTGAGCCACAGTCATCTCCTGGTCTTGTTTTTCTGACTGTATAGAGCTTCTCCATCTTTGGCTGCAATGAATATAATTAATCTGATTTCAGTATCAACCATCTGGTGATGTCCATGTATAGCATCCTCTCTCGTGTTTTTGGAAGAGAGTACCATGATGGCTGCTAGATGGCAAGTATTCTCCTTCCTGAGTTTCCTTAGGGCTCACCAGTTCACCGTAAGCTGTGGCTACAATGGCTGGTGACTGTGACATCCTTGTTTACTGATATGGCAGGAAATATTCCATTTCTCATTTGTAACTAGGAAGTAGCTGAGGCCTGGATGGGTAAGCAGCCATGCAAGGGTTCCTTGATACATTGCTGGGGAAGCCTGTGTTTTCCCATTAGACCCCAGCAGAGGGGCCCATAGAACATGCCAGACTTCAGGCCAGGGAGCTGCTCTGTGTGGCCCCCCTCCCCTTCTTTTGGGTGCCACCACATTGAAATTGGTTCCATCCAAGTTTTCCTGATGTGGCTGAAGAATGTCACCTGCCATATCAGTAGACAAAAGATATTTCAGCCATCACGCCAGCAGCCACTGCATTTTTTGACCTGTGACTGTACGTCCTTCAGGGATTCAGGATGAGGAAAAGCAGGAAGCTGGCCCTAGACAGCTAAGGTGCACATCAAAGGAATAATTTCAAGAAGCCCAGACCCTTGCATCTTCCCATACATAGAATAAGTGCTGAATTCATGAACTTGGGATGTCTGGTTTTTCTTTAAGTAACAGTAACTTTGTTAATATTTTCACTACCTGGATTTTGTTGCAAAAACTCCTATATATTCTGGCTCCTCTCTGACCTGTTTGCTGCCATCCCTAAGAGGCTGTCTGAGAGGCTGTCTTCCAGGGTAAGTCCTCAGCAAGTCCACCAAGTAAAATATAATTCTCAATTTTTTTAGGTGTGTAGTTTTTTTTTTAAAGTCAACATCTGACCTCAGCATTTGGAAAAGGGGCAGTTCTGGGTCTTTGTGTAGGGGGCAGGAGACCCTCTACAACCACAGGAGTCTTTGTGGGGAGGATACTTGTTGTCCAGGCTTCTTAGCTGAGCCAAGGAGAATGGAGGTGGGCTTTCCAAAATAAAATTTTACTCCTCATCCCCAAAGCCCTCCGGGAGGGCTCATCTTTGGGTCTATTTGACCTTGGTCCCCCACTTTCTACTCATTTCCATCCTGAAGAAATCAAATGAGCTAAATTTCAGGGAGGGCTTGGGACTTCCCTGGTGGCCCAGGGAACCTTTTGCTTCCAATTCAGGGGGCACAGGTTCGATCCCTGGTCAAGAAACCAAGATCCCACATGACATGCAGAGCGGTCAAGAGATTTAAAGGTGGGTGGAGGGGGCGGTGCTTGAAGAGGATAAAGAAAATTGAGAAAGGAGCCTGATGTAGGTCTGGGTGAGGAGGGGACTAAGGTGGTAGCTCCCTAGCATGCTTGAGAATCCCAACCGGTGCTGGAATGTTCCCAGTGAACCTACAGCGGGAGTTTGATACCCAGTTATCAATGCATCTGTTCAAACAACCAAAGGTTAAGGGACCAGCTAGGTTCCAAGCTACCTTCGGCTTTGGATGACTCGGGGCTGCTTGAGCAGAGGTTCTCAAACTGCCAGAAACTTCAGAAGGGCCGGATAAAGCTCGGGTAGCTGGGTCCTGCTCCCGAGTTTCTGAGGCAGCAGGTCTGGGTGCGGGCCGAGAATCTGCATTTTCCGCAAGCTCCTGGGGATGTTGTTGGTGCGGGGCGCACCTAGAGTGCCTCTGGAAGGATACAGCTGAGGGTGCTGGGCGCAGCGGCCTCCGGAGGCGCCGTTGCGAAAGTGCGCTATCCGTTCGGTTTCGGTTTCCTTGCCGATCCAGCAGCCCTGAAACTCTCATCTAAGAGTTTCGTTTCCCTGAGGCTGGGGAGGCGGGGGCAGCGAGCTAGGGGCGGCGCTAGCGCTGCATAAAGCCGAGGCGGGCCAGCGCCGGGAGCCTGCCGGTCACTGCGCTGGGGACGGGTAAGTGTAGTGCTCCTGGGTCTGGGCACCCTCCGCGGGTCGGGGCATTTGGGCATTTGGCTGGGAGTTGAGCGCTCTGGGGTGCCGGTATTGCGCAGACTAGGAGAAGGCGATGGCACCCCACTCCAGTACTCTTGCCTGGAAAATCCCATGGACGGAGGAGCCTGGTAGGCTTCAGTCCATGGGGACTCGAAGAGTCGGACACGACTGAGCGACTTCACTTTCATGCGTTGGAGAAGGAAATGGCAACCCACTCCAGTGTTCTTGCCTGGAGAATCCCAGGGGTCGCACAGAGTCGGACACGACTGAAGCGACTTAGCACGCGATAGTGATGATGCCATGATGATGATAATACAATGTTGGCTGGGTTCAGAGCATAATTGATGCTGCTTTCCCACCGACACGCTGCTGAGGCTCTTCAGTGACGCATCAAAAGCAGCAGGACGCCCTTCCCGTCCTCCAAGCACTGGCAACTTTTCTGCCTGAAGAAATAGGAAGGTGGAGCAGAGCATGTAAAAAGGGTCTCCGAGGGAGCTAAGGAGTGCAAGCCAAACAAGTCTATGCCGGGGAGGTATCCTTGGAAGCGCTAGCACCCAGGGATCTTCCCCAATCTCGCTGGAAACAGAGATGTTGTAGCGGAGCATCTCCGCGGACAGGTTTTGCCTACGGGAGCCTCCCTGTAGAGATGGGGCATGCGCAGAAGTGCCCTGCGCGGAGTACAAGTCACCCAGGGGATGGAGAGCTGCTTCCCGCAGCTTGTGCAGCGGGACGCAATTGTGTGGCCGGCGCAGTTAAGTTTTCCGGGTGGAGCGAGGTAGGACAGTCCTAGGGGCTGGCCGAAAGCCCAGGTGTTGCTGAGACCTGCAACCCGCAGAGCAGCCGGGGGTGGCATTCTCGGAATTAATAAGTCAAATTTTAAATCAAGTTTTCTGTTGGACTTAGGGAAGTAGTACCAAGACCTCCTGTCATAGAACAACTGTTGCAAATGGTTACTGTGGTGCCTGGCCAGGGTGGGCGGTTTCAGCCAGTGTCCTTCCCCTAACAATAGAATGTAAAAGTAAAAGAAACAGATCTAATGTGGTGTCAGATTTGTTATTCCCTATTACAATCGTAAACAATTTAAATGTCAGTGAGTTTTTGGAAGGCGAAACACTTCCATGAGAAAAAAGCCAATATAAGTTCTTAAAGGATTACCTGGACTGAATTATTTGGGCTGTTCAGTTCGGCAAGTGCAGCCAGATGCTGAATGTGACGAGTAAGTAAAACACTGATTTTTATTACTGAGATGGCTTTGCCCCAGAGATCCAAATTGATTTTCAAAGACTATCTGAGATAGGTACAGATATTTAAGATGTACAGACAAAACTCACAAGACTTGGTTTTCAGGGAATGTCACTTTATGAAAAACAGAGAGGGACTTTTTTGTTCTCAAAGCACCCATGGTCATGGAGTACTAGCCCTGGGGATCAATGATGCCACATGACTGGGTACAGTAAGGTCAGCTGAGGTTGTGGTCTTTAACCCGGGGCCCCAGCTCCAGCCTAGGAGCCCCTGGGCACACGAAATCTTTCCAAAGGCATAGGGGGTGGTGGTTAGGAAATAAATTCCCAGATTGCATAAGTATTCTTCAAAGTTGATCACCTTTCAAAATCACCTTTCACTATACAATGAACAGAATCCATCCCTCCCCCACAGTTTGTTTTTTTTTTTTTTTAAGCAAGCTTGCCCTTTCAATGTGTATCCAAAATCCGCATAGGCCTTGGGGGAGGGTCCCTAGAGAATATACAAGAACAGCATCAGAAAAAAAAAAAAGTATGGGCTTCCCTGGTGGCTCAGAGGTTAAAGCGTCTGCCTCCAATGTGGGAGACCCGGGTTCAATCCCTGGGTCGGGAAGATCCCCTGGAGAAGGAAATGGCAATCCACTCCAGTGTTCTTGCCTGGAGAATCCCATGGATGGAGAAGCCTAGTAGGTTACAGTCCATGGGGTCGCAAAGAGTCGGACACGACTGAGCGACTTCACCTTCACCTTCACCTTCACCTTCCATTGATTCAGTACACTGAGCAAGTCTCTCTGCTTTATCCTTCAACCTTAGAATATAAATATTTAAGGTTTACAAAAGGACTCAGGGAACTGGGAACTTCCTTCAAAGCACATCCCCTCTGCATCTTCACCATTCTCAGCAATGGGATGTATGGCGATGAGCACTGTCATGGATTGTATTCATCGGGTTTTGGTCTAATTTGTATGTTTTGCCTGATTCCAAGGCGGTGTTGGAGGAGAGCTCTGCATTTCTGCCAACTAGTCAGCACTACATTGTCGAGTAAGAGGAAGGTATATTGAGGTAAGTGCTTTATACTTTTTATAACATTTATTTCAAGTCCTAGGAGAAATATATTTTCATTTACTTTTATCCAAGATTATTACATATTAAGTCTTAATATTTAGAAGTTTATGGTCCCAGAAAAAAATTATAATTTTTTAACATATAGTCCAGTGGTTAGGACTCAGCACTTTCACTGCTGGGACCTGAGTTCAAGCCCTGGTCAGGGAACTAAGATCATGCAAGCTATGCTATATATATATATATATATATATAGTGTTTGGGTATTATCAAATATTTAGAATCCCTCATCTACATTGGAAAGAGTCTTACAGTAATTTTATTTTTAAACATAAATTTTAAAATGCAGAAATTTCATTCTTTGTTGCTATTTAAATTTATGGTGAAAAAAATTTTTGATGTTCACCCTATAATCATGATGGGAAATACAGAGTTTTAAAAAAGCTTTTGGCATCCAGAAGCATGTCTTTGAAGACCACTGAGCTGGGATGGAGCATGTCTTCCTCTGACATTTGGTTCCTTGGAGTTCTCCTGTCGTTTCTTTCTGAGCTCCCACTCCGTCTCAGTGTGTCTCATGGGGGGTTTGGTTCCATGATTGAATGTACCCAGCTCCTGAATTGTGTTAATCCTGATGTGCTTGATTTATGCTGAAATGATAAAGGAAGAAGATGGTTCTTTCTGACTTGGATATCAAAGAACCTGATTCACCTGAATCCAATCTAAAAGGAAGTGACGATATGGTGAGGGAACATGAAACTGTAAGTTGATGCCTGAAAACCACTATTCACGTGGACATGAACTGTGTTCACCTGTGGGCTGCCCATTGATAACAGTGATGCCATTGCTGCCCAGAGATGCGTGCTTCCTCATCTCTCCAGGGGCTGGATGTGAATGCAAAGATGTGACTCATTCTGCTTGGGCCCTTCTTGCAGCCAAATGCCATTAGTGTTTTGCCTTAGCTGATCCTGAAAGTGAAAGTGTTAGTCACTCAGTCATGTCTGTCTGTGACCCCATGGACTGTAACCTGCCAGGCTCCTCTGTCCATAGGATTCTCCAGGCAAGAATACTGGATCGGGTAGCCATTCCTTTCTCTAGGAGATCTTCCCAACCAAGGTGTCAAACCAGGGTCTCCAGGAGAATTCTTTACCATCTCAGCCACCTGGTTGGGGTGCAGTTTTGGTCTAAAAAATCCAGGCAAGAGGCCGATGGGCTGGTGTAAGAACTGGGCCCAGGCACTGGGCCCAAGGAGCCCTGTGAGATCACGTGCCCACACCATAGTTCAGTCTCGAGCTCAAACCTCCTAAGTGTCATTGTGATATCTCCAACAGTGAAGCCATGTGGTGTCTTTTCTCCCAGGAATGAGACATATTTTTGGTGGGAATCAAACTTGGCTTCTGGAATCAGTTCAACCTAAATTTGATTCCACTGCTGACACTTGCAGCTGTAAGATCTTGGGTGGTTACTCCTCCCTGTAGAAGCCTGGTTTTCCATTTCTAAAATGAAAATAATAAGAGCATTTACTTTGTGCAGCTGTTGAGAGGAGGTAGAGGCTGGGCACTTAGAAAGAGCTCTGTTTATTGCTGTCACATGTTTTAAAGCAATGGATCTTCAGCTTCTTTCCAGTTGACTCCATTTGAATCATCAGTGGTTAACAATATTTTAAACAATATTATAAACTACACCAAAGGACGTAGAAAAATAAGAAATCACCCATCTTTCCTGCACCATGATATAACTCTTGTCTCTTGCCTGGCTGTAACTGGCAAGGTATATATAGGGCAGTAGGAACTCTTAATGCTCACACCCACATGTTTGAATGTTGTTGTTGTTGTTCAGTTGCTAAGTTGTATCCTACTCTTTGAAACCCCATGGACTGTAGCATGCCAGGCTCCTCTGTCTTCCATCTCTCAGAGTTAAATTCATGTGCATTGAGTCAGTGATGCTCTCTAACCATCTCATCCTCTGCCAAGCTCTTCTCCTTTAGCCTTCAATCTTTCCCAGCATCAGAATCTTTTCCAGTGAGTTGACTCTTCATATCAGATGAATGTAGCTTGGCCTTTCTGGCCAGGTTGAACAAGGTGTAACTTATGACCCAAAAATTCCACTTCTAGGTGTTAACCTTGGTTCTCAGAGTATGATCCCCAGAGAGGCAGCATTAATATCTCTGGGGAAGTTTGAAATGCAAACTATCACCCTCACACACCCTTCCCCAGACCTAATGAACTAGAAATTTCAGGGGTGGGACCTACCATCTGTGTTTCTACAAGCCTTCTAGGTGATTTTTCTTTGTGCTGAAGTTTGAGATGTATTTTGCCATGTTTGTACAGCATTTTTTAATAAGCAAAACCAGAAATAACACAAGTGCCCATGAGTAGTGGAATGCATACATAGATTGTGGTATGCAGTAGAATTCCACACAGCAGTGAAAAGTATGAGCTAGACTTCCAGGTATCATGATGACTGGGTCTAAAAAACAGTGGTGTGGCTGGTGACTCTATGGTTCGGGCTCAACACTTTAACTGCCATAGGTTGGATTCAATCTGTGGTTGGGGAACTAAGATCTCCTGGAAGCCACATGGCATGGCCAAAAAAAAAAAAAGTAAATAACAATAAATAGACTGTGGTGAATCCCCTAGAATCAGGTCACAGAAGAAATATACTGTATCATTCCATTTATATAAAGATCCAGGCCACCATAAGCCATGTATTTTTTAGGGAAAGATGGGTGGGTGGTAAAACGAATGAAGAGCAAGGACACAGTTTTCATAAACCTGGAAATAGAGGGACTCTCTAGAGGTAAAGGGGTTTTAGGAGGAAGGTACCTGGGGAGGGGTGGACAAAGTGTCTCAAGTACAGGGAATATGTGTTTTCTTAACCCAGGTGGTTGGCACATGCAGTTTGGCTAATTATCATTCATGTTTTATAAACTCTTGGGAATGAGTGATATAAAGAAATGAAAACAAAAAGAACCCATAAGGAGGGCTCAAATAGGCCACTGATGAGTATGAAGGTACAGCCAGGTATGTGCATAGTCACCACAAGGCTTTCCCTGGGGATTCAAGCTCCAGATAGTTCTTAAGTGTCATTATTGAGAAAACTCACACGGGACACTTGTTTAAAAATAGTGGGGAAGATTTTATTCAAGACTATTGCAATAGAGGAGAGAGCTTGAACTTAGTGTGGATATAAGGACAGTGGGCAGGATAGAGGAGAGGAGAAGGAATTGCCAAGAGTAACTTGGGAAGGGTAATGGGAGGTGAAGAATTGATGGTTTCGAAGTGTGTTGCTGGAGAAGACTCTTGAGAGTCCCTTGGACCACAAGGAGATCAAACCAATCAACCCTAAAGAAAATTGGTTACCACAGCTTTAATAATAATCATGGAAATAAGGTCATGTTAACCCTTCAGCTCTTTTGTTTTTCAAAGTCATTTGACTGTTCTAGAAGTATTTAGACTATTTAGATTTACTGTGATTGTTAATATAATTGCACTTGGAAAGATCATTTTGCTATTTGTTTTCTATTTGCCCTGCTCTTCATTTCCTCTTTTTCTGCTTTCTTTTGAATTAACCAAGTTTTTTGTGATTTCATTTTATCTCCTTTGTTGGTTTATTGAGTAAAACTATTTTAGGGATTATATCATGTCTTTAATTTACCAAGTTTACCTTCAAGTACTAATATATTACTTCATATATAATATAAGAACCTTATGATAATGCGTGTCCATTTCTCTCCTCCCAGCCTTCATGCCATTTTTGTCATGAGTTTTTATTTTATCAATATTTTAAGCCCCCACATTACATTGTTATTCTTTTTGAAATGGCCAATGTCTTTTAAAGGTATTTAAGTAATAAAAAAGTATAGTAGTCACCATTTCTGGTGTAAATTCCTTGGTGTAGATTAAAATGTCCATTCAATATCATTTTCCTTTGGCTTGAAGGGCATCCTAAACATTTCCTGTAGTGCAGGTCTGCTAGTGATGAATTCATTCATTTTTGTGCATCCAGAAAAGTCCTTACTCACTTTCTCATTTTAAAAGATGTTTTTTTCTGAGTAGAAAATTTTAGGTTGATGATTTTTTTCAGTACTTTAACAAAGTTGCTATACTGTCTTCTCATTTGCATAGTTTCTACTGAGAAATATGCTATAAATCTCATGTTTATTCCTCTGTACATAACATGTCATTTTCTGGCTGGCATTCTGTCATTATCACTGATTTTGACCAATTTGACTATAGTGTGCCTTGATATAGTTACTTTATGTTTCCTTTGCTCTGGGCTCATTGAGCTTTGGGGATCTTTGGGTTTTCACCAAGTTTGAGGACATTTTAGCTATTATTTCTTCAAATATTTATTTCTGTTTTACCCTCATTCTCTTGATTGGGGAGCTTTAATCACCTGTATACATTAGGATGATTGAAGTTGTCCATCTTTGATGGAACGTGACCTGCAGGCTATGATAGAGATCTCCCATTCTGCCTCTTCCAGGAGGCCAAGAGCAACCTGTACAGCCAGTATGAGGAGAAGGTACGGCCCTGCATTGACCTCATCGACTCCCTGCGGGCCCTGGGCGTGGAGCAGGACCTGGCCCTGCCCGCCATCGCCGTTATCGGGGACCAGAGCTCGGGCAAGAGCTCCGTGCTGGAGGCCCTGTCTGGGGTCGCCCTCCCCAGGGGCAGTGGTAAGCACTTGCCTTCTGTGTTGGTTAGCTCAGGCTGCAGTAACAGAGGACCTCAGACTTGGGCTTAAACAATAGAAGTTTATTTCTCAAAATTTAGGAGGCTAGAAGCCCAAGATCAAGGTATTACCAGGGTTGGTTTCTCCTGAGGCCTGTGTCCTCCGCTTACAGATGACTGTCTTCTCCTTGTGTCTTCTGGGGGATGGTGGAGGATGTTTGCAGAAGTCTGGGGTTTCCCACTGCAGTGTACCACCTGGGCTGATGGAAAACACTGGGGTGAAGCAAGAGATCTAAAGTAGGGGATTTCAAGTCAAACTCCATCTGAAATGTACATTCTAGATGCACATTCGTGAGTCACCCTAGATAGGATGCCTCAGAGAGTCAAAGGGTGAGAACAGGGAGTCTGCAGTTTTAGGAGCCTCCCAGATGATTATATGCAAATTTAAGAACCACTGGTCTAGGACCACCATATAGGACTATTAGCAGCAGAGTACAGACCTGATGAGTAGTGGTTTCCTAGGTATTGTTACAAGATGTCCTCTCGTGCTGAGGCTGAAAAAACTTGAGAATGAAGGCGAGTGGAAAGGCAAAGTCAGCTTCCTGAACAGAGAGATTGAGATTTCAGATGCTTCACAGGTGGAAAAGGAAATCAGTGAAGGTAAGTGTCTCATGTTTGTTCTTTATGCCTATTTGGATATCTGGTCAACCAGGTGAAATAGATGGGGTCTGCCTGTCACTGTTCCCACTCTCCCCTTTCTAGGCCTGTTCTGGCCCCTCAGGAACCTTCCCTTCCCTCCATCAGGCCCCCAGCTCTCTTGTATTTTCTCTCTTTTTTTTTTACTCTCATTAAGACCAGTGCTTTGGACAGAATCTGACCTCAGTAATTTACTACTGAGTGTGTAAGTATGTATCTGAGCATAATGTGAATTTGGAAGCTTGTCTTCAAATATGGAGTATTTGTCCTTTATTCAAAGGCCTCCCCACTCCACAGATCTGATGTCAGGGTGTGGGGCCAGGGAACACCTTCACCAGTTAACCAGCTTTCCAAAATGCTGACTGGAACATCACTGAAACCTGTTCAGAACTGGAAGTCTTTTTCTCCCAAGAGTGGGATGCATGTGCTTGAATAATCCCCAGCTTAGAATAATATATGGCAGGTCTCAGTAAATGCATACCACAGAGATTACTATATCAATTTGAAACATCTGAAAAGAGAAAATTAATGCTTGATGTAGATAGGGAGAAAGTAGTGATACATTGAGTTGCTGCTGAGTGTGAGTGAGATGAGTAAACAATTTTCCCTTATTGACTTTAATTTCTTCCTAGTGTGTCACATAATTAAGTTCTAGTCATTTGGGGAAGATACAAAAATGGTATGAACTGATATCCAGCAGTAGGAAAGAATGGATTTGACTCTATAAAAGTGGAAGCACTAACTACCATTTACTGGCTGTTGTGCAAAAATTAAATAATGTTATCATGCAGATGTTATTGTGTGTTTGTTGGGATTAGGTTGCCTGCAGAAAATGCAAAATTAGTGTGTATCAGTTAGTCCTTGGTGTGTAACAAAACAATCTGAAAACCTAATGGCTTGGAACAGTTTATTTCCTGTGATTCAAAGGATCAGCTGGGCAGTTCTTTTCCTCTAGGATGATTTATTTGGGGCCAAAAGTCTAGGATGACCTCAGGTACCAACCCAATCCTCGATTGGAATGACCAGACCTTCCCATGGTCTGACAGTGGCTTGTCCCCCCAGGTGACTGGGTTGGGTTTTTTAATATGTTGGAAGAAGGGTTCCAAGTACCAAGAGACCTGAGTTCGAAGCTCTGATGTGTAAGCACCTTTCAGTGTCTACTGGAATACATTTTGTAACAATCTGTTACCCAAAGAAATTAATGTACTCAAGCCCAATTTCAAGAAGCAAACTCTCTTGATGGGAGAAGTGGCA
The DNA here is from genome assembly GCA_006410635.1 of Cephalophus harveyi. Taxonomy (NCBI): domain Eukaryota; kingdom Metazoa; phylum Chordata; class Mammalia; order Artiodactyla; family Bovidae; genus Cephalophus; species Cephalophus harveyi. The sequence continues at coordinate 103,345 of SJYT01009686.1, forward strand.
TTCTTTCTATAAAGTGGCATCCGTATGGAGATGGGAAGTATAGGAGCCATTTGTGCAAGCAAGTTACTAACACAGTGGTTTAAACAATGTCAGTTTTATGTCTCTCAGAGCTGATGTAAGGGTTCCAAGGTTATGAACCCAGACTCCTGTCTCATTCCTACACTCTGCGTGGCCTCTGCTCCCAAGGCCCCCTCATCATTCAGTCAAGTGCCCATTCCTGCCAGCTAGTCATTGGCAAAGGACCTATCCCTGTCTTAAGCATATTTCTGGAAGTTGCACATAGCATCTTCACATCTATCCCATGGGCCAGACAATTTTATATGACCGCATCTCTGGGAAATGGATTTGAGGTGGGGGGGGCAGGGGGCGGTGCAGAATTAGCAGACTGTGCTACATATACCATTGTTACTATTATTTCCTTCTACATTCTTGACTGATATAAAGCATACCAAAAAGACATTCTGGATGTACAAAGTGGTCAAGTGGTAGTAGCTAAAAGTTTGATGAAATAAATTCTTATCTTGAAATTTTCATTATTAAGGAGGAAGGGACAGAATTAAATCTCTTAATGGAATATCAACAGCTAATGCTCAGCTTGCCTGAAACAAGCATGTACCACTACCCATAATTTTCCAGGTCATGTTTTAGGAGTCACCATTTTTTTTAAATTTGTTTTCATTTTATGTCTTTGTTAAGTTCCTAGTATATCAATGGGAGGAGTTTAGGTGTGGCATCAGGAAGAACTTACCTGATCTGCCAGGTTAAGACTGGTTCAGATGGGTGTCACCTACAGAGATGTTCTCGCTAGTTCTTTCTGCAGACTATGCTGGCCACTGGCAATGCAAATACAGGATTATCCTTTGATGTCCCTTTTTGTTTCAGAGAAATGAATCTGCTCCAAATATGCCTTACCATTGAATCACAGCAGGTGGATGTTGCCTTCAGAGGATTCACTGTAATGAGATATTCCATCCCAAGCTCTATTCCGTTTTTCTTTTTCCTGTTCTCTAGCCCAGATTGCCATCGCTGGGGAAGGCATGGGGATCAGTCATGAGCTGATTAGTCTGGAGGTCAGCTCCCCTCACGTCCCAGATCTGACCCTGATAGACCTTCCTGGCATCACCAGGGTTGCTGTGGGCAACCAGCCACCCGACATTGAATATCAGGTGAAACTTCTGGCCCCATCCCGGCCCAGGTCTTGTGGGGGAAGGGCTGCATTAGAGCATCAGTGAGTCCAGGACCAAGCTTGAGGAGTGGGTATGGGGAGGTTGGGAATTTGGAGCATGCATTGGTCAAAATTACTCCACCAAGTTGGACGGAAGCTTCTGTGGGAAGAGGCAAAGTGGGAAAGCATTTTATTTATGTTTTATTCAGTGACTCATTTTTGGTTATAGTTACACTCTATGCCATATCTAAATTGGCATGCATTAGGAAGGGGTTTTATGTGGGAAGAGGGAGCATTAGGAGCAAATATAATGATATTCCTGTATCAGTGAATCTCCCCCTGTGGATTAAAGATTTAGGGAATAGTCAAGCAGTTCTTTTGGCATCTTATTTTTCATTGTGACCTTCAGATTTGAGGTCTTGGGAAATGATTCACGAGTTAAAAGCTCACAGTGTTCCCTCAGAAAACGTAGTTTTTTTTACTTGCGTTGTCAGCTCATTTCTCTGTGTTTGCTTCTTGGAAGAAATACCTCTGGGACTTGGAAGGCCTGAAGCAAGTCAGGACCTGTCTCAACTCTCATACCCTCTCATTTTCTTACAGGTCAAGTCTCTCATCAGGAAGTATATCCTTAGGCAGGAGACCATCAACTTGGTGGTGGTCCCTGCTAACGTGGACATCGCCACCACAGAGGCGCTGCGCATGGCTCAGGAGGTGGACCCCCAAGGAGATAGGACCATAGGTAAGAAGAGTGAAATTGTTACTCAGTCATGTCTAACTTTGTGTGGCCCCATGGACTGTAGCTCTCCTAGCTTCTATGTCCTTGGGATTTCCCAGGCGAGAATACTGGAGTGGATTGCCATTCCCTTCTCCAGAGGATCTTCCTGACCCAGGGATTGAACCCGTGTGTCCTCCATCTCCTGCGTTGCAGGCAGATTCTTTACTGTCTGAGCCACCAGGGAAAAATCTAAAAATGGTAGGTGGCTTGATAGTGGAAGAGCATCCCTTAAATCCAGTGGGTGTTTCTTGGTACACATGAGTGGGGGCCTACACCCGGCAGATGAGAACCATTCAAGAACCATTGAGGCCAGATGACTCTTGGGCCACAATTGACTCTTGTTGGCTATGGGCTGACCCATAATCCTTGTCTGTCTGCTTATAAGAGGCATGGTGGGGCTCAGGGGCAGGGCAAAATCAGAAAGCATTTATATCGGTTGACAATGCATTTTATGTAGAATAACCCATCTGTCCCAGAAAGATGAGGGGATACACAGGATGTGAGGTATCCATACAGTGGGATAGTTCTGTGCTGTGCTTAGTCGCTCAGTCATGTCTGACTCCTTGTGATCCCATGGGCTATAGCCCGCCAGGCTCTTCTGTCCATGGGGATTCTCCAGGCAAGAATACTGGAGGGTGTTGCCATGCCCTCCTCCAGGGGAATCTTCCCAACCCAGGTTGAACCCAGGTATCCTATACTGCAGGCAGATTCTTGACCATCTGAGCCACCAGGGAAGCCCAATAATACTGGAGTGGGTAACCTATCCCTTTGCCAGGTGATCTTCCCAACCCAGGAATCAAACCAGAGTCTCCTGCATTGCAGGCAGATTTTTTACCAGCTGAGCTACCAGGGAAGCCCACAGTAGGATAGTATCCAACCTTAAAAAGGAGGGACATTCTGACACCTGCTACAATGAGGATGAACCTTGAAGACATTGTGCTCAATGACATAAGCCAGTGCCAAAGGACAAATACTGCATGACCTCATTCATATGAGGGACCTAGTGTGGTCAGGTTCAGGGACAGGAAGTCAAGTGGGGGAAGGGAGAAATAGGAGTTAGTGTTTGGCGGTTACAGAGTCTCAGCTGGGGATGATGAAAAGGTTTTGAAGATGGATAGCGGTCAAGGTTGCCAAACAATGTGAAAGCATTTCATGCACCTGAAATGTGCATGTAAAAATGGTTAAAATGTTATGTTTGAAAAAAATGCATTTGGTTGTAAATAGCAGAGAGCCTGAGGGCAGTGGCTGAAACAAACAGCAATTTGTTTTCACACCTAACAAGAAGTCTGGGCAGAGGCTGCTCACTGTGCACCAGAGACGCTGTCAGTCCCTTCCACGTTCTGCTCCACCATCCTTAGCTGCAGATTCTCATTCTTTGCTTGGCCTGCTGCCCATCCTGCCTGGGATGAGAATCTCTCAGCCAGGGCTGCAGCTACAAGTGGGCACAGTAAACCTCAGAGTTAATCTTGGGCTGGACAACCGCACGGCACCTCACATGCAGATGGGTCCATGCTTGGTGTAGTGTTGTGATGCTGCCATCTTGCAGTATTTGTTTAAACAGGCGTTCTGCATTTTCATTTTGCAGTGGGTCCTGCAAATGACCTAGCTGATCCTGGTCAGGCCCTTATTTTCTCAAGTGTGAGCCAGGCCTCACCTGCACCAATATTAACTGAAGAATTTTTAGAAATGCAAGTCCCTTGATCTCACCGAATCTGCTGAATCAGAACCTCTGGAGCAGGGCCTTAAGGTGGCTTAGATGCACAGGGAAGTTTGAGACCCATTGCATGAGAGTGAACTCCTTTGCTGAACAGGAGGAACGTAACGGGCCATTACATGCTGCTGTCTCTCTGGCGTGAGAGCCAAGATCTGGGTGAAGTGAACTTAAGGAGCACGTAGGAGCTGAGCCTTGCACCTTCACTAGGCGAGCTGCATTGTCTGCCTCAAGCAGCGTGGGAGCAAGCCCAGGGCCAGGGGACCTCGCTCCCCAGGAGGGGAGCTGACCTTACTCCTTACTCTGCAAAGATGTGAACATTCTGTAACCAGAGTCTCTGGGTCACAGGAATCTTGACAAAGCCCGATCTGGTGGACAAAGGAACGGAAGACAAGGTCGTGGACGTGGTGAGAAACCTGGTCTTCCACCTGAAGAAGGGCTACATGATCGTCAAGTGCCGTGGCCAGCAGGACATCCAGCATCAGCTGAGCCTGGACAAGGCCCTGCAGAGAGAGCAGATATTCTTCGAGGATCACGTACATTTCAGGTATGTGCATGGAGCTTTTCCAGGAGAACCAAAATTAAGGGCCTCCTTCCTCACAGGAGAAATGCATGCTGTCCAAGGTTGGCTGTTGAGAGTATCCGTGTGTGTCTGTTCCTTTACTGTGACCACGGGGAATCTGCCTGGAAGAGTAAAGGAGGAATTCACAAAGTAGGCAGAGAATAAATCTAAAACTTCAGAAGGTGGAGACTTTTTGCAATAACTTATTATAATTTTGGAAACAGAATATAAACCTAAGTATAACAGGATGGAAACAAAGTGGAAAACCCAGAAATAGACTCAAGTATGTACATTTGGTCTGTGATAAATGTGGCACTTCAAATTCCTGGGCTTTGTCAGTTTCATTATCAATCAGTAGCACTGAAATAATTATTTAATAGTTGGGAAAAATTAAACCTGTCCTTACTTAACATGGGATACCAAAATAAATATCTGTGGAAGTTTAAAATTAAGTACAAAGAAAGTACCACTTCTCAGAAGAAAATATAGGCGAAGAATTAATAATTCCAGGATAAAGGCCTTTCTAACCCTGATGCCAAAAATGAAATTTTTTTAAAAAGGATGATACTGATAAATTGGTTATTTTGAAATAATGAGAAGGTGTAGAGTTGGTGGGAAAGGAGGGGTGTGGGCTTGCATCTCCACTGCCAATAGCGCGTGCTGAGATCACACAGGTGTCCCTAAGGCTGAGTTCTGTTTCTAGGAATTCCACACAGGCAAGTAATCCGAGATGTGTTCAGTAATGTCCCCTAAAGCATGTACAGCACAGATTTGTTTTTAATTGTGAAGACTGTGGAATGTACATGTTGAAAATCATGGGATTTGTGTGGATAAACAAGTATAAGAGATCACAGCGCTAGCAACCATTATTGTGCTGTGCCAAGGAGATGCCGATAAAAAGATTCTTACAAGCTGTTGAGAAAAAAGTGACACAGTCACTGAGATCCCTTGTGTGTGCACATGTGTATGTGGGAGGAGACACATGTCCTTTGTAAACATTATCATATTGGATGTTCCCAGAAGCTTGCAGGGACACGTAATTCAGAAGAGATCCTTGCAGTCCTATGTTCATAGCAGCATTATTCACAATAGCTAAAAAAAAAAAAACATGGAAGCAAGCTGAGTGACGACTGATAGATAAACATAATGTTTATCCAAAATGGATTAAAAAAATTCCATCCACACAGTGGAATAGTATTTGGCCTTAGAAAGGAAGAAAATTCTAGCACCTGCTATAACACGGTTGTACCCTGAGGGCACTATGCTCAGTGAAATAAGCCAGTCATGAAAAGACAAACACTGTAGAATTCCTCTTATACAAGGTCCCTAAAGTGGTCAAATTCATAAAGACAGGTCCTGGGGGAGGGGGTGGGGAGATGCTTAATGGAAACAGAATTTCAGGTGGGGAGGATGAGCTGTTTCTGGAGGTAGATGGTGGTGATGGTCACACATCAATGTAATTGTACTCAATACCACTGAATGTGTGCTACAGGCTTCCCAAGTGGCACTCACCACTTGTGAGTAAAGAACTCACTTGCCAATGCAGGAGATGCAGGTTTGATCCCTGGGTCAGGAACATCCCCTGGAGGAGGGCATGGCAACCCACTCTAGTATTCCTACCTGGAGAATCCCATGGACAGAGGAGCCTGGTTGGGCTACCTTCCATGGGGTCGCAAAGAGTCAGATATAACTGAAGTAACTTAGCTCACACATGTGCACTTACAAATTATTAAAGTGGTGAATTTTATGTATATTTTCCCACAAGGAAAAAATTCGACAGGTACAGAAGCTAAAACTTAGGTATGAGTGTACTCTTGCAAAGATGTGTGTGAACTCATATTTCCTGGCTGCCCTCCATCCTAAAAAGTCCTTTAACATGTGGAAAACTGTGTAGTAACTCACTCTACAAACACATATTTGGAAAGAGTGAGAGGAGGGCTTGGTCTCCTTCCCCAAGCAGCTCATGGTTTAAGTTGTCATTTTGGAGAAGGGTGGGTCCCCCAGTTCAGGCTTCATCCATGCACCTGTGTAAATATCTGTCAATATATTTTCATGAAGCCCAATACCAATATGCACTGTGTATACAGAAGGGTATGTGCATGTTACGGAAACATATTTCTAGGTGATATGTGAACTTTTATAAAGACCATTTGTAGCCAGGTGTCATAAGACACATTTACTATATCAGCTAGAAGGAATCATTCTATACCATTTTCAAAATACGCAACATTACAAAAATTCAGTCATGATTCTGTGTGATCCAGTTGCAGGACATGCCATCCAGTGGGAAGTAACTGTACTTACTTTGGCTTTCCCCAGCAACAGAGAGCCAACCGGCGTTTTCTGGCTAGACCCAGGTGGACATGAATGTTGTCTTCTCTTGCAGGGACCTTCTGGAGGAAGGGAGGGCCACTATCCCCTGCCTGGCAGAAAGACTGACCAATGAACTCATCATGCACATTTGTGTAAGTGCACGCAGAGCTGAACAGTCTTGCAAATGCAAAGCTAAACCACGTCGACACACATGGATCGCCTGGACATCTTGTTAAGATGTGGGCTCAGATTCAGGGGGTGTGGATGTGGCCTGGGATGCTCCCATGGGTGTGGCTATTGCCTGTCAGAGGCTCACGTGCTGAGTGGGATGCTGATAAACTACCCACCCGGTCTAATTAAAAATGAGCGTCTTGCAAGCGCTAGCCTAACCCTAGCCCTTCCCCATCACCAACCACAGCTCATTCCCTCTTCATATTTATGTTTTTCTGTTGTTTTTCTCAGAAAACTCTGCCCCTGTTGGAAAATCAAATAAAGGAGACTCACCAGAGAATAACAGAGGAGTTACAGAAGTATGGCAAGGACATCCCAGAAGAAGAAAGTGAGAAAATGTTCTCTTTGATAGAGGTGAGTATTGCCAGTGGCGCCAAGCTGGGGAGTCGTACATCACTGTCCACAGGGATTATGGGTGTCACGCTCATCTGTCTTCACTTCCCTGAAGCTGATCCAAACTCGTTCTGCCCACTTAGCACCAAAACGGGCCTGGAGTTAGAAAGCGGGCAGGGAGTGGTGGACCACCCCATGCATGCCACTGGCTCTTCCTCAAGTGCGCTCCCTCACTGGGGGACCCCCAGGCAGTGAGGGGAGTTTGGGGTTCTGTGCTGCCCGAGCTTCTTCTCTCCTGTCCTCCCACCTGGCCTGAGAAACAGCAAAGAGGGACTCCTCCATGCACACGACTCCCAAACTACCTTGCTCGGTTTAGAATATCTCTGCTGATTCTTTTTTCCTTCTTGGCAGAAAATTGATACATTTAATAAAGAGATCATCTCAACAATAGAAGGGGAGGAATTCGTGGGGCAGTTTGACTCCCGACTGTTTACCAAAGTGCGAGCTGAGTTCTGCAAATGGAGTGCTGTGGTTGAGAAAAATTTCGAAAAAGGTGAGTCTGAGGCACCACGGTAAGCACGTCAAGTTGAGCTGAGTCCAAGGCTGGGGGAGGTGGGTAAGGGCGGTGGTCAAGGATGGCCAGAGTAAGGACTTGGTAGCGTGAAAGCCACATGTGCTGTTTCAAGTCCCTGAACTCTGGCCAGCAAGCATCAGGTTCAGATTTCAGACGACACCCAGAGAGAAGATGCAGATTCAATGGCCCATGCCAGTCACGACTCTTAGAAGAATCAGTTTTCCCTCAACAGTGAGCAGGTGACCCTGCCACGTGTGTCATGCCCTTTGTGTTCCCAGTGGTGCTGCCCCTGAAATAATCCAGTGGTTAATCCACTGAGGCCTTGAAACCTGGCGTGCCCTGTAATGGATCTTATAGTCACTGTTTCGCTGCTCAGTCATCCGACGCTTTGCAACCCCACGGACTGTAGCCTGCCAGGCTCTTCTGTCCACGGGATTTCCCAGGCAAGACTAATGGAATGGGTTGCCATTTCCTCCTCCAGGAGAACCTCCCAACCCAGGGATCAAACCCATGTCTCCAGGTTGGCAGGTGGATTCTTTACCACTGTGCTACCTGGGAAGCCCTTACAGTTGCAGTGGTGAAAAGAAAATACCACAGCACCTTGCATCATCAAATCCTCAGGAGTCTAAGGAAAGCAGAAAATGTGATCTGAAATTTATTTTTTTTTTACTATTTTAAGAAGCCTAAACTAAATCATATATTGACCAATGAGAAAACTTCAGCAGCTGAGGGAACTTTCAATTTGCTTTTATTCCAACAATCTGATGCTGGAGGGGGGCAGTAGGCAATGGTGGTGGTTTCATGATTTATTTAAACTGAGCAGAGGTTCAGATTGACAGTCCTCCTTGGCTTTGAATAATGAACATGGGGAGAGAAATCAAGGGAGTTTCTACATAATTCAGAGACTGCACCTTTATTCCCTGGCAGAGGGCACAGAGGGCGGCATAGGATGTGAACCTTGGGTACCAAAGTCCAGGACACTCGTTCCTGGGGTGGTCACTTGTCACATGTCCACAGTCTTTGTGCCACTTGTTGCTATTGCTCAGCTGCTTGGTCGTGTCCGACTCTCTGCAACCCCGTGGACTGCAATACACCGGGCTCCTCTGTCCTTCGCGATCTCCCAGAGTTTGCGTAAACTCATGTCCATTGAGTCTGTGATGCCACCCAACCAGCTCGTCCTCTCTCATCCCCTGGTGCTGCTTACAGAAGCCAAGTCCGTGAGCAGAGAGTTGTACACCTGCTGTGCAGGGTGTTGTTATGTCCGGGAGGGCGAGCACCATGCTAACCCCTTTCAAAGAAAACAACAGTCTTTGGCTTCCAGAAGCTCCCTTGTGGCATTGCCTGGCCAGGTTTTTATGGCAAAAGTGCTTATGGCAGGCAGCCTGTGAGAAAAATGGCTCATTTTTTAAAATGATAAATTCCTCCCAACAAATGATCAGTTCCATATCCCTGGGTGTCCATATGTAAGAATTAATTTGGACCCCTAATGCACCTCCTATCCAAAAATAAACTCAAAATGGATCAAAAACCAAAGTGTACAAGCCAAAACTGTAAAACTCTTAGAAGAAAGCATAGGTTTAAAACTTTGTGCCCTTGGGATTAGGTAGTGGTCTCTTTACCTAGGACACCTGAAGCAGAAGCAACACAAGGAAAAAAATGATATGCTGGATTTCATCAAAATTTAAAACTTGTGTGCATATCAAAAAACACTATCCAGGAACACGATCAAGAAAGCGAAGACATTTCACAGAATTAGAGAAAGTATTTTAAAATCATGTATATGATAAGGGTCTAGTCTTTATAGGACTTCACTTCCCAAGTGGTACTAATGGTAAAGAACCTGCCTGGCAATGCAAGAGACCTAAGAGCTGTGGGTTTGATCCCTGGTTCTGGAAGATCCCCTGGAGAAGGAAATGGCAACCCACTTCAGTATTCTTGCCTGGAAAATCCCCTGGACAGAGGAGCCTGGTGGGCTACAGTCCATAGAGTCACAAAGAGCTGGACACAGCTAAAGTGACTTAGTACTCACTCACTAGTATTTACAATATGTAAAGAATTCTTACAGCTCAACAACAAGAAGAGAAATAATTCAATTTAAAGATGGACAAAGGATTGGAATAGACATTCCTCAAAAAAAAGAAAAAAGATACAGGTATGGCTAATAAGATTGTCTTCCCAGTGGCTCAGTGGTAAAGAATACGCCTGCCAATGCAGGAGATATGAGTTTCCTTCCTGGGTTGGGAAGATCCCGTGGAGGAGGAAAGGGCAGCCCACTCCAGTATTCTTGCCTGGGAAATTCCATGGACAGAGGAGCCTCAGAGGTGGCAAAGAGTCAGACACAACTGAGCACGCACACACACATGGCTAATAAGCACGTGACAAGATGCACAATATTGTTAGCCATCGGAAATGCGAGTTAAATCCCATCTCACACGTACTAGAGTGGCCCTTATGCCAAGTGGAAGAAGTGAGACACAAAAGGCCACAGGATGTACAATTCCATGTACATGAAATGTTCAAAACAGGCAAATCCATAGCAATAGAAAGTGGATTAGTGGTTTCAGGGGCTGGGTAGAGGGGATGGGGAGTGAGTGCTGATGGAAACAGGGTTCCCTGGCGTGGTGGAAATGCTTGAGAATTAGATAGTGGTGATGTTTGCACCACTTTGTGAATATACTAAATATATACTTTAATAATGGTGAATTTATGGTATGCCAATTAAATCTTAATTTTTTAAAATGTCTTTCAGAAAGTATCTCCTGACCAAAAGAGGGTAACCAGGCTACTATCCCTGGTTAGTTCTTCAAAAAGAAGGAACCTTAGTCCTTCTGAATCATCCACCCCCCACCCCATGAAGGAGCTTCTTCACACCCTAGTTTGTTTAGAGTAAAAAGAATTCCAAGAATATAGGGAAAAAATTTAAGTGCTTTACGTGGTAAACAGTGATAACATATCACATTAATAATCCAACTGTATTATCCCTCTGGTTTATAAATACGTTTTACTCCTACTGAAACCTGGGAATATATGCTGAATCACTGACTTCAACTGGCATTATGATCATTTCTTTATTTTTTTTTAAGTGGGTCCACCTCGAGCAGCATGTGGGATCCTAGTTCCCAGACCAGGGATCAAACCCTCGCCCCCTGCACTGTGCCCACAGAGCCCTAACCACTGGACAACCAGGAAAGTCCCCATTTCTATTTTTTAAAGTGTCTGCAGGTCATAGTATTCTATGATACAATTTTCTTTACAAAATCAAATTTGATTTACCAAATTTCCAACTCAAGTTACCTTTTCCGGAATATGTCTTAGGACTTCCCCAGTGGTCCAGTGGTTAAGACTCCACCTTCCAGTGCTGAAGGTGGAGTCCAACTGAACCAGGGGGCCCTGGTTCAGTTCCTGGTCAAGGAACTAAGATCCCACATGCTGTGGTGTGCAGCCAAAATTTTTTTAAAACTCTGTCTTAGTAAGTTTCTGCATTTGCTATTTTTCAGGGTCCTTCCCTGGCTTTACACGTGTCATCTTGAGATGACTAAGGACAGTTATCTCAAAATCTGTTTCTTTATTGCAATCCTTATCCTTGAATCTTTTTCAATTTGAAAATCAGATTTGATTTGTTTTTTTCTTGCTTCTCTGTATTTTCAGCAAGGTCAGAATGCTGCTGTGTTCAGCCAAACCAGCAAGGTTATTTCTGCAAAATAGTTCAGAGCTATCCTTTCCTTCTGTAGGTTATGACGCCATATATAAAGAAATCAGTCAATTTGAAAATCGGTATCGTGGCAGAGAGTTGCCGGGGTTTGTGAATTACAAGACGTTTGAGATCATCATTAAGAAGCAGGTCAGAGTTCTGGAAGAGCCTGCTGTAGACATGCTGCACACGGTGACAGGTGGGTTCCTGGTTTTACTTTAGGCATTTTATCAATATTTCTAGGACAGAGTCAAAGCCAGTACCTCCTGCTGGGGTGTTTTCCAACACAAGCAACCCAACCAGTTTTCTCCAGACTCTAACGGGTGTCCAACAATTCATTTCCCTTCTGACACTAACTGCCTGGAGTTTGCACAGACCCACAGCTCAGGGCTCAGCTCACAAGACCCGCCTCTGTGGATGGCAGCTCCGTGTCTGAGACTCCTGTACTGCTGAGTGACCAGCTATAAGCCACAGCTCCCACCACCCACTCCTGGGGTTCCATACTCAGCTGCAACAGCTCACAGAACTCGGGAGCATACTCTACTTCACTGGTTTGCTATAAAGGATTTGCTTACCTTTACCAGTTTATTAGTGGGGCTTCCCAGGTGGCTCGGTGGTAAGGAATCCGCCTGCCAAGGAAGGAGCCGCAAAAGACACAGGGCTTCCATCCCAGGGTCGGGAAGATCGCCTGGAGAAGGGAATGGCAGCCCACTCCAGTATTCTTGCCTGGAGAATCCCATGGGCAGAGGAGCCTGGCAGAGGACAGTCCTGGGGTCACAAAGAATGGGACAAGACTGAGTGAGCGCACACACACACCAGTTTACTGGTGTTGGATATGAAAGACTGCGAGTTTGCAATGAAAGTTCGCAAATGAACGACATGCATAGTGTGTGATTTGGATGGGTCACAAGTGCTTCTGTCAGAGGAGTAGTGAGGGCGGGACCACCCTTTTGGCATGTGGTCATGTTCACCAGCCTGGCTGTCTTTGAGCCCGGTTATTAAGGGTTTTTATGAAGGTATAATCAATTATACAGCTTCCCTGGTGGCTCGGATGGTAGAGTCTGCTTGCAATGAGGGTGACCTGGGTTCGATCCCAGCATCGGGAAGATCCCCTTGAGAAGGGAATGGCAACCCATTTCAGTATTCCTGCCTGAAGAATTCCATGGACAGAGGAGCCCCGAGGGCTACAGTCCGTGGGGTCACAAAGAGTCGGGCATAACTGAGCTATTAACACACACACCCACACCCACACACATACAATCAATTATCCCATGGAAGCATAATCAATTTTTAGTTCAATCTCCAGCCCCTCCCCTAGCCCCTAGAAGTTGGGGAGAAGGGGGAAGCTGGGTTGGAAGTTCCAGGCTTCTAATCAAAGGCTTGGTCTTTCTGGTGACCAGCCGCATCGTGAAGCTGTCTAGGGCCACCTCGTTAGAACAAGCGATGCTCATGTCACCCAGGATATTCTAAAGGGTTTAGGAGCTCTGTGTTAGGAACCAGGGACAAGAACCAGATGTATGTTTCTTATCATACCTCACCTCCCTCTACTCCACCACTTTGCATACTTCACAATCTTAAAATGCTGTTGTTTATTCGAAATCTCTGAGAAGTAAGGTTGAGTAAAGAGCTGTACATGATGGGAGTGGGCTGAGCCTCCTAAGTGCGGCGTGAACCTGAGACGGCGTCACTGTGATCACGTGCCAATCGCAAGCCACGCCGGCACTCCGGAGGAGAAACACAGTCCCTCACAGTACTCGCCACGCTCTTCTCCTCGAGAATCTTCACTCCCCGGCTTCCTATTTACTGCTCTGAGCTTACTGAATGCATCACTTCTCTGTCGTCCGCTTGGCCGACACCGTCCTCACTCAGGCTTCAACTGTCTCATTTTAGCATTGAGTCATAATCTTGAGGATCCGTGAACTCGTAGGGGTGAAGGGAGGACAGCCTTTTCACAGTTGATAAGATATGTATTTCTTCTTTTTTTACTTTGACCTTTTATTTGTTTTTGGCTGCGCAGGGTCTTCCTTGCTGTGCACAGCCCTTCTCAGTTGCGGCAAGCCGGGGCTACTCTCCGGTTGCCGTGAATGGGCTTCTCATTTCGGCGGCTTCTCTTGCTGAGGAGCGCGGGCTCGAGGGCCTGGGGGCTTCCGCAGGTGCAGCACGTGGGCTCTGTAGTTGCGGCTCATGGGCCCTCGTGGTTGTGGTATACAGGTTTACTTTCTCCTCAGCTTGTGGGGTCTTCCTGGACCAAGGATCGAACTTGCGTCCCCTGCCTTGGCAGGCGGACTCTTATGCACTGAGCCAGGGCAGTCCAAGTGGATTCCCTGGTATTTCTAGTTAAATTGTATCTTCGGGCTTAATAACTATAAACCGAAATCTGTATTTGTGTCTTGTTGATCAATTGTGCATTCTTCATTGAGTCCTAAAGTTCTTGTGTAATACTTCAAGGCTTTCTGAAAATTCTTCAGAAAATGTTAAAAAGTCTATATATTTATATACCTATTTCTGCTTAGAAAAATGTGATATGTAGCCAAAAGATTTCCAAGCATAGCAGCCAGTGGTTAGAACTGGTCCAGTGGTTAGGACCCGAGAAGGCGATGGCACCCCACTCCAGCACTCTTGCCTGGAAAGTCCCATGGATGGAGGAGCCTGGTAGGCTGCAGTCCATGGGGTCGCTGAGAGTTGGACACGACTCAGTGACTTCACTTTCACTTTTCACTTTCATGCATTGGAGAAGGAAATGGCAACCCACTCCAGTGTTCTTGCTGGAGAATCCCAGGGACGGTGGAGCCTAGTGGGCTGCCGTCTATGGGGTCGCACAGAGTCAGACACGACTGAAGCGACTCAGCAGCAGCAGCAAGAGTGGTTAGGACTCTGCACTTGCACCACAGGGGCGAGGATTCACTCCCTGGTCAGTGAACTAAGATCCCACATGCCTCACAGTGTGGCCAAAATAAAATTTCCAAGCATAAAGCTACTGTACATCACACTAAGATAACGTTCTGTGAGGAAGTCAAGTGGAAATATGAGTTTCAAAAATAAAATGAAATAATGTAAGTTTTCTGATTGAAATGAGTTTGTTCACCTATTGCTTTCAAATGGATAACAGAGCTATTTTGATTCCATTGATGTATTTTAAAAAGTGATGTGTTTTACTATAAATATTAATATATTTATAATAACAGAAATTGCATTCTTTACAACTATTTATACTTGGGATGAAAACGTAAACATCAGATAAATATTTCAGGGGACATTTAGATTTTTAATATTCCTCCAGGATGTTTTTGAGTAAGAAAGCACACCTTCTTCCTTCAGAAAGAAAGAGAAGATTGGGGGTGGGAAAGAGGGAGGCAGGGAACTGTTTCTGCTGTTTTATCCTCTTATTTTTTTGCAATCTATGAAGTCATGGGTCCTTCCAGCAAGACTGGACTTCTCTGTCTTTCTTTTACCAGATATAATCCGGAATACCTTCACAGAGGTTTCAGGAAAACACTTCAGTGAATTTTTCAACCTCCACCGAACTGCCAAGGTAAAACTGACCATTAAGTTACTTAAAAAAAAAAAAAAAGTAGCCCTGACACTAGAAAACAGATTTCTTAATAGATTAAGACTATTCAACCTTTATTATGTATTTGGAGAAGCAAACAGTCAAGATCAATAATGAATTTAAGATATGAGCAGTGATGTCTCGTTAAAAGCAGTAAGAGGGAGAGAAAGAGAAAGAATTCAGAAGGAAAATATTTAGTCACAGGAACAGAGGAAGGCCACAGTAAGTGTGGAACCCTGTTACAGCTGAAGAGAATGATCCTGAATCTCGAAACTCATCGAGGAAACCAAAAAGGAAAGACTCGTCCGATCTAGGAACAGGGGCTCCCCCTTGTCCTGGCTTGGGCTGCATAGCTAATACCACTGCAGACACTTACTATTTCTCGTAGTCCAGGAGACTGGAATCCCAGATGGAGGTGCTGGTGCCCTTCTCATTGGTGTCTTCACGAAACAGGAGGCCGGGGGGCAGAGGTAGAGAGCGAGCTCCCTGGGGTCTCTTCTCAGAGGGACACTAACCCATTTGTGGGGGCCCCACCCTCATGACCTAATTACCTCCCAAAGACTCCCCACCTCCAAATGCCATCCTGTTGAGAATTAGGCTTTCAATGTATAAATCTGGTGGGGACACCAACCTTAGACCCAGCACCCAGGAGAGATGGGAAGACTGGCTCTGCCTTTTGTAAGTCAGAGGTCTTGGGGCTTCTTAATCTGCCTGGACCTCAGATTCCTCATCTACAGACTAGGACTAAGAGTGCCCTCTTATTCAGAAGGAACACAGAGAAGAAGACTTAGGAAAATCACACATTTGGCATCACACATCACACTCTTGCATTCAGTGAAGCCAGAGGGTCCAGGTAACTTTCTGTGTGAAGGGTCCCCTCTTTGACTTTCTGGCAGCCAGTTCCTCTAAACTCCAGGAACATGAACTATGTGGAATTTGACTGATGGAATCTGGCTCCCATCTTATCCCTGTGAGCTCTCTGGTAGAAAAATATTTCTCCTCCTCAGATGGAAAAGTCTGTAAAAGGGAAAAGGAAAAAAGCTGGAAATCAGGCCTGAGAAAAGAGCCCATGCAGGTTCCCAGGCCCTGGGGATGCAAGGTCTGGTCATCTGTGTGGCTCAGGCTTCCTGGGAAATTCTGACCCTCAGCCAGAATGGGAAGTCCCACTCCCTGCCCAGGGAAGCTATTGTGGGGGCAGAAGCTGCTCCAAAGCCACCAGCTCTTTTCTAGGTGGCACCTGCTAGGGGTGGCCTTGGCAGTGGAGCTATCTTCCTGTGACCCAGTGATTTGTTTCTAGATGGAAATTCTGTTGTGTTTCTCTTTTGCTATAGTCCAAAATTGAAGACATTCGGTTAGAACAAGAAAGTGAAGCTGAGAAGTCCATCCGACTACATTTCCAAATGGAGCAGTTGGTCTACTGCCAGGACCAGGTGTACCGACGTGCATTGCAAAAGGTCAGAGAGAAGGAGGCAGAAGAAGAAAAGAACAAAAAATCAAACTTTTATCACCAGCCCCAGGTCTCAGAGCCCTCCACAGATGAGATCTTTCAACACCTGACCGCGTACCACCAGGTGAGTCTGCGAGTCTCAGAACAGTGCTTCTCATCCATCCTCTGTCTCTGAGAATGAAGAGCCTGTCTCTTCAGTCTTGTCTCTGTAAGGGGACCACCAACCCCATCTTTCAGCCCTTGGTAAGCCTCTGTAGGAGCAATTCAATCAGACATGAGAAGGGTTGTTACTTGGAGCCGTTTGCATCTGGTTTGGGCTAGCTGTGTGGCCCCAGTCAAGTTATTTAACCTCTCTGAGTCTTAGCTTTCCTCTCTAAAAGGAGGTAAAGTGGTTACCTCCTCCTAGGGTTCTTGTGAATATTCAGCAGGAGGAGTGTAGAAGGCAGTGACCTCTGGCCCTGGAGAAGCTGCTGTTCACAGAGATTTGTACTTTGATTGCTACCCTACATTTTGGGCTTCCTAGGTGACACTAGAGGTAAAGAACCTGCCTGCCATTGCAGGAGATGTAAGAGACATGGGTTCAACTCCTGGGTCAGCAAGATATCCTGGAGGAGGGCATGGCAACCTATTCTAGATTCTTTCCTGGAGAATCCCATGGACAGGGGACCCTGGCTGCAGTTCATAGGGTTTCACAAGAGTTGGACATGACTGAGCAATGTAGCACATGCACCTTACGTTTCAAATAACTTGAGGGTCCATCTAATTCATCTGGGGAAGGATGCATAACTTAGAGCCCGGGGGGATGTGAAAGTCTGGACAGGAAGACAAATGGCAACCTCCTGGTTTACCAGATGTCTCCATCACTTTAGGCAGAGTTTCCCACACCAACCATGCTCACATATCTCCAGGATCTTCCGGAGATGTAGATGTGGTGGGATGGGGGCAGGTCTGAGATGGGACACAATTATGCATGACTGACGGGCTCCCAGAGGATGCCATGCTGCTGGATGGGGATACACTCTGAGCAACAAAGCTCAAACGGTCGGACTCTGCAGACCTTGGGATGTGCACGGGTGTGTGTGAAGCCAGTAAAGGGCAAGGTGAGGGCAGCCCTGTGCTCCCTTGGTTTCTCCTGCAGCCAAGCTCACCCCCCAGTGCTGCCTGGCAGAACCTTTGAGAGTGAGTAACACACACACACATACACACATATTAAAGCCCTCACCTGATTGGGTGAGGCCCACCCACATTTTTGAGGATGATCTTGTTTACTTATTTAAAATTGACTGATTGGAGCTATTAACCACATCTACAAAATGTCTCCACAGAGATACCTAGATGAGAGTTCCATTGAATAAGTGGGTCTACAACCCAGTCAAGCTGACACATGAAACCTACCATTATATCTAGGGGGAAAGGCTAGGGCTTGTTTTATATCTATAAGTATAAACAAAGGAACTGGCTTATCCAATTATGGAGGCTGGCTCATCAAGTCCAAGGGAGGTAGGACAAGCCATGCAGAAAGCCAGGCAGGTGCTGAATCTGCAGACCACAGGCCAGAGTCCTTCTTCCTCAGAAGAATTTCTACCTGCAGTGGAGGAGTTGACACCGTTGTGCCTTTAAATTTCCTATCCAAGAACATCAGGAGACCCCTGATGCTCCTTCTTAAATATCCTTTTGGGGAGTCTCAAAAGTGTTTTAAAGTTCTCTTTGTGTAGGTGGTACACACACCTGGAGTTTATTCCTACTTCTTTTCTCATCTTTGTACCTCCTATCAAAGAGACTTTTCTTCCATGACATCTCATTTGTTGATTTCTGTATGCTGTCTTAGATTTGTTAACCAGGCTGATTCTCTTAAACTGTCTGTGGTGGTTTTACATCTGTTTCTCCCGAGTTTTCCCAACAAACACTCATCCCTCTGCAGACAGTGGTGGTTTCACACTCTCCCTGATCTTTCCAGTTTTTATACCTCAAACTTTTCTTGCCCCATCTGGTGGTCCCTTCAGTGCAACTTGAACCACAGTAGACCAGCAGACAGCCTTGCCATGTCCTGACTTTAATGAGAACTCCCTACTTTTCCTATCAAGTATGATCCTCACTGGCTAAAGTCAAGGTGTTAGCAGGACTGGGTGCCTTCTTGAGGGTCTAGAGGGAGAATCTATTTCTTTGCCTATTCCAGCAGCAACAAAGGAAAATAGTCAAGTAAAGCAAATTAATATCGGGTTGGCCAAAAGATTCATTTGGATGTCTGCCTTTTTTCATTTATGTTATTAAATTTATTCTTTGGATAATTTTTTTTAATAGACCAAAAGGAAGCAGAGGACATGGGTGAGGTGAGAAGGGGGTATTGTCTCAGGAAGGACTCCCTCAGCAAGAGGGAGAAAGGAAAGTTGAAAGTGACTTCCAGCGTGCTTAGAACTCGGAGGGGCTCCCTTCTGTGGCTTTTGATAGCCTACCTCCTTTTATGCTAAATAATTTCAGCCTTGATTTAAAACAAAAAAAGAGATTATAGAATCTTTTAGGGAGAGTTGTAAATAATTTTAAAATGTAAGTTTGTTTTAAATTTATTTTTAATTGGAGGATAATTGCTTACCATGTCATGTTGATTTCTTCCATACAACAACAAGAATCATCTGTAAATACATATATGTCCCCTCCCTCTTGAACCTCCCTCCCATTCCCTCACCCCCATCCTACCCTCTAGATCGTCACAGAGTATGGAGTTGAGCTCCATGTATTATATAGCAACTTTCCATTAGCTATCTATTTTACACATGGTAATGCATATGTTTAAATGCTACTCTCAATTCCTCCCACCCAGACTGTCCACAAGCCTGTCCTCTGTACTTTTTGTACTCCATGCATTTACCTTCCTAGGGCACGTTTTGCCCTCCTCCATCAGAAGTAACCATTTAGTGGTCAAGAGAGAGCCCAGAGTCGGGGTTGGTCCCTAGCTTGGTGCTGCCCAGATCACAGAAGACGCGGGTGGGTTTGAAACCCAAGCGGGAACCATGCACCCACGGGGTCTGGGTCCCTGCCGGAGTGCCGGGGTGAAGTCAGGGTGTCCTGGCTGCCACGGCCCCTCACCCTCGTGTGAATTGTGGCTTCCTTCCTCGCAGGAGGTCAGCACCCGCATCTCCAGCCACATCCCCTTGATCATCCAGTTCTTCATGCTCCAGACGTACGGGGAGCAGCTCAAGAAGAGCATGCTGCAGCTGCTACAGGACAAGGACCAGTATGACTGGCTGCTGAAGGAGCGCACTGACACCAGAGACAAGAGGAAGTTCCTGAAGGAGCGGCTGGAGCGGCTGTCCCGCGCTCGGCAGCGGCTCGCCAAGTTCCCGGGCTGAACCCGCCCTCCGTCCAGCGCCGGGGGTCCAGGGAGCGGACCACCGACAGCTCCCCTGATGGCTGCACGCCCTTAGCTGCCCGTTTCACAGAAGCTTCAGTGGTCAGCCTGCAGCCGTAGTCTCTGCTGTCTCTTATAGATAAGCACACTGGCTTCTAACATCAGGTGATTTCGTTCGATGCTTCACGCCTACCCTGCCCCATCCCTGAGCTCTCTCCACCCCTCTGTCAGTGATCCCCACGCAGCACTGTAGGAGGGTCATTCCGATTACTGTAATAGCCTTTCACACCCCATGTTTTTGGGAACATGAGTGCCACATTTGTGAATGCATACAGAAGCCTATTTCTTTAATTTGTAATACACTTCTTTCTACTAGACATTTCTCTGATGCTTTCTTTTCTAATGTTATTTATTTTACTGTTATTTTGCTCGCACTGGGTCTTCATTGCTGCACTCGGGCTTTCTCTGATTGTGGCGAGTGAGGGCTACTCTGCAGTCATGCCATGTGGGCTTCTTACGGCTGTGGCTTCTCATTGTGCTGGCTTCTCTTGTGGCGCACGGGCTCTCGGGCACGTGGGCTCAGCAGTTGTGGTGCATGGGCTTCATTGCTCCTAGGCATATGGGATCTTCCCAGAAGATCAAACCTGTGTCTCCTGCATTGGCAGGTGGATTCTTATCCACTGTGCCATCAGGAAGCCCTCTCTGACACCTTCTTTATTTGGGAGACGTTTGAAAATGACAGCAGGTGGGAATCTGTGGAGCAATCCGTGGACACTAAGGCTGCCCTCTGTACTGAGTCAGGTCAGAAGGAATGGTTGAACAAAAGAACGTGGTGGGTTATTTATGAGAGGCTAGAAGGGAAATGGGGAATAAAGTTATAAAAAAAAAATAGGACAGAAGGTGAAGCCATCGGCATTTTTGTTTATAATGTATGCTGATCAAGCATCCAGGCTGCTTAACTGCTGCCCACCTAGTGTGGAGCTGAAAGGTGAAAGCCTAAGTCAAGAGAGGTGACTGCCCACCTAGGAGGATTTTCCAGCAGATGCTGTTCTGGTCTGGGAGGTGAGAAGGCAGAATATTAACCACATGTTATCCAGAAGGAGCAGAACTGGTCCTGATTGGCCTCCTTGGACTAGGCAGCCATGCGGACATGCAGACACCCAGCCAGAAAGGGAATGGCTGCCTCATCAGCTGTCCATTCACTCCCAGGCCAAGCTGGACAACAGCTTGTTGGAAGAGGTGGCCTAGCTGCACTGTCCCTTCCCATCCAGCCCCTGCCCCACCCCCACCCCTGGCCCCTTCTGACACTCAGGATTCCACAATCTTCAAAGCGTGGGACAAGAGTTTCTGTACGAGATTATTTATCGTATGGGCTCCAAAATCACTGCAGGTGGTGACTGCAGTCATGAAATTAAAGGATGCTTGCTCCTTGGAGGAAAAGCTATGACCAACCTAGACAGCATTTTAAACAGCAGAGACATTACTTTGCTGACAAAGGTCCGTATAGTCAAAGCTATGGTTTTTCCAGTAGTCATGTATGGATGTGAGAGCTGGACCATAGAGAAAGCAGAGTCGAAGAACTGATGCTTTTGACCTGTGGTGTTGAGGAAGACTCTTGAAGAGTCCCTTGGACAGCAAGGAGATCAAACCAGTCAATCCTAAAGGATATCAGTCCTGAATATTCATTGGAAGGGCTGATACTGAAGCTGAAGCTCCAATACCTTGGCCACCTGATTCGAAGAGCTAACTCATTAGAAAAGACCCTGATGCTGGGAAGGATTGAAGGGAGGAGGAGACGGGGACGACAGAGGAAGAGATGGTTGGATGGCATCACTGACTCAATGGACATGAGTTTGAGCAGACTCCAAGAGACAGTGGGGGACAGGGAGGCCTGGCGTGCTGTTCATGGGGTCGCAAAGAGACGGACAGAACTGAGCGACTGAACAACGAATGTACGAGAAGGGATGCTCTGAGACTTGGAGCCGCTGCCCCCTCGTGGCTGGCTGAGTAACTGCTCCAGGATCAGGCTTCCCATAGAATCTGCCTCGACTAGAAACAGAGGTGTCACTGTTGCCAAGGATTCTTCTTTGCTGTTGTTATAGTTTTCCTAGAGATTCCTAGATAGATGGGGGAAGAAAGCTGATAATATTTCAGAGAACAGGAATCTCCTTGGGGAACAAGCCCACTGGGGACTCACAAGGTGCTCACTTTCCTTTCGTCAGAAAGAGCAGGTGTCCAGGAATCCCTCAGATCTGTCCTGACTGGCCATCGATAGGGCAGAAGTACACTGTCTCCCCTCCTATCTGTTGAGGAGTCAAGCAGAGGCAGGCCCGGAGTCCACTCTGTGTGAGTCCATCACTCAGAGGGCAGTGGGGCTCAGGCAAGGGGTTGAACTGCCCCCTATCCTCCAACCCCCATCTCCCCACCCCAGTACCCCATCTCCTCTGTGAAGGGCAACACCAGGATCAGAGCCTGCCTCTCCAGATTCTGCTGCCGGCTCCACAGCGCCAGCTTGAAGGTCCATCAACCTGGGCAGACTAAACTAGAAGAGCAATCAGGCATACTCAGGGACCCTCTCTCCAGGCAAGTCTGGGGCTCAGCTGACCCCAGAGTATGGGGCTGAATTTGGAGCAGAGCTAGGAGAGGAACTAGATAACATTGAAATGACAGAACTAGGAAGCCTCGGTTTTCCAGAACACAGGGTCTGCTGGTGCTTAATAAATGCTGTGGGAGGAAGTGAGCATAGGAGGTGCCAGGCACGTGTCCAAATGACTTGCTGGTTGCTTGACTATCTTCTAAGATACTACGGAGCAGCTACCTTTATTAGTTACCTTCTTAGAGCAAAGACAAAAGCAGCCAGCCAGGAAAATCCCCACAGTCAGTTACTGTGTGGGAGGAAAGGAATCCAATCCAACTGGTAAACCAGGAAGCCCTAAAAGCAGCTAATGGGGCACTGACGTTGGCTTTCCAAGGTTCAGTGGGTCCAAGTGATCAGTGGATTTTCAGGGGATTACGAATTCAGGTTCTTTAATCACAGCAAAATGATGGCTCAAACACCAATATTTATGGGGTTGATTCATTTAAAATGAAATAGCTGGTACATTATGGGTTTTCGCAGGTAGCCTAGTGGTAAAGAATCTGCCTGCAATGGAGTAGATGTGGGTTTGTTATCTGGGCGGGGAAGATCCCCCATAGAAGGAAATGACAGCTCACTCCAGTATTCTTGCCTGAGAATCCCTTGGACAGAGGAGCCTGGTGGGTTGCAGTCCATGGGGTTGCAGAGTCAGAGAAAGCAGGCACAGCTGGTACATGAGTGACTTTTTAAAGCAAAGAATTGATGCTTTTGAACTGTGGTGTTGGAGAAGACTCTTCAAAGTCCCATGGAAAGCAAGGAGATCAAACCAGTCAATCCTAAAGGAAATCAGTCCTGAATATTCATTGGAGGGACTGATGCTGAAGCTGAAGCTCCAATACTCTGGCCATCTGATGCGAAGAACTGACTCATTGAAAAAGACCCTGATGCTGGGAAAGATTGAAGGCAGGAGAAGGGGACGACAGAGGATGAGATGGTTGGATGGCATCACCGACTCAATGGACATGGGTTTGAGCAGGCTCTGGGAGACGGTGATGGACAGGGAAGCCTGGTGTGCTGCAGTCCATGGGGTTGCAAAGAGTCGGACATGAGAGACCAAACTGAACTACTTTGGAAGTAGCATGAATTGCACATTTTTCTTAAAACACTGGGCACACTGGGAGAAGAGCTCTGGTCTGTACCACATCATACATCACCCTCTCTGTGTCCAGAGCAGAAAAGGATTGTGGCTGTGGGATAGGACTCCAACCGGGAGTATGTGTGTGTGTGTGTGGCTCTTCACAAAACCAGGTCCAGGGTGAAGCCTTGGTCAGAAGAATAAAGTCTCTGAATTTCAAGCCAGATCAGGGCAACCCCAGGAGAACCAGGGAGGTGCTGAGAACAGACCAGGTACCTGAATTTAAGGCAGGACTGTGCCCCCTCCCCCATAACAGCTCAGTGAGAATTGAATCAAAGTTAATTCATTCTCCACCATGGAAACTCCCCTACTTCCCCAGCTGCAAGAAGCCACAAAGTGATCAACACAGATTCCACACCTTTAATACTTGTATGTCCACTTTAGTATTTTGGGTTAATTTATATTAAGCAAATTAATGTATGTCTCTTGTAAAGGTTTAAATACAGAAATACCTATTTCCCTAGTTCCAGCATTCAGGCTGGATCTTTCTTTGTTGTTTGTTTATATTTACTCATTTGGCTACGCTAGGTTTTAGTTGATGCACGCGGGATCTTTGATCTTCGTTGTGGCATGCGGGATCTATTCCACCCTGGGATTAAACCCAGTCCTCCTGCATTGGGAATGTAGAGTCTCAGCTACTGGACCACCAGGAAAGTCCCCTGGCTGGATATTTGAAGTGAAATCAGCTTCATTCAAAATTAAA
This sequence comes from Cephalophus harveyi, assembly GCA_006410635.1. Classification (NCBI taxonomy): domain Eukaryota; kingdom Metazoa; phylum Chordata; class Mammalia; order Artiodactyla; family Bovidae; genus Cephalophus; species Cephalophus harveyi. The sequence goes on from SJYT01009686.1 coordinate 127,516, forward strand.
GCCACTCACGGAAGGACTCCAAAATGAGAAATACAACTGAAAAAGATGTCAGCTACCCTGCCACGTGGACACTTTTTGGACACAGTCCTATCTTCATTATTCACAGATTCCTTACCGGTAGATCCACCTACTCATTAAAGTTGATTTGTTACCCCAAATGAACACTAGCAGCTTTCGTGGACACCGGCAGAGAAGCAAAAAGATTGAACTGCTGATTGAGTTTGAAAATGGCTACCCTGCCTTCCTGTTTCAGCTCAGACTGTAAACAAGTATCCTTTTCAGTTTATTTAGCGCCATATTGTTCAGCAATTTTGTATTTTCTGGATGGTGATGTCAATGTTGAAATGGCCCTAAGCAGAATGGGAAGTGCTGTCTAATCTCCTAAGTGCAGGAAGGCTGGCTATACCCTCCAGACAAAACATGTGTGCTAGAGAAGCGTCCTTTAGGAGTCAGTTATGGGGTTGCTGGCCCTGAGTTCAATGTTAATGAATTGATAGTATCTACCAATAAGGTGTCTTTAAGCAAACATATAGTAAATAAAAGTTCTATGGCGACCAGGTGACAATGACTGCAGGCCGGCAGGCACTTGCCCCCACTTGTCCCCTTTTGTTACTGCTGTTCAGTCGCTAAGTCACGTCCGACTCTTTGCGACCCCATGGACTGCAGCACGCCAGGCCTCTCTGTCCTTCACCATCTCCCGGAGTGATCCGACTCATGTCCATTGAGTTGGTGACGCCATCCAACCATCTCATCTCGTCCTCTGTCATCCCCTTCTCCTCCTGCCCTCCCCTTCTCCTCCCACCTTCAATCTTTCCCAGCATCAGGGTCTTTTCCAGTGAGTCAGCTCTTAGCATCAGGTGGCAAAAGTATTGGAGTTGTAGCATAAAAGATTTTAAAGATGGCCCACATCAAAAACAAACAAAAAAAATCTTTAAAAAAATATTATCTAACAAAATATGTGTTTTCTTTACTTTTTTATTACAACTTTCACCGTAATTTTAACACAAACTGACATAATGCAGACAATTCTCTCCAATCACCTGTTACGCATTGGGACCTGCCAGATTTGGACTATTTGAAGAACATGTGTGGATTTCTCTTCCAGGGAGAAAAACATTTACCCTCTCTGTCTCTCCTACCTGTGGTCACACCTCTGGGGGCTGAGACACGTGTTAAGGAAGCAGCTCTGCTGCCGTGAGCTCACAGGAATTTTAGGGGAGGAGATGCTACACTCAAGTTTGAGAAGACAGAATCTGAGGACTCTGGGGTCACTGGGCAGAGTTCTAGAAGGGAGTTGGGTCGCAGGGTCCATATCTGGGAGAAATGGGAGGTACAGGTGATGCTCCTTAAGGAGCTTGGTTACCTCCTATAGCAGGGGTCCCCAGCCCCTAGGATCAGTACTGGTCCAGGCTACACAGCAGGAGGTGAAAACTTCCTTGGCCGCTTCCCATCGCTCCATCTGAACCCTCCCAGTTCATGAGAAAATTGTCTTCTATGAAACTTGTCCCTGGTGCCAAAAAGCTGGGGACTGCTGCCTTCCCTGGTGGCTTAGATGGTAAAGAATCTGCCAGGAATGCAGGAGACCTGGATTCAGTTCCTGGGTTGGGATGATCCTCTGGAGAAGGGAATGGCTACCCACCCCAATATTCTTGCCTGGAGAATCCCATGGACAGAGGAGCTTAGAGTTGGACATGACTGAACAATTAACACTTTCACACTTTCACTTTGCTGTCCTACGGGACAAGCTGTGGGGGCCAGCAGGGCAGCCAGGAGACCACATCTGCCCCACCCCACCTGACCTCACTCCCTGCCAACCCACCATGCAGCGGCTGCCCTGACATCAAGGCCCAGTGCAGAAATGCAGACTGGTTCTGCTTGCTACATGTTGAGAAAAAAAAAATGCATAATTTATTTGTACAGTTTTTCACAATCGAATTTTACAGTTTAAAAAAGATACAAAACAGAAAACAAACAGTGGTCACATAACTTAAAAGAAGCACTGAAGAAGGAATGCTTGCTCCCCATGATGATGCTTTTAAAAATCTGACTCGGGAGCAGGCAGGTCAGGATGGCCCCTGGGGATGATGTTGCCCGAGCATCCTGCTAGCAGATCGTCCTGACTTCCACTCCAAGGTCAAGTCCTAGTGCAGAATCACTCAAGTCATTCTGCGAAACCAGTATGTTGGAGAGGAGGCAGAACCTCACAGCACCCATGTTTATGCTTCACACTTGGTCACTGAAGCCTGACTCTCCCCTGCAGGGGAACTTGAGCAGTGGTTGGAAGGGGCCAGAGGGAGGCCCACGCATGCCCCTCTCCTTTCTCACAAGCCCAGATGCTGTGCTTCAGGACAACATTTACAGAACATTAAACTGGGAGCAGTCACTTTGTGAAAGCAGCTCAAGTCGACCACTGCTCACACAAGCAAAGGCCGCAGTAATTTAAAGCTAAGAGTAGGACTACGGCCCAGTTTCATGGGCACTGACTGAGGTAGTAACAGGTAGACGCTTTACAGGAAACAGTGTTTCTTTAATTAGTATCCCTGATTTCCCCTGGGTGAGCTCGATTTCCAGGTGAATGATTAGCAGGCTTTAAGAGGGTCAGCAGGCACCCCACTCGGGGTGAGGACCTCAGTGGGGGCCCAGGGCATTGCACCATCTTCAAGGGAGGCCAGGGAGAGACTGGAGAGTAAGGCGGGTCTCCCTGGGTGGGGGGCCCGCAGCAATGCTGGGGGTGATCACATATGTTCCCAGGACTCTGTCTACACACCCCCCGAAAGAAAAAGGTTTGGGTCCCCTTTCAAGTGGCTATCAAGTCATCACCCGTGAAGAGCTGGTCCCTTTATTTCCAGCCAGCACTCTGGGCTGCTAAGAAGGCACTCAAGAACGTTCATCAAATTCCCTCGTGGGGAGACAGGCCCTGGGGCTACCCCAAGGGCCTCACCAGCAGTGGCCCCAGAGGCTGGCCCCTGCAGGTTCTGCCAGGTTTTGCCCCTTCCTTTCTCAAGCCGTCCAGCAGCTGAGAAGTCGCCAGCCCCCTGTGCATCCAAGAGGGGTCCCTGGAGTGGGGCTCAGAGGGGATGTCCCTGCGGGGCAGGCCCCGTCCCCTTGCTCTGTGCTGGCTCTGGCGTCCACGTCCAGCCAGCCTCCCCGGTCAGACGAGGGGTCTGGAAGAGTGGGTCTGGGGGTAGGGGACCCACGGGGTCTGCACAGAACTGTGGAAAGGGCCAAGACATACAGGATCATGATCGAATAAAAACAAAAGGACCTGGAATCACTCCAAAAAATGCATAATGCATGGGGATTCAAAATCAGCCCCTTCTTTTTCTTGTGGAATGTTGTCAAGGACCCAGGCCATACAGATTAGCTGTTTGCCTGTTCAAAAAGGAAAAAGAAACGATGTTACTTTCTTAAGACAAACAAAGGTAGAAAATTATTTTTCCCCTACATTGACAAGGAGGGCTTCCCCGGTGGCTCAGTAGTAAAGCGTCCACCTGCCAACACAGGAGACACGGGTTCTATCCCTGATCCAGGAAGATACCACATGCTTCGGAGCAATTAAGCCCATGTACCACAACTACTGAGCCTGGGATCTACAGCCTGTGCCCCAGAGCCTGTGCTCCACAGCAAGAGTGCACGCTACATTGCTTCAGTCACGCCGGATTCTTGGTGACCTCATGGACCGAAGCCCGCCAGGCTCCTCTGTCCATGGGATTCTCCAGGCAAGAATACTGCAGTGGGTTGCTGTGCCCTCCTCCAGGGGATCTTCCCAACCCAGGGATCGAACTCAAGTCTCATACGTCTCCCTGCACTGGCAGGCAGGTTCGTTACCACTGGGAAACCCCCCATAAGAGAAGGCACTGCAATGTGAAGCCTGCTCACACCACGAGAGAGTAATCCCCGCTCACCACAATGAGAGAACGTCTGTGCAGCAGTGAAGACCCAGCACAGCCAAGCATTAAATAAATAAATTATTTTCAAAAATAAGACAAAGGGATATTTTTTTTTACAGCATGAAGGTTGGGTTAGATTGACAATGGAGGAGAATGGTATGTGCAAGGCCCAGAGACAGGAGGGGCTGGGATGTGGTGGGGGGTCCAATGACTCAGCACTGCTGAGACACAGGCATCTCTGGGCCAACCAAGCATGACCTTAGCCACTGAAAGTCATGCACGGTCCACGTAGTCCTGCTTTCTACCCCACCTCCCCTGTTGTCATCCAGCCGCCCCCGCCCCTGCCCCCGCCACTTCCCGCTGCTGAGCCACCAGCATTGCCGAGACGCACGGTGCCTGTTCGCTCTCTCATCCTGGAGGGACAGTCACCCCATGGCCTGCCTCACCTCCCCCCCGCCAGTCTCCCCAGGACCCCCTCCCAGCTTCCCTGCATCATGCAGGTCCTCAGTGGGACAGTGGGGGTCATGAATTTCCAGAACTTGGCCCTTTGCAGGGTGGGGCCTGGCTGGGCCCCGAGTCACTTGCTAATGTTAGGTCTTAGGTTTTGGCTCAGGAGAGATGCAGGCCATGCCTCACCGGGCACTGCCCTTGGCTTCTGCCCCATCTCCTGGCACCCGGGCACCTTTGGAGACTTGAGGGAGACAGGACTTTCACCTGGAACCTAGCCCTGGAAGGAGCCAAAATCTGTGAGCACTGCCCAGTCCCAAGGCCCCTGCGTTGGACAGACATCCGGTCCTCACCCAGGATCTGGACAGAACCCAAGACGGCCCCTCTGAGTATCATGCACCAGGCCAGAAGCCAGAGGCAGCAGGGGTGCCGGGAACCCCTGGGATCTTTCCCTTCTCATGCCCTCTCCTTGTACCAGAGACCCCAGCTGCTCCCCTGGGTGCCTGTGACAGCCCAGAGAAGGTTAGGGCCGAATCATGCCTGGCAGCCTCGCTCTGCTTTCTGCCCAACCCCAGGAGTTTGATGCAATGACATCTGAGTAGGTGAATGGAGCTATTAGAGCCAGAAGCAAGCCCATCACAGGTAACCCTGGACCCTGCAAAGCTGGGCCCCGGAAGTTTTCATCCAAAAGGGATGGGGAGGGGTGCCACCTGTCACAGAACCACACCTCCTAGACCTCTGGGCTCTGACACATTGAAGTGGGGAGCCAGTCAGGAGGATGGAAAGGTTACCCTCATTTGCCGATAGATCCAGTCTGTGAACACTGTCACGTTCCCGTACACTCCAGGTCGGTACGCCTTGGCACAGCCCGACCCCCAGCTTGTGTCTCCGATCAGCCACCAGACACTGCTCTTCAGTGTGACCAGAGGACCTCCACTGTCACCCTGGGGGACACAGCAGGTTACAGAACAGAGTCAGTCCACAAGCCGCACAGGCCAGAGGGCAAGAAGGTGGGATGAGGGCTCAGCGGGGTGATGGGAGAGTCTCTGGGTCTCCTCCAACCCCAGGTCCCAGGTAGGGGAGGGATGCACTTCATGGGCCCAGTGGGAGCCAGGCAAGGCCCAGCTGGTCATCACCTGGCAGGAGTCGACGGTGCCCTGCAGGTAGCCTGCACAGATCATGGCGGGCGTGATGAGGTTGTCGTACATGTACTTGCTGTTGCACTTCCAGGGCTCAATGAGGTGCACCTTGGCTGCGTTCAGGTCATCCGAGGTCTTCCCTGCAACAAAAGACGGCATGGCTCTCACAGGAAGCCGGGTCTCCCTCCTGGACACATGGACATATGGCCAAGCCACTCCTCCCAAGCTAGCTCCTGGGGAACCCAGGTACCTTTCAACTGCTGGGGTGTGTGTTTAAAGCGTCTCTAGATTGTGTTTTGGGGAGGACTACCTGACTCTGGGCTGTGGACCAAGCTCCAGCTATGTCCTAGAGTTGCCTGCTCATCACCCAGCCACGTGGTTCCCTGGGATCGCTTCTCCTCCATCGCTCTGTCTTCTCTGGACAGTTCCCAGGGTGACACCAGGAGCTCCTATGTTTCCACCTCAGGCACCCTAACTTTTCTCAACCCCACGCGACGCTCCACTCCTGACTGCCTGCCCTTGCTCCCTGCACGTGGAAACCTCCAGTCACTTGCAGGTCTGTGCTGTCTCCGCCACCCACCTGCTACACAGAGGTTTGCTAGGCTCTGGGGGCTTGGGGGCGGAAGCAGAGCCTCTCCCGGAGTGCTCCTCCACCCTAAGCCACGCCCCTCGATCCTCCTCAACTCGGGAAGTGGCCCCACGCCCCACCATGGGGCTCAGATCACGAGCACGAAGCAGGCCCCCGAGACTGCTCACTCTCCCGTGACACTCCATCCATCAACAGATTCGGTGGCTCTGCCCCTACCCCCACACCCACCTCCCTGGTCTGGCCACCTTCTCGTCTCGCAGGATGTGGCAGTGGTCCCCTCACCATGCTGTCACATTTTCTGTGAGTCCCTACTTAGCCGTCCAACCATGTCACTCCCTAGCAGCTCCCTGGCCCACTTGGATTAGAAGCCAGTGCTATCATCATTACAATACCCTATGCAACCTGACTCCAGACTGCCCCCTTGTCCCTGGTTCATCATGCCCTGGCCACACTGGCCCTTCTGTTCCTAAGACATTCTTGTCATGTTTAGTTCAGCTCAAATATCCCCTCTTCCGGGAAGCCCTCCCTGACCACCCCTCACTGTGACAAGCCTCCACTGTTTGAAAGCACCTAGTTTCTCATTTCCTATCTGAGCACAATCTGCCCCCCAGCGCCCATAGGAGAATGTGAAGCTTCTGCAGGCAGAGGTTTTGTTTTAGTTTGCTCACCACTGCTCTCCCAGCCATTGGAAGGTGCCCCACAGATCATGGCTGACTTTTCCTTTGGTCTTGGCTGCTGGGGAAACTTGCTCACAGCTGGAAGGATCAACCCCGGAGCTTCTCTAGTCCAGATGCCAAGATACTCAGCCCAGTTGCCATCTCTCCCTTCTTTCTCTAAGTCGCTCCACCCGTGTACTGTTCACCTTGCTTTAAATCAGTGGTCCCCAGCCTTCCTGGCACCAGGAACCAGTTTTGTAGAAGATAGTTCTTCCATGGACCAGGGAGGTGGGGGGGATGGTTTCAGGATGATTCAAGTGCATTACATTTATTGTGCATTTGTTTCTATTATTAGAACATTGTGATAATGTGGTAATAAAAGCAATGGGGGGCAGCTATAAATACGATGAAGCTTTGCTTGCTCACCCACCGCTCACCTCCTCCTGTGTGGCCTGGTTCCTAATAGATCACTGACTAGCACCAGTCCATGGCCAGGGGTTTGAGACCCCTGCTTTTAAGAATTCCTTGTAGGATTACTTCTGGAAGGATGTAAACAATATATTAATATAAACGTACCACCACTAACCACATCCACACACTCAGCAGTGGCCACAGGACTAGAAAAGGTCAGTTTCCATTCCAACACCAAAGAAAGGCAATACCAAAGAATGTTCAAACTATCACACAATTGCACTCATCTCACACGCTAGCAAAGTAATGCTCAAAATTCTCCAAGCCAAGCTTAAACAGTGCCTGAACCATGAACTTGCAGATGTTCAAGTTGGATTTAGAAAAGGCAAAGGAACCAGAGATCAAATTACCAACCTTCTTTGGATCACTGAAAAAGCAAGAGAGTTCCAGAAAAACATCTACTTCTGCTTTATTGACTATGCCAAAGTCTTTGACTGTATGAATCACGACAAAGTGCAGAAAATTCTTAAAGAGACAGGAATACCAAACCACTTTACCTGCCTCCTGAGAAATCTGTATGCAAGTCAAGAAGAAACAGAACTGGACATGGAACAGCAGATTGGTTCCAAATAGGAAAAGGAGTACATCAAGGCTATATATTGTCACCCTGCTTATTTAACTTATATGCAGAGTACATCATGCGAAACGCTGGGCTGGAAGAAGCACAAGCTGGAATCAAGATTGCCAGGAGAAATATCAAAAAACCTCAGATATGCAGATGATACCACCCTCATGGCAGAAAGTGAAGAAAAACTAGAGAGCCTCTTGAGGAAAGTAAAAAAGGAGAGTGAAAAAGTTGGCTTATAACTCAACATTCAGAAAACTAAGACCATGGCATCCAGTCCCACCACTTCATGGCAAACAGATGGAGGAACAATGGAAACAGTGAGAGACTATTTTGGGGGGCTCCAAAATCACTGTAGATGGTGAATGCAGCCATGAAATTAAAAGACGCTTGCTCTTTGGGAGAAATGTTATGACCAACCTAGATAGCATATTAAAAAGCAGAGACATTACTTTGTCAACAAAGGTCCATCTAGTTAAAGATATGGTTTTTCCAGTAGTCATGTATGGTTGTGATAATTGGACTATAAAGAAATCTGAGCATAGAAGAACTGATGCTTTTGAACAGTGGTATTGGAGAAGACTCTTGAGAGTCAATCATACCAGTCAATTCTAAAGGAAATCAGTCCTGAATATTCATTGGAAGGACTGATACTGAACCTGAAGCTCCAATACTTTGGCTACCTGATGTGAAGAACTGACTTCTTAGAAAAGACCCTAATGCTGGGAAAGATTGAGGGTAGGAGGAGAAGGGGATGACAGAAGATGAGATGTTGGATGGCATCACTGACTCAAAGGACGTGAGTTTGAGCAAGCCCTGGGAATTGGTGATGGACAGGGAAGCCTGGTGTGCTGCAGTCCATGGGGTTGCCAAGAGTTAGACAGGACTGAGTGACTGAACTGAACTGAAGTGCACCCAATGCTCCATATAAAGGAAACAGCCTGGATCTCTTCATTTGAAAAAGGTTATCAGAGATGAAACCAAATTATAACTGAAGGCAGCAGGGCCAGCCTGCGTCAGGAGAGTCTAGAGCCCCTTCCCCTCTGTGTGGTCAGGGCAGGAGGACTAGGCTTTGATGACCTGCAGCCAGTCACACCCGCCCATCCTCACCAAGACCGTGATCCTCAGCATCAAAGGCTGGCAGACTTCCAGGCAATCCGTTATTGACTATGTGACTTGAACATAGTGGGCCATGTGCCTCTCATGTTTAGGTGGCCTCTACACTCCAAAACGCAGTTTCCACTCACTGTTTCATTTGATTTTTTTTTTAATTAATTTTTTGATGTGGACCATTAAAAAAAAAAAGTCTTTATTGAATTTGTTACAGTATTGTTTCTGCTTTATATCTTGGTTTTTTGACCACAAGGCATGTGGGATCTCAGCTACCTGACGAGGGATTGAACCCACACCCCTTGCACTGGAAAGTGAAGTTTTAACCACTGAACCACCAGGGAAGTCTTTGCATTTGACCTTAATCAGGGCACTGTGGTAGGTAGGGCAGGTAGGATTTTCCCATCTAACATGTAGAGAAACTGAGGCAAATAGCCTGGGTGAATCACCCCAAAATCATCCAATCACTCAGTGGTAGAACCAGGATCAAAACCTAGATCTCCCACTTCTGAACCCATGCTCTGATTCATGGGACCTGCAGACCGTGTGCCGGGAGACTCACCTTTCTCGTAGGTGGCCCCCCACCCAGAAATCCAGCAGGACTGAGTTGGCTCCAGCATCATGCCTGGATTGGGCAGACACACTGGTTTCACTTTGTCTGTTTCATGAAAAGAAAACGCCATGAGCGGGTCTGGTCTAACTGAAGGCCTCGGGTGACAGTCTCCACCTGGACCTTCCCATGTGCATGCACCGGGCCTGGGACCACCAGCCTGTGGCCCAAGGAGACTTCTAGATTCCAATCTGCCTAGCATCCTCTTCCTCCCCCTGCCAGGACCCTTTCTTTAAGAGACAAGAAGTTCATCTCTGGAAGTTAGGGTTTGGGAAAACTGAAGGCCAACAGCTGAAGGTCAACAGTCAACAGTCCTGTGACGCAAACAGTTGACACTGGGCACGGCAGGGCTGTATCAACTACTGACTAAAGTGATGATGATGAAGGTAAATGATCAGTGTATTATAATCAAAGGCACAGTGTCAACTGTCACTGACCAGACCCTGATTATGAAATGACTTTTGTAGACGTGCATGTGTGCTAAGTTGTCACTGTGTGGTGGAGGAAAAATGTGGTGGTGACTGCATCGCTCGGTGGCCACAGGCACACTTTGGGGCGGCTCAGTCTCTGCTAAACCCTCTTCTAGCAGTCATCCCCTCCCCCAGCCCTGCACACTGTAGCTCAATGCACATTTCCTCCATCCAGTCTTCACAGCACGTTTTATTTCCAGTCAGCCTCTTAAGACTGGGTCCAAACTGTTCACACACTCTGGGCTCCTGGAACACAGGTACGCACCGTTGAAAGTCAGAGGCGTCTGCAGCTTCATTAGAGCGATGTCATTGTTCTTGGTCTTGGAATCGTAATTTGGGTGGGAAATCACTTTCGCTACTCGGTATCCACCTCCATAGAACATGTAAGACTGTTTCAAGATTCCCGCAAAGGCCGCCCATACCTTGGGATTGTTAAGAGGTCTGGAAGACAGAGAGGAACACCGCTCAGTGTGTAAGCATGGCAAACACACAACACGCATTCCACGCTTATCAAAAGTCATCAGCCCCCGAGGTGACATGACTTGTCCGAAGCCACACCAGAATGGTCTCAGGCTCTTCTCTCTCCCCATCTTACACAGCCTCACCCTCCCAGGCCCCTCTCCTTTACTTCATCAGTGAATCATTTTCCTCCCGTATTTCTGCCCCAGCCTGCAGACCCTGGCAATTCCAAGAACGCTGAAGCGTGTGTGCTAGGTCGCTTCAGTCGTCTGACTCTTTGTGACCCTATGGACTATAGCCTGCAATGCTCCTCTGTTCATGGAATTTTCCAGGCAAGCCTACTGGAGTGGGCTGCCCTGCCCTCCTACAGGGGAGCTTCCTGATCCAGGGATCAAACCCGTGACTCTTACGTTTCCTGCATCAGCAACTTATTCTTGAATCTAAACGTCTCCCCGAGGTTTGAAACCCCATTTCCAGCATGACTGGGTCTTACTTATCTTTATATACTAGAACATCTCCTGGCACACAGTAGGTGCTTAATAAATGTGTACCGGGGAGTAGACTCTGAGTCTAATAAGCACCCAGGCACTACTTTCTTTTGGGTGCTTTCTTCTAAGAAAATCCCAAGTGTTAGAGTCCATGGAATCTGGTGAATGGAAGGAAGGGACACTCCTGAGTTATACACACTCCTTCCTTCAACCTTCACAACAACCCTCGAAACAGCAAACCCTGACTTACAGGTGCAGACGCTACTGTCAGACACCTGGGGTAAACTGTCTGAGGCTAATCAGCCAGGGAACAGCCAAGTCAGGCCCAGCCTCACCCTAAACATGACAAACAGCTCCCATGAGTGAGGGTTTTTCAAAATATCCATATGACCAAAAAAAATTCCTTGATTAAGAAAAAAGGAGGAAGAACAGCATCTTCTACAAAAGCTGACACTATAGATGGTGGCCAGCCTCACCCCTCCCCACCCATCTGTATGGGCAACTCTGGGGCCCAGGCTGCTTAATGGATCACAGAGAACCTTCCGGTAGGACAGCCTGAGGTTTGAGTGTCTCCAAGATTCTCTGAGTGTCTCTCTGGGGACGCCCAGGGAGCCCAAACCTGTCGAGAGGGCAGTGGCCTCAGGAAGGATAGGACCGAGCTGAGTAGACTGTGGACTGGAATTCGTTCTGATCATAGATAGCATCACCCCAGCCTTACACTGCATCCCTGTGCTGACTCAAAGCGATGGACACGCTATGGGATGTGTTGGCCACAGTTTCACGTGCTTCACGAGTCATCTGACCTTCCCTGTGACGCCAAGGAGGCGCCCTTAGAAGCCCCAGTTGTCCCCAAGGAAACCGGAGCCTGCAGGAGTCACGGACTTTGCTCAAGGCCTCCGGCAGAGCCTCCGCAGAAGTTTAGGCTCCGCCCCTTACTCCTCTGGTTCTGCCCCTTCCCTTAGGCCACGCCCCCTTTCTCAGGCCCCACCCCCTCGAGACTTACTCCTCTACACAGTGCGCGGCTGTCACGATCCACTCCGGGGTGATGATGGAGCCCCCGCAGACGTGGATGCCCTGCACGTGCAGGCTAACCTGCCAGGGCCATTCGCCCGAGTAAGCGTTCGATCCCCCCACGATCCGGCTCTGGCGGCTCGTCTTCACGGAGACCCCGCACTCTGAGAGCGACAAGCACAGTGCAGCCGGCCAGTGAGCAAAGCAGGGCCGCCCCCACCCAAGCCCACTACGCCCCTGCCGCCCCCGTTCCCGCCTCCCCGGACACCCGCCACACTGTGTGCCCAGGCAATTCCCATCCCAAGGTTCCCGCCTGGCTGCAGCGTGACCACTATCTCCTCTTGTTCCTGTTTCTTTGGGCTCTGACTTTAGAAAACCCTGCCTGGTCTCTTTTGGCTGGGGTGGGGGGCCAGAGGACACTCCTCCAGCAACCACCCCCAGGAAGCACCACTTCTGATAGCCCTGGATGCCACCTGTTGCCTGGCACTTGTGTGATTCCATCAGCATCTCCCAGATACCCATGTAGCAGGGCAGATAACAAAGGCTCTGGGACCCCCTTGAATGCTCAGAGACCCCAAGATTTCTGAACAAAGCTAAGGGGGGCTTTTCTCCTATGCACTGCTCTCAAACCAACACAAGGTGGACGGCGTGGGCAGGAGAGCAGGGCAGGCACCACGCTCTCCTGGTACCTAAAGAAGCTTGAACCAACCTGTGTGGGAAGTTACTGCCAGGGCCACTGGGGAACGGTGTTCACCCGGGAGTGACTGCCTGCTTCACCTGTTCAAACTGGGAATCCAGGCTTCAGCCCGAGACCCATACGGGAAGAGGATGGGGCCACACCAGAGAAAGGAGCTCAGGGACAGGATCCTCCATACCCATAAAAGGTTTGGAAAATGTGAAAGTGTTAGTTGCTCAGTCATGTCTAACTCTGCAACTCCATGGATTGTAGCCCATCAGGTTCCTCTGTCCATGGAATTTTCCAGGCAAAAATACTGGAGTGGGTTGCCATTTCCTTCTCCAAGGGATCTTCCTGACAGAGGGATTGAGCTCAGGTCTTCCACAGTGCAGGAAGATTCTTTACTGTCTGAGCCACCAGGGAATCCCGAAAAGGTTGGAAACCATAAGTAGTCCAAACGCTGGAATGGGGACACCCATGGGTCTCCAGCCCCACAATGTGGACACTACAGAAAAGGCCCGTCCATCTCTGGAGCTTGTCTGTCCTCAGGGGACATTTGGTTCTTGGACCAAATGGTATCTAAAGTTATCCAGATTCAAGAACGGGAACCCTTGGGCAGGGTGCTGGGCATGTCCTGACATATTACTCCACCTTCAATCTCCAAGACCCCCAAAGACACACTGGGATACATTTCAATAAGGTATCAAATTTGATACTATTTGATTTTGGTATCAAATGCAATACCAAAATGTATCCCATTTTAGAAACACAAAACAGAAAGCCAAGAATCACTTACCTATACAGCGTAAAGAAACCACTGTTTTTGAAGAACAGACATCGCTGCAAAAGAAGAGGGGGAAATTCTGGTCACTCTAACAGTCAAGACACTTGATTCTCAAAATACTTAGAAATAAATATTTTCTTCCAGTGTTCTCACTCCCTGCCTCTTTAGAGATAGAAGAGTTTGCAATTGAAGACATGAATAGAGAAAGTAAACCGACATACACAGGGGGACAGTAGTTAAGAGTAGACACCAAGTCAAACTGGAGGGTTAAAATCCAAGCTGTGTGACCTTGGGCAAGACACTGAACCTCTCTGTGCCTCGATTTCCCCATCAACAGAATGGGCTAATAATAGTACCAAAGGTGGTTGTGAAGATAATCACACATTGTGCATGTGTGTATGTTAGTCATTCAATCGTGTCAAGTCAAAGCACACATCATATCCGCTGTTATTTCTTTCTTGGAGTTTAAAATCATCCTTTAATTTTGTAAGGAAGACTTTTGTAAACTTCCAGCTTCTTGTAACTGCTTTATATGAACTGCACAGAAAACTATACAACAATTTGCCTGGGAACAGAAGAAGGGTTACTCCTTGGGAGGCAAACATTCCAGGTTACAGATGAAAAAGAATTAACCAACGCATTCCACTGTACACTGAATTTTCTCCAACATGTTGAAAAGAGAAGCAGCATTGATGCCCAGGTATTTGAAGCTGGCAGTGTTTCTTATTTTTTCTTTCCTTTTTTATTTTTTAAAGTATGGAAGTATGATAACACATTTACTGCAGATTTGGAAAATACAGAACACAGTTACATATAGTTCCACTATATATTACAGTTATTTTTAAGTATATAAAGATTTTTCGTTGGAATTTCAATATCAAACCCTCAAAAATTCATAGAATGAATGGAAAAGTAGAAAGATTTAGTAGACCTGAAAAACGCTATGTACTGAATGTTCTGATACGCTGAGAAGGAAAGCAGTGCTGACACCCAGGTGCTTGAAGCTGGCGAGGTTCTTTTGAACATACTCAGTTCTTGTGGGGCCAGATCAGCGTTACATGGCAGAGCAGGACACAGGCACACCCATCACACAATCCCAGGCTGTTGTTCAGTCGCTCAGTCACATCCGACTCTGCGACTTCATGGACTACAGCATGCCAGGCTTCCCTGTCCTTCACTATCTCCTGGAGTTTGCCCAGACTCATGTCCATTGTGTTGATGATGCCATCCAGCCATCTCATCCTCTGTCACTCCTTCTCTTCCTGCCCTCAATTTCTCCTCTGATGAGTCTTTTCCAATGAGTTGGCTTTTTGCATCAGCTGGCCAAAGTATTGCAGCTTCAGCATCAGTCCTTCCAGTGAATATACAGGGTTGATTTCCTTTAGGATTGAGTGGTTTGATCTTGCTGTCCAAGGGACTCTCAAGAGTTTTCTCCAGTGCCACAATTCAAAAACATCAATTCGTTGGCACTCAGCGTTCTTTCTGGTCAAGCTCTCTTATCTGTACATGACTACTGGAAAAACCATAACTTTGACTATATGGATCTTTGTCAGTAAAATAATGCCTCTGCTTTTTAATATGCTATCTAGACTGGTCATAGCTTTCCTTCAAAGAAGCAAACATCTTTGAATTTCAAGGCTGCAGTCACCATCCATAGTGATCTTGGACCCCAAGAAAATAAAATCTATCATTGTTTTTCGTTTTTCCCCATCTATTTGCCATAAAGTGATGGGACCAGATGCATGATCTTCGTTTTTTAAATGTTGCCTTTTAAGCCAGTTTTTTCACTCTCCTCTTTCACCCTCATCAAGAGGCCCTTTAGTTCCTCTTCACTTTCTGCCATTAGAATCATATCATCTGCATATCTGAGGTTGTTGATATTTCTTCCTGCATTCTTGATTCCAGCTTGTAATTCATCCCATGAACCTGGTCCAAACCTCACAGTGACAAACAGCCTCCTCTGCTGGCTGGCACGAGTGACTGCACTTCCTTGCCAATCCCAGCAGAAGCCTGGCTTCATGCCAATCCACCTTCTGACAAAAAAGCATTGAGGTACACCGAAATCAGATTGATTATATTCTCTGCAGCAAAAGATGGAGAAGCTCTATACAGTCAACAAAAACAAGACCAGGAGCTGACTGTGGCTCAGATCATGAACTCCTTATTACGAAATTCAGACTGAAATTGAAGAAAGTAAGGAAAACCGCTAGACCATTCAGGTATGACCTAAATCAAATCCCTTATGATTATACAGTGGAAGTGAGAAGTAGATTTAAGGGCCTAGATCGGTTAGATAGAGTGCCTGATGAACTATGGAATGAGGTTTGTGACATTGTTCAGGAGACAGGGATCAAGACCATCCCCATGGAAAAGAAATGCAAAAAAGCAAAATGGCTGTCTGGGGAAGGCTTACAAATAGCTGTGAAAAGAAGAGAAGCGAAAAGCCAAGGAGAAAAGGAAAGATATAAGCACCTGAATGCAGAGTTCCAAAGAATAGCAAGAAATAAGAAAGCCTTCTTCAGCAATCAATGCAAAGAAATAGAGGAAAACAACAGAATGGGAAACATTAGAGATCTCTTCAAGAAAATTGGAGATACCAAGGGAACATTTCATGCAAGGATGGGCTCGATAAAGGACAGAAATGGTATAGACCTAACAGAAGCAGAAGATATTAAGAAGAGGTGGCAAGAATACACGGAAGAACTGTACAAAAAAGATCTTCACGACCCAGATAATCATTATGATGTGATCACTAATCTAGAGCCAGACATCTTGGAATGTGAAGTCAAGTGGGCCTTAGAAAGCATCACTACGAACAAAGCTAGTGGAGGTGATGGAATTCCAGTTGAGCTGTTTCAAATCCTGAAAGATGATGCTGTGAAAGTGCTGCACTCAATATGCCAGCAAATTTGGAAAAACTCAGCAGTGGTCACAGGACTGGAAAAGGTCAGTTTTCATTCCAATTCCAAAGAAAGGCAATGCAAAAGAATGCTCNCCTAGATAGTATATTCAAAAGCAGAGACGTTACTTTCCCGACTAAGGTCCGTCTAGTCAAGGCCATGGTTTTTCCAGTGGTCATGTATGGATGTGAGAGTTGGACTGTGAAGAAGGCTGAGTGCCAAAGAATTGATGCTTTTGAACTGTGGTGTTGGAGAAGACTCTTGAGAGTCCCTTGGACTGCAAGGAGATCCAACCAGTCCATTCTGAAGGAGATCAGCCCTGGGATTTCTTTGGAAGGAATGATACTAAAGCTGAAACTCCAGTACTTTGGCCACCTCATGCGAAGAGTTGACTCATTGGAAAAGACTTTGATGCTGGGAGGGATTGGAGGCAGGAGGAAAAGGGGACGACTGAGGATGAGATGGCTGGATGGCATCACTGACTCAAAAGACGCGAGTCTAAGTGAACTCCGCGAGTTGGTGATGGACAGGGAGGCCTGGCGTGCTGCGATTCATGGGGTCGCAAAGAGTCAGACACGACTGAGCGACTGAACTGAACTGAACCAACTATAGAATCACCCTCATTTCTGGACAGCATCCAATCCATGGCCAAGCCTAGCTTCCTGGAACCTTCCCCAAATGATTCAATACAAGCCCATTTAAGTCCCTTCTAACACCCTCCCACTGAGACACCCATGGTTCCAAGACAAGGTGTGTCCTGGTGGTCTCTGGCTGAGTGGCACGAGATGCCAAGAGGAGACACGCTCCCATTAAGAGCGGATGTTTTCTAAGGATCGTCAGGTCATTCTCCCTGTGTGGAGGCACCACTGTGCAGCCATCAGACCCTGACGCTGGGAAGGACTGAAAGCAGGAGGAGAAGGGGACAACAGAGAACGAGATGGTTGGATGGCATCACCAACTCAATGGACATGAGTTTGAGCAAACTCTGAGAGATGGTGAAAGACAGGGAAGCCTGGCGTGCTGCAGTCCATGGGGTCACAAAGAGTCAGACACGACTAAGCACGCAACATGAGGGCACGAAGCAGTCACTCAGACGAGCCCTACCAGGAGCCTGAGGTTCAAGTATCAAAGTGCTACATCTGAAAGCAAACAGGAAAGAAGTCCTCCCAGCCCTCTGACGAGCATGCGGGTACCCTGTGCCAAGCAATGACCTTTTCTTTCCTCCAAAGTGTGAAGTCTTGAGTTGCCACAAGGTGGCAGCCTTCCCTTCCTTACTCAGCCCTGGTTCCGAGTAACGGAGCAAGACAAAGAGACGGTATTTTCAAAGAGCCCAGGCAGCTGTGTTCAGCTTCTCACGGGGGCAAACCACGGCCCGCTGTTTTGATGGCCACACCTGGCCATGGGCACCCTTCCTCCTAGGCTCAGCCTGTCACATTCTTGGGGACGGCCAGGCTCAGGTGCCCCAGGCAGAAGTCAGCAGAACACAAACCTGCTTCTGTCTCCCACTCACAGAAAAAGAGGGGGACGCTTGACTTGTCCTTCTTTCCCTAAACACAGCACCTGGCACCTGGCCAGCAGGGAGGGGACGGCATGGTTTGGATGGCTGATGGGGAACCGGGAGCTGAGGAAGCTGTGTGCAGTGTGTCTTTCCATTTGGATAACAGTATTCTATACTCCCAGGTAGCGCAGTGGTAAAGAATCTGCCTGCAGTGCGCGAGATCCATGTTCGGTCCTTGGGCCAAGAAGATGCCCCTGGAGGAAGGCATGGAAACCCTCTCCAGTATTCTTCCCTGGAAAATTCCATGGACACAGGAGACTGGAGGGCTACAGTCCATGTGGTCGTGAAAGAGTCAGACAGGACTTAGTAACTAAATAACACCAGTAACACCAGCATGAATGATTCCAGGAAGACTGCAAACATTTTAAACATATGCAACACAAACTGAGTAGCTTAAGCCTAGCCCTCTCCCCCACCCTCCTAACTAGTCAAACCATCAACCGTGGCACCAACTCAGGTTCACGTCCACCCAATGGACACACTGCGACCTTCCCAGCACTGCAAGTTGGCCTCCAGGTACAGGAAACACTGGCGTACTGGAGTAGCCGCTAGCTCCCAGGCCCACCCCTCACAGCATCCTCTGACTCCACGGCTGGGGCTGGAGGACCACCCTTCCCCACTGCCTGGGCTGAGAAGACCTCTGGGAAGCAGAGTTTCCCGTGTGACACCAGCAGGGTCCTGCGAAAACCAGGATGGGTTGATCACCCCAGTGGGGATCATGAGACATTGTTCTGGACCCCTAGACACACACCCTGACGCACACTAAGATGCATCTCTAGTGTCTGCAGAGAGAAGAAAATTGGGAAAGAGGAATCTTCATTCTGTAATGTTACCCAATACCCCGGAGGGCAGAGGGCACACACAGGTGGCCAGTAGACCACAGCTGCTTCCCAAGGTGGCGCTGATGGTAAAGAACCCACCGGCAATGCAGGAGATACGGGTTTGATCCCTGGGTTGAGAAGATTCCATGGGGGAGGAAACGGCAACCCACTCCAGTGTTCTTGCCTAGAGAATCCCACAGACAGAGGAGCCTTGTGGGCTGTAAAGAGTCAAACATGACTGAAGCGACTTAGCACGAACGCCTCCCTAGAATGAACCCAGAGCTGCCCAGAGTGATGGATCCTACTTAGAGTCCAATCTCCTCCCTGTGAGGAACTCAGACAAACTCTCACCAGCAAGAGAGAAATCAAACTCTAACGGTGATTCTCCCAGACATCCCCTACTCATCTGCAGTTTTTGAAAGGAAAAGAGAAACAACCGTGCCCAACACACCCATGAAAAAATATTCAACGTCACTAATTATTAGAGAAACGCAAATCAAAACAACGATGAGGTATCACCTCACACTGGTCAGAAGGGCCATCATTTAAAAAGTCTCCAAATAACAAATGCTGGACGGGTGGTGGAGAAAAGGGAACCTTCCTACACTCTCAGGGGGTATGTAAGTTGGTGCAGCCACTATGGAGAACAGTGAGGAGATCCCTCATCTCAATTTAGTTCAGTCACTTAGTCGTGTTTGACTCTGTGACTCCACGGCCTGCAGCACACCAGGCTTCTCTCTTCATCACCAACTCCTGGAGCTTGCTCAAACTCATGTCCATCGAGTCAGTGATGCCATCCAATCATTTCATCGTCTGTTGTCCCTTTCTCCTCCTGCCCTCAATCTTTCCCAGCATCAGGGTCTCTTCCAGTGAGTCAGTTCTTCCCATTAGGTGGCTAAAGTACTGGAGTTTCAGCTTCAGCATCAGTCCTTCCAATGAATATTCAGGACTGGTTTCCTTTAGAATGGACTGGTTGGCTCTCCTTGCAGTCCAAGGGACTCTCAAGAGTCTTCTCCAACATCATAGTACAAAAGCATCAATTCTTTGGCACTCAGCTTTATTTATAGTCCAACTCACACATCCATAAATGACTACTGGAAAAGCCATAGCTTTGACTAGACGGACCTTTGTTGACAAAGTAATGTCTCTGCTTTTTAATATGCTGTCTAGGTTGGTCATGGCTTCCCTGGTGGCTCAGAGGTTAAAGCGTCTGCCTCCAATGCGGGAGACCCAGGTTCGATCCCTGGGTCGGGAAGATCCCCTGGAGAAGGAAATGGCAATCCACTCCAGTATTCTTGCCTGGAGAATCCCATAGACTGAGAAGCCCAGTAGGTTACAGTCCACGGGGTCGCAAAGAGTCGGACACAACTGAGCGACTTTACCTTACCTAGGTTGGTCATAGATTTTCTTCCAAGGAGCAAGCATCTTTTAATTTCATGGCTGCACTCACCATCTGCAGTGATTTTGGAGCCCAAAGAAATAAAGCCTCTCACTGTTAGTTCATCTATTTGCCATGAAATAATAAGATCAGATGCCATGATCTTAGTTTTCTGAATATTGAGTTTTAATCCAAATTTTCACTCTCCTCTTTCACTTTCATCAGAGGCTCTTTAGTTCTTCTTCACTTTCTGCCATAAGGATGGTGTCATCTGCATATCTGAGTTTATTGATATTTCTCCCAGCAATCCTGATTCCAGCTTGTGCTTCATCCAGCCTGACATTTTGCATGATGGAGTTGGCATATAAGTTAAATAAGCAGGGTGACAATATACAGCCTTGATGTACTCCTTTCCCTATTTGGAACCAGTCTGTTGTTCCATGTCCAGTTCTAACTGTTGCTTCCTGACCTGCATACAGTTTTCTCAGGAGGCAGGTAAGGTGGTCTGGTATTCCCATCTCTTGAAGAATTTTCCAGTTTGCTGTGATCCACACAGTCAAAGGTTTTGGCATAGTCAAGAAGCAGAAGTAGATGGCTTTCTGGAACTCTCTTGCTTTTTTGATGATCCAATGGATGTTGGCAATTTGATTTCTGGTTCCTCTGCCTTTTCAGCTTGAACATCTGCAAGTTCACGGTTCACGTATTGCTGAAGCCTGGCTTGGAGAATTTTGAGCATTACTTTGCTAGCGTGTGAGATGAGTGCAATTGTGTGATAGTCTGAAACTCCCAGTCTTGTTTTTGCTGACTGTGTAGAGTTTCTCCTTCTTTGACTGCAAAGAATATGATCAATCTGATTTTGGTATTGACCATTTGGTGATTTCCCTGTGTAGAATCTTCTGTTGTGTTGTTGGAAGAGGGTGTTTGCTGTGACCAGTGTGTTCTCTTGGCAAAACTTTATTAGTCTTTGCCCTGCTTCATTGCGCATTCCAAGGCCAAATTTGCCTGTTACCCCAGGTGTTTCTTGACTTCCTACTTTTGCATTCCAGTCCCCTATAATGAAATGGACATCTTTTTTGGGTGTTAGTTCTAGAAAGACTTGTAAGTCTTCATAGAACCATTCAACTTCAGTTTTATTGGTTGGGGCATAGACTTGGATTACTATGATATTGAATGGTTTGCCTTGGAAACGAACAGAGACCATTCTGTCCTTTTTGAGATTGCATCCAGGTACTGCATTTCGGACTCTTTTGTTGACAGCGAGGCCTACTCCATTTCTTCTAAGGGATTCCTGCCTGCAGTAGTGGTCACCTGAGTTAAATTCACCCATTCCAGTCCATTTTAGTTCACTGATTCCTAAAATGTCAATGTTCACTCTTGCCATCTCCTGTTTGACCACTTCCAATTTACCGTGATTCGTGTACCTAACATTTCAGGTTCCTATGCAATAGTGCTCTTTATAGCATCAGACTTTACCTCCATCACCAGTCACATCCTCAACTGGGCGTTGTTTTTGCTTTGACTCTGTCTCTTCATTCTTTCTGGAGTTATTTCTCCACTGATCTCTAGTAGCATATTGGGCACCTACTGACCTGGGGAGTTCATCTTTCAGTATCCTATCATTTTACCTTTTCATAGGGGTTCTCAAGGCAAGAATACTGAAGTGGTTTGCCATTCCCTTCTCCAGTGGACCACATTCTGTCAGACCTCTCCCCCATGACCCATGCATCATGGCCCTATATGGCATGCCTCACAGTTTTGTTGAGTTAGACAAGGCTGTGGTCCATGCGAATAGTTTGATTAATTTTGAGATTCCTCAAAAGACTAAAAATAAAAGTGCCATGTTATCCTGCAGTCCCACTCCTGGGCATATACCCAGACAAAACTGTAATTCAAAAGGATACACGCATCCCAGTGTTCACTGCCGCACTATTTACAGTGTCAAGACATGAAGGCAACCTAAATATCCAGGTACCAATGAGTGTATAAAGAAGACAAGGTACATATATACAATGGAATACTACTCAGCCATAAGAAAAAAAGAAATAATTCCTTTTGCAGGAACATGGATGGACCTAGAAATGATCCTACTAACAGAGAAAGACAAATGCCATATGATATCACTTACTTACATGTGGAGTCTAAAATATGAAACAAATGAATTTACCTATGAAACAGACAGACTCACAGACGTAGACACAGACTTGTGGTTGCCAAGGGGAGGAAAAAGCAGATGGACTGGAATTTTAGGATTAGCAGATGCAAACTGTTAATATATAAGATGGATATAAACCACAACGTCCTACTGTATACCACGGGGAACTATATTCAATATCTTGTGTTAAACCACATGGAAAAGAATGTGAAAAAGAATGCATGTATTTGTATAACTGAGTCACTTTGCTGTTTGGTGGAAATGAACACAACATTGTAAATCACTCATACTTCAATAAAACAAATTTTTAAAAAGAGAAATCAGCAAATTAAATACCTGTGGTAGAGTTTTTTATAGAGATCGATATCGTTGGCACTTATGTTCAGCTTCATAAAGCTTGTGGCTCCGCTGTCATCTGCTATTCCTTGGCTAGAATAAAAACTATTCCTAAAAAAAAGACAGATAGTCTTACTTAAAATAATAGTTTTGCTGCGAGCATTTGCAAACCCTATGCTATAGCTATATCATGCTGCTGCTGCTGCTAAGTCGCTTCAGTCGTGTCCGACTCTGCGTGACCCCATAGATGGCAGCCCACCAGGCTCCCCCATCTCTGGGATTCTCCAGATAAGAACATTGGAGTGGGTTGCCATTTCCTTCTCTAAGGCATGAAAGTGAAAAATGAAAGTGAAGTCGCTCAGTTGTGTCCGACCCTCAGCGACCCCATGGACTGCAGCCCACCAGGCTCCTCCGTCCATGGGATTTTCCAGGCAGGAGTGCTGGAGTGGGGGGCCATCGCCTTCTCCGATTCTATATCATAGTACTTCTCTTATAATAAGGGCAGGTTAACAGCATTTTGGAAAACAGAAACACACTTCTAATTAAGTGGCACCACATTATAGCCATCCAATAACCCTGAAGTGTCAGGGGAAAGTCCTCTATCAGTCATGTTTTGAATCTAATCTGGATCAGGATAAAAAAGCAGTAAGAAAATAGATGCGTGAGGATGTATAATGTAACCAAACATATAATATAATCACATGTCCAAATGCTCCCAGTGGTAAAATGTAGACCCTGAACCATGGGGAGACAGCCCTCGGCCGTTCATAGTGCAACTAGGGGGACAGTGGCATTTGGAAGTAGTTCCCCAGCTAAGATGGCAACTTTTTTATCCAGTGATAATTCATTTTGAAAAACTGGCAAAGGGTGAACAGGCTCGATTTGCAGAGAAGTCACATGGGAACACGCACAAGGAGGAGACAGGGGCAGTAAAATGGCCCAGCCTCTCCCTGGAAAGCCAGGCTGGCAGGAGCGCTCCGGTGAGCCCCCGGCTGGAGCCTTCTCTGGTGGCTACATGAGGGATGTATTCTCTCACCGATAAATCCAGTGATCAGCTCTCTCTGTTCAAAGGCCCCCGGTGCCTCCTGCATTCCTGCAGTGAAGCTCTCATAGATCTGTTCCCTCTGACCTCCCCCACAGTCCTCCCCACTGGCCCCCCACCTCCAACCCCCACCCAGGAGGCGAGCTGAGTCAAGGCTTCCACCTTGCCCTGGAGTCTCCTCAGGAAATGAGTCTCTCAAGGCCCTCAGCCAGCACCTGGGACCCTGATGACCTCGGAACCAGGAGCAGATGGAGACCCAGGAGGTGGTGGAGCTAGGGGTGTGGGGCACACGCTCCCCTGGTGGTTCCCTGGGGCAGCTTTGGGGAGAAGACAGAGGTGTGTGGTGTCCGTGGGCTGGCACTTCCAGGGAGGGGCGAGAGACGTACTGATTCTACGCTCTGTGCCTGTCACCATCACCAGGGAGGACGAGGGGCTCGGAACTCACCGGTAGCCCATGTCCTGGCAGGCCGCCCTCCCGTAGCTCTCACTCCAGTCGTCCTGGCACACGGGGTGCCAGGACTTCCTCTGTGCTGAGTACACCTGAAGGATGAAGTTTGGTCCATAGAGGCGAACTGCGGGAAGGGAGGCTCCAGTGAGTCCCAGACCGTGACCTCCATCCTGTCCTCACGCGGGCCCCACCCTCCCTGGACACAGAGGCTCCAGAGGGCTTGGTTCCCTCTCCCCAGCTACACGCAGGAGAGGCCCAGAGTCTAGCCTTTCCTCCCAAAATGTGCCTTTCACCCGACAGAGCTGAAAACAGGTATTCAGACAAAAATGAACATCGTGCACATATGTACGTGACAGCATTATTCACAGGAGCTCAAAGCGGGTAACATCCAAATGTTCATCAACGGAGGAACACACAGAATACAGTCCTTGCACACAATGGAACGTTATCCTTCCGTGAAAGGGGATGAAACACTGACACGACACAACAGGCATGAACGTTCACACATCACTGACACTCTCCTGACTGAAAGAGGCCAGGCAAAGGTCCACACACTGTAGGACCCCATTTCTGTGAAGCATCTGGAGGAAGAAATCTATGGAGATGGAAAGCAGATTAGTTGTTGCTTAGGGCCTGACATCCAGGCTCAGGCCGCCATGGAGCAACCAGCTCAGTTCCTGATGCTTCCATGGTGAGCGATTCCATCCACCATGGGAGTGGATAAACCAACTGTAAGGGCATCCAGACAGTGGAATATGATTCAACCCTAAAGAGAAATGAGCCATCCGGCTGTGAAGAGACATGGAGGAAGCTTAAGTGCACATCAGTCAGTGATGGAAAAGGCTACATACATCCTGTAGGATTCCAACTCTACGACACTTGGGAAAAGGCAAAACCATGGAGACAGCAAAAGGGTCAGTGGTTTTCTCATGAGAAAGTGGTTTCAAGACAGGGGGTGAGGGGCTGAAAGCTTCTACCCGCGGCTCAGTTTTTGTGGTGACCAGTACCCCCAGGAGCCATTCAGGAGCCACCCAGAATCGCCTCGTAGAACAAAAGACCCTTCTATCACCCAGGAAATGACAAGAGCCTTAGGAGCTCGGTGTCAGGAGCTGGGGTCAGGGACCAAATATCAGAACAAAAGATGCACCAGGTGGTCTCACCACTTGAAAATCACCGTGGTCTCAGGAGCCCTGTGCTGGGAACTGGGGTCAGAGACCAGCAGTGTATGAGTATATGTATTAGTATCTGTGAGCGTGAGAGTGTGTGTGAGTGCGTCACGTGAGAGTATAAGTGAAGTGGTAGGTGAGATTTTTCACTGCATACCCTTAGCTACTTCCTAAATTTTGATCTATTTGAAGACAATAACTCTTAACAGTATTTAAATAAATACAACTTCAACATTAAGAAGAGAAAGTCTCTCCAGGCAACATCATGAGTTGATCTTGCTAGAGTTATTGACAAGTGAGTGGACACAGGTAATTCAACATCAAACACCATTCCATCCAATAGAGTAACCACGTCTGCTCAACCTCAGAAACTCTCCACTTTACTTAAGAAAATGGTGACAAATATACTATCACCCATAAAGGCAAAGCACTAAGTGGACACTTTGCAGAGTGAGTGAGTCTGCCAAGTGCAAACCCTCTGCTGTAGGCGAGAACTCTAGGAACTCCCAGTGCAGGGGAATCCACGGGCAGGACAGCAGTGTTTCACACAGGTGCCCTGACCTGGACTTGGGGTGCAAAAGAGAACCATCTCCCCAGGATGGGCACAGAAGGATGGATAGCTCTAGGGAGGAGCACAGCCCCTGTCTGCATCACTTGCACGTAAAGGTAACAGATAGCTCTGGGGTGGAGCACAGCCTCTGTCTGCATCACTTGCACTCAAAGTTAACGGACAGCTCTGGGGTGGAGCACAGCCTCTGTCTGCATCACTTGCACTCAAAGTTAACGGACAGCTCTGGGGTGGAGCACAGCCTCTGTCTGCATCACTTGCACTCAAAGTTAACGGACAGCTCTGGGGTGGAGCACAGCCTCTGTCTGCATCACTTGCACTCAAAGTTAACGGACAGCTCTGGGGTGGAGCACAGCCTCTGTCTGCATCACTTGCACTCAAAGTTAACGGACAGCTCTGGGGTGGAGCACAGCCTCTGTCTGCATCACTTGCACTCAAAGTTAACGGACAGCTCTGGGGTGGAGCACAGCCTCTGTCTGCATCACTTGCACTCAAAGTTAACGGACAGCTCTGGGGTGGAGCACAGCCTCTGTCTGCATCACTTGCACTCAAAGTTAACGGACAGCTCTGGGGTGGAGCACAGCCTCTGTCTGCATCACTTGCACTCAAAGTTAACGGACAGCTCTGGGGTGGAGCACAGCCTCTGTCTGCATCACTTGCACTCAAAGTTAACGGACAGCTCTGGGGTGGAGCACAGCCTCTGTCTGCATCACTTGCACTCAAAGTTAACGGACAGCTCTGGGGTGGAGCACAGCCTCTGTCTGCATCACTTGCACTCAAAGTTAACGGACAGCTCTGGGGTGGAGCACAGCCTCTGTCTGCATCACTTGCACTCAAAGTTAACGGACAGCTCTGGGGTGGAGCACAGCCTCTGTCTGCATCACTTGCACTTAAAGTTAACGGACAGCTCTGGGGTGGAGCACAGCCTCTGTCTGCATCACTTGCACTCAAAGTTAACGGACAGCTCTGGGGTGGAGCACAGCCTCTGTCTGCATCACTTGCACTCAAAGTTAATGGCTCCTAGAGCATTCAGCAGGCTTCAGGCTTTGGGTAGGGCCTTCAGCGGTATCAGCGCAACCTTCATCCTCAGGCATCATTTCCCTGCTACACCTACTTTTGTTGCTCAGTCGTGTCTGACTCTGTGCAACACCATGGACTATAATCCGCTAGGCTCCTCTGTCCGTGGGATTCTCCAGGCAAGAATACTGGAGTAGGTTGCCTTTCTCTTCTCCAGGGGATCTTCCTGAACCATGGACTGAACGCATGTCTCTTGCATCTCCTGCACTGGGAGGTGAATTCTTTACCACTAGCGCCACCTGGGAAGCTACTGAAAAATTCATTGAAAATAAAAGCAGAAACATGCTACCCTGTGACAAAAGACATAGGCCACCCGAAAGGCAGCTTGCTTAGAAAGAGCCCACTCCCAATTTGCTATTTTAAACAGTTTGCTGTTTTAGTCACATCCTGTGGCAGCTGGGGCATGAATGTGGCCTGGCCCGAGGCTGTGGTCTCCCATCCCCTGGCTGTGTGACTCCAGGTGGGAGCTCACCCCCTCTGAACCTGTCTCCGCATCTGAAAACTGGGCTCGCATGCAAGGTTCAGCCTTCAGGAATGGACTCGGTGATGGAGTGATTGACGTGTGGGATACAAGCCTGGCACCGTGTGCCTGCCTTGCTGTGGCCTCTGTGGGGGCCGCCCAGTGCCCACGCCAAGCGGCCCCCCCCCACAAGCAGCCCTGCCACTCACCGCAGCGGTTCTCGTCCTCGCCACTGGGGCAGTGCAGGATGCCATCGCACCAGAGAGAGGGGCTGACACAGGTCCCGGAGGAGCCGCACTCCATCCCCGAGCACTCGTCCTCCACTTGCAGGGAAACAGAGGGAGACGCCCATCAGGTGAGAAACCAAGAAAACCCCCAGCCCTTGGGACGAGAGACAGCAAGCCGTCCCCCTCTATTTTAAAAGGAGGGGATGGGTCCTTGCCAACAGCATATGTCAGAGGAAGCGGGGGTGCCCACAGCAATGGTGAATCCCGCAGGTCTATTACTTCCGGTCAGAGGCGGATCCCTAACCTGGGATATGGACAGCAGCTCCCCGCGCCCCCGCCACACAGGTGAGTCCTGCGACCCATGATCTCTGCCCCAGGCTGGTGGAGGAGGCCTGGCTGTGGGTACAGGAGTCCCCCGGGGAGGGTGGCCTCCAGCCTCCACCATGTACACTGACATGCAGGAGACAGGTGTGCCCCGAGGTGCGGGTGCTCATGAGTGCCAGGCCCCACCCAGGGTCCTAAAGCACAGGGTGAGCTCAACACGCTTCTCCCCCACGTGTCAATACCACACGAAGGACATGGGATCTTGACAACCCACAGGCGAGGAAGTACGCCAATGTGACTGGCGGCTTCCAAGAAAGGTTATCCAAGCATCTGATAGTCAAACAGGAGGAAAGAGATGGGAAACTTCATGAGGGGCTGGGGCCGGGCGCCCGGTCCAGGCAGCAGGGCTGCTGAAGGGCCAGCACGAGGCAACTCAGCCCTGGCCTGCACCTACCGTACTTCCAGAGGAGGACGGCGGCGAGGACTGCTCCTGCCAGCAGGGCCGCCAGGGTGAAGGCGACACACAGGCCTTTCTTAGTCCCTGCAGGAAAGGCAGTGAGTACACAGCTTAGTCACCTGGCTTCTTAGACTGTCAAATTTCACGCACTACTTTTACGGCATATTTTATCAAGGAATAATGCACTTAAATGGGGCTTCCCTGATAGCTCAGTTGGTAAAGAATCCGCCTGTGATGCGGGAGACCTGGGCTCGATCCCTGGGATGGGAAGATCCCCTGGAGAAGGGAAAGGCTACCCACCACAGTATTCTGGCCTGGAGAATTCCATGGACTGTGTAGTCCATGGGGTCACAAAGAGTCGGACACAACTGAACGACTTTCACTTACTTACACACTTAAATATTATTCAGTCATAAAAAGAATGAAATTGAGCCAGTTGTAGTGAGGCAGATGAACCCAGAGCCTATCATACGGAGTGTGATAAGTCAGAAAGAGGGAAACAAATACCGTATTTTAATACATATCTATGGAATCTAGAAAAACGGTGCTGATGAAACTATCTGCAAGGCAGGAATAGAGATGCAGACCGAGAACAGACTTGCGGACACAGTGGGGGAAGGGAGGGTGGGACGGAGAGCGCGGGATGGACATGTACACATCAGCACGTGTGAAACAGCCGGTGGGGAGCAGAGCACAGGACCCTCAGCTCGGTGCCCTGCGGCGGCCAGAGGGGTGGGGTGGGGTGGGGGCTCAGTGAGAGGCAGGGCCACGAGGGAGGGGATATATGTCCACTTGGGGCTGCTTGTCATTGTCGTACAGCTGAAACTAACACAACATTGTAAAGCAATTACATTTTCATTTTTTAAAAGTGACTTTTCCCTTTAGGAACATATCTTGGGAGGCCTTATTTCTTCCATGGAGTTGAACTAAAACTAACTTTTTGGAGAACCAAAGTAGGCAGCCGTGATATAAAGCAAGCATACACTGAAGTTAAGCTCTTTAAAAAGTAAGATAGTCTTTTGGTCTCAAGATAGTCCAAAAAATGATGAATATAAAAAATTGGTTGAATAAAGGAAATATACCTTGCTCCAGTAATTACAAGCATAAGCAAAATAATAATAACACTCCCTAAACTGTCATCTCCAGGGACATCCCTGGATGTCCAATGGTTAGGACTCCAAGCTTCCAATGCTTGGGGCCCATGTTTGACCCCTGGTTGGGGAGCTAAGATCCTGCAAGCCACAAAGCACAGGCATTCTCTCATCTCCGTGTCAGTGATACTCGAGGCAGAGAGAAAAAAGCCTCTTCCTCAAGGCAGTTTAGGGAATGGATGGGCCAGAGTCACACTGACTCTGACTCACAGTCACTGGCCTCGGGTGACTATTTTCCCCTTAATTAATTCTCATGTTAAATGATATTAAATCATTCTGTAAATTCAGCTGCTCAATAGTCCCACATGGCCAGTGGCTGCCATGCTGGACCGTGAAAAGGAAGGATGATCTATCACTGTGGGAGCATCTACAGCACTGGGGTCGCCAGGGCTCACGTTTCAGCTAGGAAGACAAGCTGCAGGACAAGGTCACCAGTGTTCTCTGCTGCTGCTGCTGCTGCTAAGTCGCTTCAGTCGTGTCCGACTCTGTGCTACCCCATAGATGGCAGCCCACCAGGCTCCCCCGTCCCTGGGATTCTCCAGGCAAGAACACTGGAGTGGGTTGCCACTTCCTTCTCCAATCATTAAAGTGAAAAGTGAAAGTGAAGTCGCTCAGTCGTGTCCACCTCTTCGCAACCCCATGGACCGCAGCCTACCAGGCTCCTCCGTCCATGGCAGTTTCCAGGCAAGAGTACTGGAGTGGGGTGCCATTTCGAAACTGTTGGTTTAGGCTATTGGTCAGAGTCTAAGCCACAAGTTGTGCCAAGCTTCAGAGTAAGACATCCACCACCGCCACCCCTAGCAGTTCCTGTGCAGAGAGCACCCCAGGGCCAGTGCTTCCCAGGCAGAGGAGAGGAGAGCCAGGGCCAGGCACTTATACAACCTACTTCTCCTTAGCTCCTATAGGAAGACACCAGGCGGCAGAGGTGGAGCCCATGGGGAGGCCCTGCACCCCACCTGTGCCCATTTTTCCTTCCAGAAGTCCACCAGACCAAGAAGTCCAGTTTCTGGAGTCAATCGAACCACTGGACCTGGGCATGAACCCTCACCCCTCATTTTGTTACCACATTCTGCGAATTCCAGAGTCTGTGCTCAAACCTGCTTAGGAATCACCTGTGGGGCCTGTTACCCAGAGATTCTGACTCAGCTAGGGGAGAGGAGGTGAGTCTCAGACCTACAGGCTCCTGGGTGAGGTCACGGCCGCTGGTCTGAAGAGTGCCATGTGACACCAGCCACGTGTTATCAGGGCTTGGTTCACAATCAATGTGTCTGGCAGCAGGCAAGGTGGGGTCGCCAAGGAGGCTCAGGGGAAATTCCAAATGGTCAATTTGATCCATCAGTAAAGGGTGATTTCTTCCTTTGGGTGACTTCCCTGTGTGTCATAGTATCCAAGATAAGATACCATGCTGGTGAGTAGAAGGATATTAAACCAGGTGTCCTGAACCTTTCGTTGAGAGGGTATCCTGAACTAGGTGTCCTGAACCTCTCCTGGACAGGGTGGCAACCTGCCCGGCTTTCACTAGGAGTGTGGGCACTGGGGGCCCCAGATCTCACTGCTGGTGGACAACTATTTCGGGATCAGTGTCTGGTCGATCAGACTGGACTGGGAGCTGGTTTGCAATTGTACCTATTTGGGTGTAGGTACAACTGACTAATCATTTGCTGTTATTATAGTTGTTCAGTACCTAAGCCATGTCTGATTCTTTGCAATTCTATGGACTGTAGCATGCCAGGCTTCCCAGTCCCTCACTATCTTTTAGAGTTTGCTCAGACTCATGTTCATTGCGTTGGTGATGCTATCTAACCATCTCATCCTCTGCCACCCTCTTCTCCTGCCTTTAATCTTTCCCACCATCAGGGTCTTTTCCAATGAGTTGGCACTTTACATCAGGTGGCCAAAGTATTGGAGCTTCAGCTTCAGCATCAGTCTTCCCAAAGAATATTCAGGGTTGAATTCCTTTCAGATTGACTGGTTTGATCTCCTTGCAGTACAGGTGCTCTCAAGAGTCTTCTCCAGCACAATTTGAAAGAATCAATTCTTTGGCGCTCAGCCTTCTTTATGGCCCAACTCTCACATCTGTACGTGACTACTGGAAAAACCATGTGTGTGTGTTAGTCACTCAGCCGTGTCCAACTCTTTGCGACCCCATGGACTCTAACCCTCCAGGCTCCACTGTCCATGGGATTCTCCAGGCAAGAGTACTAGAGTGGGTTGCTATTTCCTTCTTCAAGGGATCTTCCCAACCCAGAGGCTGAACCCGGGTCTCCCACATTACAGGCAGATTTTTTTACCATCTGAGCCACCAGGGAAACTTCTGACCATATGGACCTCTGTCAGCAAAGTGATGTCTCTGCTTTTTAATACACTGTCTAGGCTTGTCATAGCTTTCCTTCCAAGGAGCAAGCATCTTCTAATTCATGACTGCAGTCACCATCCGAGGTGATTTTGGAACCCAAGAAAATAAAATCTTGTCACTGCTTCCATTTTTTTCCCCTTCTATCCACCATGAAGTGATGGGACCAGATGCCAGGTCTTAGTTTTTTAATGTTGAGTTTCAAGCCAGCTTTTTTCACTCTCCTCTTATCTTCATTGTTATCAATTGTTGATGTAGCCCTTCTGTGACCAGTGTCAACTATTTGCCTCACAGGATTTTTGACCTTCAAGCCTCCCAAACCCAAACGCTAACACATGTATTAAGGTTCAGTGTGAAAGATCTCTCGCTAAAACAAACAGAACCAAGAAGATAAAAAGTCCCTTGTACTCTCGCTGAGGATCTCTTGACTTTGTGCTTTTTAAGTCACTTGCAAAATACTGTCAGGCTGCTGCATGACTCCAACTCTACACTCTAAAAGAGATAAAATTATGGAGACAAATCAGTGGTTGCCAAGAGTTAGGGAAGGATGAGCTAAGACCATGAGGGGCTAAGACCAGCAGTCCTCATCCTGGGTACCATGGACATCTTGGCTGGGCCATCCTTGGTGGTGGTCATTCTGTGCACTGGAGGAGGTTCAGCATCATCACTGGCACCTCTCGAGCAGATGCTGGTAGCAACCCCACCCCAGTTATAGCAACCAAAACTGTCTCCGGACATCACCAAATGCCCCTGAGAGCCAAAATCACCCAGTTAGGAGCCACTGGTCTCAATCTAACAGCCACCACCAGAAAGACATCAGTGCAGAGACAAGTAATCTCTTGAACCAAGATGAACTGATGGAGGGAAAGAGAACCACACAGGAAACGAGTAGGAGTAATTAAGGAGAAGGAATCACAAAGGGGTAGAAAACAGTAGCAGTCGGGAGAAGGAAGGATGGAAGAGCCATCTGTGAGGCATGAGGGAGACAAGGAAAGGACAGAGAGAGAAATACAAGAGGGACGGCACTTGTGAAGAGCTAGGGAGATCTGGGGAGAGGAATCTTCAAAGGGTACAGATAGTACCTGATGCCACTGTTTATGGTGCGTTGTTGGCACATGGAAATTCACCCTGTCATAGATCTTTCTGGAGAAGGCAATGGCACCCCACTCCAGTACTCTTGCCTGGAAAATCCCAGGGACGGAGGAGCCTGGAAGGCTGCAGTCCATGGGGTTGCGAAGAGTCGGACACGACTGAGCGAGTTCACTCTCACTTTTCACTTTCCTGCATTGGAGAAGGAAAAGGCAACCCCACTCCAGTGTTCTTGCCTGGAGAATCCCAGGGATGGGGGAGCCTGGTAGGCTGCCGGCCGTCTATGGGGTCGCACAGAGTCGGACATGACTGAAGCGACTTAGCAGCAGCATAGATCTTTAACTGTGTGAGTTGTGTGTGAGGGTATGTGTTTCGCACAAAATAAAATAAAAATGCCATCAATGCAAATGTTCCTTGGGCCAGCCCCTTACTAGCTCTGTGCTCATATAACTGGCTGTATCCGTCCTGCCTGGGCAGTGCTTACCACATCAACTTGCCTGCATTACAAGTTAGGGGAGGGGGCACAAAGGGAAGGGATCTGGATGGAAAGAAGATAAAATGAAATGTAAGGAGGGCAGACAAGGATTCTCCTGGCAGTCCAGTGGTTAAGACTCCATGCTTCCAATGCAATGGGCACGGGTTCAATCACTGGTCGCAGAACTAAGATCCTGCATGCAGCATAATGGGGCCAAAACAATTAATTAATCAATTAGAAGTCTGAACTACTAAAAAAGAAAGCAGACAAATGAGAGAGCATGAAAGACATGGAATTAAGGTGGTGGGCAGAAGACACACCACCTGCAGTCCCTCACCCTCTCCATGACTCGCTCAGGTCTGCCTATAAGACCTTTCCAGCCATGAGAAAATGTTGCAGATGCTTCTGGGTGACAACCCCACCAGCCACTTCCTTCAGTGAATACACAGTACTCATCAAGCACCTTGACTGTGACTTGTAGCATCCAGGAAACAGGTACGTGGAGAAAGGCTGTTTCTTCCTGCACTGGGGGCTTACCACCTACTCAAGATGACACAGTGGTAAACCACGCAGACAAGAAGCAGTTCAGAGAGGCGGGGCTGGAAAGACCACCCTGGGTGGTACAGGCCAAGCTGGTACAGGAGCGTTGGTGGGAGATGAAGGTCTTAGCTGCTGTGTACGTGTGCTGTGTGCTCGGTCATGTCCGATTCTGTGTGACCCCATGGACTGTAGTCTGCCAGGCTCCTCTGTCCACAGGATTCTCCAGGCAAGAATACTGGAGTGGGTTGCCATGCCCTCCTCCAGGGGATCTTCCCGACCCAGGGATCAAATTCACCGCTCTAGCATATCCTGCCGGAGAAGGCAATGGCACCCCACTCCAGTACTCTTGCCTGGAAAATCCCATGGATGGAGGAGCCTGGAAGGCTGCAGTCCATGGGGTCGCTGAGGGTCGGACACGACTGAGCGACTTCACTTTCACTTTTCACTTTCTTGCATTGGAGAAGGAAATGGCAACCCACTCCAGTGTTCTTGCCTGGAGAATCCCAGGGACGGGGAGCCTGGTGGGCTGCCGTCTGTGGGGTCACACAGGGTCGGACACGACTGAAGCGACTTAGCAGCAGCAGCAGCAGCATATCCTGCACCGGCAGGCAGATCCTTTAACACTAGCGCCACCCAACTAAGAGGCTCCCTAAGGCCCCCGGGAGGTGAGAACCAGGGTCCGCAACTTTGACACAGAGACGCGGAAGGGAGGGGCATGCACAGCAGCACTGCAGACAGAGGAGAGCCGGCACTGAGCTGGTGGGGGCAGAGGGCACACTGGAGAAGGCAGACCCCAGACTCGGCTCCATTAGAGAAAATACAAGCAAAAAGGGTCCTACTTGAGGTGCACGCCGTGCTGGACGGAGGTTTGGGCTGCCTGTAGATTACAGGTGTCGAGGCGTGCGTCTGAACCCTTGGGGTGTACTGGGGCACCACGGGCGGGTAGTACTGAGCGGGGTACACCTCGTAAGCAGGGGGAGCCGTGGGCAGCTGCTGAGGGTACAAGCTTTCCGGCTGGTATCCATGGTTCTCATAGTAAGGCCCGACACCTGGTGATGGTCCCTAAACGATTAAAAAGAAGATGAATGATACAAAGCTGTAATTATTCCAAAGCTTAAAGAAACATTCCACGGCACTCAGTCAACTCATGGGTTCAGCACTGCAGATTCCTATGTGAAAGTGAAACTCTTAGTTACTCAGTCATGTCTGACTCTTCCCAACCCCATGGACTGTAGCCCGCCAGGCTGATGTTCATGGAATTTTCCAGGTAAGAATACTGGAGTGGGTAGCCAGTCCCTTCTCCAGGGCATCTTCCTGACCCAGGGATTGAATCAGGATCTCCTGCTTTGCAGGCAGATTCTTTACCAAAGATACCAGGGCATCTTTAATTATGCCAAACCCTCACCTAGAATGAAAACTCACCAGGGTGTCCAATTAATTGGCAACAGTATTTGGTTTTGTTTGTTATTCCTTTTTTTGAAATAAAGAAAAAATAAATGGCTGACATTGAGACTGAGTAACAAACTAAAGAAAAAATGTGTAGAAGTCTGGGAATGAGGCTGTACCCCGGCCCCTGAGGCTGGGGGACCAAGTTATGGACTAGCAACACCAGAATTACAATGAGAATAATAAAAGCTAACATTAGAAAACTTACCAACTTGGGCATCTGTATTCAAGCCTCCTTAAAGCCTGACCATAACCTCCTAAGATGGTACAGGTGTGATGGGTATACTCAGACAGGAACGTGAGTGACAGAGGCTACGAAATCTACCCGAACGATTTACAGCTGGGGGCAGCTAGCAACTCTGCTGCCCCAGGCATCTTTCACGGCAGAAGTGTCTGTGTGGACAGCATGTGGACTCTGGCAGCTCCACCTCTGAGTGGCATTTCTGCGGTATAGTGTACACACACACACAGACATGGAAGGGATGCCCAGTCGCTGCATCGCACTCTCAGCTCCATCCTTTGGCTGGTTCCTATCTGATTTTCTTTTTAAATCTATTCTCTTTGTACCTAGCATTGTTTTCTAATCTAGTTGCTTAAAATTAAATGTTTTGATAACAATAGGAACATTTTTTCATGAAATGGTAACGATATGGGGGGAAGGTGTATCTGCTATGCCATAAGTTCTTTCCAAGATTTCAGCAATGCTGCGGTTGGCAACATTGATAAAGGTCCAGGGTTTTCCAGTGTTTATAGTAAGAGTTATGGTTATCAAAAAAATAATATTTTATTTAACAAGAAGTATTGGTTTACACTTTTTACCGAAGTTTCTGTTGGAACCTTGTGTGTGTGCTAAGCTGCATCAGTCATGCCCAGCTCTGTGTGACTGTAGCCTATCCTCCATGGGATTCTCCAGGCAAGAATGCTGGAGTGGGCTGCTGCACCCTCATCCAGGGGATCCTCCCAACCCAGGGATCGAGCCCGCGTCTCCTGCTCTGCAGGTGGATTCTCTACCCCTGGGCCACGAGGGAAGCCCATTGAAATCTTCAGTTCAGTCGCTCAGTCGTGTCTGACTCTTTGCGACTCCATGAATCGCAGCATGCCAGGCCTCCCTGTCCATCACCAGCTCCCGGAGTTCACTCAAACTCACGTCCATCGAGTCGATGATGCCATCCAGCCATCTCATCCTCTGTTGTCCCCTTCTCCTCCTGCCCCCAATCCCTCCCAGCATCAGGGTCTTTTCCAATGAGTCAACTCTTCGCATGAGGTGGCCAAAGTACTGGAGTTTCAGCTTTAGCATCAGTCCTTCCAGTGAACACCCAGGACTGATCTCCTTTAGAATGGACTGGTTGGATCTCCTTGCAGTCCAAGGGACTCTCCAGAATCTTCTCCAACACCACAGTTCAAAAGCATCAATTCTTCGGCACTCAGCTTTCTTCACATTCCAACTTTTACATCCATACATGACCACTGAAAAAACCATAGCCTTGACTAGACAGACCTTTGTTGACAAAGTAATGTCTCTGCTTTTGAATATGCTATCTAGGTTGGTCATAACTTTCCGAAATCTCAGTGTTCTACCAATTAATTTTTGTGAACACTCTATGTAGAAATTGGTAAATCTTTTCTTTAAAATGTATTTTCTAGCTTGTCATTTGCCTTTTAAATTTGGTTTTACTTGTTGTTGTTTTTCTTTTCTTTTTTTTTTCATTTCTCTCCTCCCCTTATGCCTACTTAAAATCTGCCCTCTCCAAACCCCACCCCCCAAGGTAACTGGAGATCCCAGGAGCTTGTGAACTTGCTGTGCTTCAGACCCACTCCTGCCCCCACAGCCCACCTACTGGCTAGGCCACCCTGGGAGCCACACCTGCCCTCTTATCTAAGTGTCCACTTGCAACACTCCTCCCCACTCAGTAATTCCTCCCCTTGTTCCTTGCTGTTTGAGAGCTCAGAGAAGACTAGTATTCTGAGCATAGGCGACTTAATGCTGAGAATTTTAAATGAGGCCTCCAGGGCAGCGTGGTTAGAAAACAGTGAGCCAACCTTGAGTTTAATAACTCACCAACGTGCCCCTTCCAGAGTCCGAGGATTGCACCCAAGACCAGGGCAGTAACAGAAAGGGAAAACAGAAGGTAATCTCTCATCTAAATGAGGAAGCCAGAGGCCAAAAAGCAGAACAGGTCTCCATCTGAAGCATCTGAGAACACGCTGACCTTCCCAGGAAAGGTGGCAGCGGACACAGAGGTCTGACCCTGTGAGTTCCTGTACCGTGGGTTTGGAATTTTAAAAGGATCCAATGGAAACTATCAAATACAGGAACGGGGCAAGCAAAGGTCTGTTTTCCAAATAGCGAGATCTCTTGTCAACCACAACTTTTAGTAATCTCAATGTAAGATAAGTGAGATGCGATGGGGAAGGTATAGCCAGTCAGTCAGTTCAGTTTCAGTCGTGTCCGACTCTTTGCGACCGCATGGACTACAGCACACAAGGCTTCCCTGTTCATCACCAACTCCTGAGGCTTGCTCAAACTCATGTCCATCGAGTCAGTGATGCCATCCAACCATCTCATCCTCTGTCGTCCCCTTCTCCTCCCGCCTTCAATCTTCCTTCCTCAGCATCAGGGTCTCTTCCAATGAGTCAGTTCTTTGCATCAGGTGGCCAAAGTATTATAGTTTCAGCTTCAGCAACAGTGCTTCCAAAGAATATTCAGGACTGATTTCCTTTAGGATTGCCTGGTTGGATCTCCTTGCAGTCCAAGGGACTCTCAAGAGTCTTCTCCAACACCACAGTTCAAAAACATCAATTTTTCAGTGCTCAGCTTTTCTTATAGTCCAACTCTCACAGCCATGACTACTGTAAAAACCGTAGATTTGACTAGATGGACCTTTGTTGGCACATCTTTTCTTTCTTTCATTTTTGTTGGCAAAGTAATGTCTCTGCTTTTTTAATATGCTGTCTAGATTTTCTTCCAAGGAGCAAGCATCTTTTAATTTCATGGCTGCGGTCACCATCTGCAGTGATTTTGGAACCCAAGAAAACAAAGTCTGTCACTGTTTCCATTGTTTCCCCATCTATTTGCCATGAAGTGATGGGACCGGATGCCATGATCTTTGTTTTTTGAATGTTGAGCTTTAAGCCAGCTTTTTCACTCTCCTCTTTCACTTTCATCAAGAGACTCAAATGTAAGGTACACTTGTATCCAAAGTGTTGGGGGGGGGCGGGGGGTGTTTCAGGAGGGGGAGGCCAGCCCTTTGCTTCAGCTACGGCCTCTCCCAGGCTACCAGTAAGTGAGGCTACACTGTGCTCGGCTGGCCACTGGTGTCACAGGCACTCTCTTTTAACTGGGAAAGAATCTTCCTGCAATGTGGGAGACCCGTGTTCAATCCCTGGGTAAGAAAGATCCCCTAGAAAAGGAAACGGCAACCCACTCCAGTACTCTTGCCTGGAGAATCCAATGGACAGAGGAACCTGGTGGGCCACACACAGTCCATGGGCTCACAAAGAGTTGGACATGATTGGGTGACTAACACATACACACACACACACACTCTCTCTCTCACCACCATCCTGCCTCTGTCTGTCCCCACATCTCACCCCTGCCCCCTGCTCCATCCTGATCAAAGCAGGAACAGCCTCATCATCCACACAACCCCTGCAACTGTACAACTGCCACGTGGCTCCCCCTGCCCCACTCCTGCTCACCCTTGAACCCCAGAATGCCTTCACAGCATCCCAGGGGGCACAGGCATCCAGCACGCAGCCCTGACAGTGCTGACCAGCACACGCCACCGCTGGAAAGAGCAGAAGGAACCCAGGACAGGGCAAGGCCAGGGAGGTAATGAGTAACCACTTACTGAGTTTAAAGCCATCCTGATGTTATCAGCAGCATCGGGTAAAGGGAGGTATTTGGAACGTTCGAGTTGACCTAGAGGAAAGAATGACAGGACTGTTTTGCTTCTGTGCCGGTGAGTTTGCTTCTGTGCCGGTGAGTTTGCCGGAGGTGAG
The DNA here is from genome assembly GCA_006410635.1 of Cephalophus harveyi. NCBI lineage: Eukaryota > Metazoa > Chordata > Mammalia > Artiodactyla > Bovidae > Cephalophus > Cephalophus harveyi. The sequence goes on from SJYT01009686.1 coordinate 166,851, forward strand.
ATGGGCAAGAACCTGAACAAGCCATATAAGGTGAGAGGGAAGTTCAAGAGGGAGGAGACATATGTATACGTATGGCTGATTCATGTTGATGTTTGGCAGAAACCAACACAATATTGTAAAGCAATTATCCTTCAATTAAAAATAAATAAATTTTTAAAAGCAGAAAACAACAACAACAACACACACACACACATACAAATGAGCAACATGGAGTCGCTGCAACCTTAATCAACACAAATGTATAAAAATTCTATAAAACACATTTAAACTCAATTGATACTCCACTTACTATTCCCAAATCCAGAAAAGAAGGAAATTCAGGACTAACCATTTGAGTGGTTTCTAAGGATATCAGTCCAAGAGACTTTTCAAGCAAGAATACTGGAGTGGGTTGCCATTTCCTCTTCCAGGGGATCTTCCCGGCCCAGAGATGGATCCCACCGTCTTCTGTGTCTCCTACATTGGCAGGCAGATTTTTTAGCCCTGAGCCACCTGGGAAGCCCTATACAATACACTTATCAATATATAAGGAAATTGGTCACGACAAAAAAAGCCCTTGGTCACTTTGTTTGCAGACGTTTTTGAACAGTGGTGTCTAGGAAGACCATCAACATAAAAAGCTTTATAGTAAAGGCCCATCTGATGTCACTCTTCCCATCATAAGCAAATAATGGCTTTTGTCCACCACTCCAGCCTGCCTTGAATTGATCAAACCGTAACTCCAAGAAACAGCCTTCACAATCACCCATCCACAGGACCTGTCCCAGATAGGAAAGCTCTGAGCTTCAAAGCTGGCAGATCTGGTCAGAGCATCTTTCATCTGTAAAGTGCCTGGTGCACAGCCAATAAGGGCAGCAAGGCAAGGTGGTTGAGCCCGTGACTCCTGGGACCAGACTCTGAATCCAAACCAAACTCACTCACACTAGCCATGACCTGGGGGCAAGTCTAATAAGACTTCTGGGCCTCGGTTTCTTTGTCTGTAAAACAGGAACATGGTTTAACGAATTAATAGGGTTGGTTTGCCTAAGTCACTGTTTTTTAAAAGTGGTTTCACTGTACATAATACAGAAATTATCTAAGACATACTAGAAACATCTTTCAGAAGAATGTAGTTTGGTGTTTACTTAGTATAAGAGGTTTTTGCACAGTGTAACCTAGTGTTTACAAACCTGTTTAAAAAAAAAAAAAAAGGAGGGGGAGGGGATACCAGTGGCACCCAATACAGGGTTGAAAAAGAAATAAAAGGAGTCCAAATTGGCAAAGAAGACGTGAAACTGTCACTGTCTGCAGACGGCATGATTCTTACTATACATAGAAAACCCTCAAGATGCCACCAGAAAACTACTAGAACTACTCAATGAATTCAGTAAAGTCGCAGGATACAAAATTAATACACAGAAATCTCTTGCAGTCCCACACACTAACAATGAAAGATAAGAAAGAGAAATTAAGGAAACAATCTCATTTACCATTGCAACAAAAAGAATGAAATACCTAAGGAATAAACCTACCTATGGAGGCAAACTGTGGAAAATTCTTAAACAGATGGGGATACCAGACCAACTTTACCTGCCTCCTGTGAAACCTGTATGCAGGTCAAGAAGCAACAGTTAGAACCAGACATGGAACAACAAACTGGTTCAAAATTGGGAAAGGAGTACATCAAGGCTGTACTTACAGAGCCAACTCTGTAGCCCACCAGGGTCCCCAGTCCATGAAATCTTCCATGCAAGACTACTGGAGAGGTTGCCATTTCTACTCCAGGGGATCTTCCTGACCCAGGGATCAGACCTATATTTCTTGAGTCTCCTGCATTGACAGGTGGGTTCTTTACCATTAGTACCACATGGGAAGCTCTTAAAATTGATCATAAAGCTGATAAATGTTGAACAGCCCATAGAGGCAGGATGGGCCTGATTGGCAGCATTTATAGATTCGCAGGTCTGCATCTGGAAAGAATGCCCAAGATACTAACAAGAAATCCACCAGCTCTGAAAAACCCACTGGAGCTCCTGCTGGCGCTGCCTCTCCGAGTCCCAAGCAAAATTATTATTTGACTCGTTACACATTAAAAAAAACCTCAAACATTAACTTGGATACATAAAAATATAAGTAAGGGTGTTTAATCTCAGGAAAACTTGTTGAACAAGTCCCAAAAAAGACGTACCAGATCATTCATTTACTTTTCATGTAAAGATAAAAGAACCAGTTTGTGCTGACAGCTTTGAGATTCTTTTAAGATTTAAAAAAAAAAAAGAGTCAACATGGTTCCAGGTATGAGGAAAAAACCTGACCCATTCACAGGAAGAAGAGGTCAGCATGAGAATATACACGAGGTTTACATCTTTACGTGGGTGTGATGATCACGTATTAATATCCTTTCCTACTTCTGCTCTGTAACGAGAGACGTTTCTGAGACTTGACAACAGGACAGAATCCTCTCGTCTAAGCAGGAAAAGCTGGCACCTTCCTCGGATTAGTTTCAGGTGAGTCCTGCCCCGGCCAAGGTTCTTACCCTTGGTTTCTCTGCCCTCAGTGGCAGGCACTCCCCAGGCCTCTGAGCTATCTCACCAGTTATAGGTTTGGTTGGGGTTTCAGGAAATGAAAATCCGATCTCACTGGCAGCTCTCCCAGTTTGAGAGCCCTCTGAAAGGAGTGATGAATCAGTGCCCGAAATCCACGCTCCCTAGTCATTCAAGATCCCAAACAGTGAGACCAGGAAGCCAGGACCTCAGGGGCACCGGCAGCCGCAGCCGTGAATTGTCCCCTAAACACCCAGGACCCAGAAATAACTACAGCACAATCCTCTCTCACCCAGAGATCCCACAGCTGGCAGATCCTGAGGACCCAGGACACCAAATGAGCCCAGACGGGCTGCCACGGATTCTAGAAGAGAAGACGAGTCGGAGCACTCCTAACCGTCAGTGTGTGTGTGTTAGTGACTCAGTCATGTCCAGCTCTTCGAAACCCCATAGACTGTAGCCTGCCAGGCTCGTCTGCCTGTGGAATTCTGCAGGGGGGATACTGGAGTAGGTTGCCATTCCCTCCTCCAGGGGATCTTCCTGACCCAGAGGTTGAACCCAAATCTCCTGCACTGCAGGCGGACTCCTTACCATCTGAACTGCCAGGAAAGCCTAACTCTCGGTGGCCAGAGACAAAGCCAGGAAGAAAGGTCTCCCCTGGGCCCGGATCTGATGGAGACGCACTGCTGTCCAAAAAGACCAGGGGCTCACGTTCTGTGCGATTAATTTCCCAAACAGGCAATTCCACTCCCATACGAGGTAGCAACACTCTTTAGCTGGTTTCTGAAAGGAACAAGACAATCCAGATGGCAGAGACAACACCGCCTCTCGAATGTTCTCTCCGGTCATCAGAGGACACCCGTGAGTGCTCTTGATTCCGGAAAGCCAGCCTCAGGGAAACGCTTTTCCCCAAAGTGACCGAGACTCACGTGTGGCAAAGCTCTGCCCTGCTACTTGTTCCTGGCTTGCGTCCACTTCAATGTCGCCCACTTGAGTCACACAGCAGAGCATGACTGTCCTAGGCCACCCTGGGCTCTCCTTTCAGGGGACTGACTCAAGCCTCGAGTCACCTGCCCGGCCACCACTCAACAGGACGGTTTTGTGGAATACCACCAGTCTCCCATGACGTGATGAAGCTATTTCTAGACAAGGAGGGTCCCTCCTTACAGTATCTTTACTCTGGACCTCAGAACACATTTGCTGGAGATTTATTTTGAAAACTATCAAACCAATGGAAATGAGGTCAGAGAGGAAGATACCAATGCCCACGCAGGAGTCAGGGGTTTTCCCTGTTATGGAGGCTCCACTGACTCTCCCTCACTCATCATTCACGCATGGGCGCCTGCACCGGGCCCCTTCTAATGCCTTCCAGACGCCAGTCGTGTGATGAGGTGTGACGGGTGGAAGAAACCCCACCTTCCCAACCTCGGATTCGGCGTGCCTTCTTCAAACTCCAAAGCAAACACCACCAACAGATACTCCCTCTCTGAGGGTCCATGATCAATGGAGCCCCTTACGTCTCAGTCACTGCATACAATCACCTTACATATGGAGAGGTTCTCATATCCCATTTGGGGATAAAATGCACTGTGAGAGGGAAGTTAACAGAGACAGTGGTGGATTTAATTAACAGTTCCACGTAAACAAATATAAGACTATCAGAGAAATGGCACGCACAGTGACTGATGGAGGAATGAGACAGAGGGAAGGGAGAGCACTGCTCAGGAGAGGTGCTGCCCGCATCATCCAAGTTTCTTTTTCTATGAATGCCTCACTGTCCAAACGAGATTGCAAACTTTTTAGGGCAGAAATTGAATCTGGTCCTTTTTTTTCAGTCTAGTTTTGTACCATACACAGAAAGTGTTCCAATTTTTTTTTTTTTTGCATCCCAAAGGCCAAATGAGTAAGATGAAATTTAAGACAGAGAGCCAGCAAGCCTGCAGCTGGACAAAGCAGACACCAAATTGAGGATGTGAGTGACCTTACAGGTCCAGGTGCACAGAGCTGACCAAATGCCAGCAGGCAGGCTGGAGAGGTCGCCTGTTTCGCGATAAAGTACAAAAGCCACTGTCTAATGTTCGAAGAACTTGCCTGAGTCGATCTGTGAAATGGGCGTGCATTCTGGCTGTGTGCTGAGTCACTTCTATCATGTCCAACTCTTGGCGACCCCATGAATTCTAGCCCACCAGGCTCCTGTGTCCATGGGATTTCCCAGGCAAGAATATCAGAATGGGTTGCCATTTCCTTCTCCAGAGGATCTTCCTGACCCAAGGATAGCAGATAAATGGGGTTTTGTCCAGATTAAGTGTGTTCATGGCCTAACACCATGCCCATTGCACGATGAGCCCTCCAGAATAACATAATGACAGTAGCTAAGGGACTGATGTGTGGGGAAAGGACTCAATTTTTTTGTGTGAAGATCCAAAGGAAGAACTCAGGATCAAAAAGGTCAGAAACATCAGGAGGGCAGATTCAACTCAATCCAGGGAAACCAAGTTCCAACAATGAGGAAGTTTCAGTATCCACTGGGTTCCCTTGTGAGAAACAGTTCCTCAAACCAAAAAAAAAAAAAAAACAAACTGGGCTTTCGCTGAGAGTCCAGACATGATGATCTTTTATTTTTTGTGATCAGAAACACAAATCTATCCCTAGAAAACACAGGCTCCACATGCCTGGTGTTCAGATCAAGTCTCAGAAGAAGCCAGGTGCTTGCCCTGCCAGGAGGGCCCCTTCGAAAGCAGGGAGCTTAAAGCAATGCTGACGTGAGGTGACATCCAAACAAGCCACCATAAAAGCCTGGGCTTCATCTCACCTTCCAGATCAGAGCTCCCTAGAAAATATTTCTCTAATGGACGTCCACCAGAAGGCCAACAGAGCTCCCAATGATTCCGTCCACTCTGCCTTTGCAGAAGCTTCCGGACTTAAGCTTTTGTTGCTGTTTACTTGCAGCTAGCTGCAAGAATTAATGTGAATTGCAGGGCTTCCCTTGTGGCTCAGATGGTAAAGAATCTGACTGCAATGTGGGAGACCTGGGTTCAATCCCTGGGTTGGGAAGATCCCCTGGAGGAGGGCACGGCAACCCACTCCAGTATTCTTGCCTGGAGAATCCCCATGGACAGAGGAGCCTGGCAGGCTGCAGTCCATGGGATTTCACAGAGTCGGACACAACTGAGCGACTAAGCACAGCACTTGCTAAGTCATGTCCAACTCCTTGCAACTCCATGAATTGTAGCCCACCAGGCTCCTCTCTCCAGTAATCCAAGAATACTGGAGTGGGTTGCCATTTCCTTCTCCACGCCTTTCAAACATTTCCTGCTTCCTTATCACATTTCTGCACCCTCGTCCCTCCTGCACCCCACCCCTACACACAACATAAATGCCTGGAGTTTCCACTCATGACAAGTCCTTCCCTCCTTCTCCTTGACTGACCTCTAACAAGAGCATAAAGCTCTGCTTTGAGTCACCTGCCCTCTTCAAGATTCACACTGTTCACAGTTCAAGGAGCTGCCCACACGCACACCAGAAAATCAGGGCCTGCCATTCTCCCTGGATGTCTCTAAGACTGCCCATGACATTTTTCATGCCCCTGGTTCCTCTTCTCTGGACCTCTGTCCAGTGGCTGGGGCAGACCAAGTCTGAGGTCATGTCCCCTTCCTCCTGATCTCGAGTTCTGCCTCTGGGTTGTTCCTCAGACCTGTCTGTGTGATCAGCTGAGCCCTCTGCTACTGCATTTGGGACCAGGCTGGCCACCGGCATGGTGGGGACAGGGGTGCTGGGAGTCCCCTCCCCCACATCCAGGCCCACAGTCCTGTGTGGCTTGCAAGCCAGATCCCCCAAAATGGCCTATATATAGGGATCCCCAACCTCAAGCTATGAAGGGACTCACCAAGCCTGGCCCAGTTCACATCTTAGCACCCAAGTGTGTGACACCTCCCATTCCCTCCCCAGAGGCCCCTTAGCTCATCTTGGAGGTCCCCTAGGGGGTGTCAGGAAGGGCAGCAAAGACTGAGCAACTGTGGGAAGCAAGACCACCCAGCAGATGAGCCCTGAGTGCCCAACCCCCACTACTTTGACGCAGTCGCCTTTCCTTTTTCCACTTTCATGCCTAAGGATTGCATAATTCTGGAGGGCTTCAAAAAATAGATTTCCTATTCCATCAGAATCTGATGCAGCAACTGAAACCAGGGCAATGACCCCCAGTGGTCACAGAGGCCCCCAGGACTCCTACCACAGGCCTAGGTGGAAAAGAGTGAGAGGCACCAGCCTGGAGCACTGGTTTACACATCCTGGTAGACCCTGTGTCCCAGGCTGGGTTGAGTCTCTGCAACAAGCATTAAAGTGTCCTTCACGTGTGTAGGCTTCACCTCCTACAAGACGTTTGCACCCTTGGCCGCATCACCAGAGATGGTCACCCCTCTGCACTGCCCCATAAAGGTGCAAGATCTCCTGCCCCTCACACTGGAAGTGGGCAGCTCGGAGCTAGCGGGGTAGGGGTAAGGGGGAGGGGGAAGGAAAGAGGCTCTGCTCTTGGATCATGAGGAAGTCAGCCTAACCCTAGAGCCACCCCCTTTCCCACGAGGATTCCAGGCCTCAAGAAGCTTCCCTGGAGGCAGCTGGCCTGCCTGCACCCCCTGGTCTCCCTACAGGTCATGGGATCGCCTGGGGCAAGTTATTTCCCCCTAGTTCCTCGCAACTGAGTTACATGCATCATAAAGAGCCTGGAAGGATGCCCGGTTCAAAGTGAAGGCCACATCCACATGGGCTGTTCCTGTGATAACTGGAGTAAAACCCAGTGTTCTCCTACAATTAAAGCAGGCGTCCAGGGTGGAGCAGCCCAGGGTGAGCGGAGGCCAATCACCAAGCAATCCTGAGCCCTGTAGGCTCCAGGCAACTACACAACCTTGTAGGAAAAAGATTGACCTTGGAGGAGGCAATAAGAAAGGCATGGCTGGGGATCAAACAAACAAACCTCCCAGTCAAGAACAAAGGGCTCCCGCTGCTAGCCAGCTCACGGTTTTAAAAGCGGAGAGGGAGGTGTCCCTCACCGCAGCTCCCCGACTCCAGTGGTGTGGGCTTGCTGCTGCTGCCCTGGCCTCTCACATTGACCTCAAGGGTCCAGTAAGGTTGGCCGTGGTTGGAGGGTGCAGGCAGGCCCACCTCGGGAAAAGTTGTGGAAGGCGGGAGCAAACCTCCACCGCCTCCCTGGGTTCCCCAACCCCTGCACCTCACTCAACAGCAGCAGCAGCGCCTGTGCCCCCAGGAAGCTGTGTCTTGTAAGCCCGGCTCCCACTTCCAGCCCCCACCCTCCTCCGGGGGAGATTGGCTCCGTCCCCACTTCCTGGAGAACCTTCCGAGACCTCCCAGGCTAAGTCAACAACCCTCCCCTCACTTCAGGCTTTCTAAACACCTTGAAACTCTCCTTAGTAGCCTTTGTAATTTTCCATCAGTTGGTTGCCTCTACAGCCTGGAGCCCAGGGCGCCTGCTGTGTGCCCCAGTATTACCATGCGGGTCTGAATCCGGCGGGAATCGGGCAGGATTCGCAGGCTCGATGCAGAGCCCCGGGTGACCCCTGCCCGACAGGCAAGTCTCGAGTCGCTCTCTTCCCTCCCAAACGATCCACTGGGATTCCACCTGACTGGCCCGCAGCCACCTGCGCGTCCGAAACGGAATTCCGGATTTGGGATCACCGGCGGGGTGGGCCCTTCCCAAAAGCCGGGGCGCAAGCCAGGGCAGGCGGCCGCCCTCAACCCGTGCTTCCCCTCTGGGGCCTGGAAGAGCGAAATTTGGGGCCATAAGGCAATTCTTATCGGTGCCCACTGCCAAGCTGGTTCAACCGCGGTGCCACGGCCCGAGGTCCTCCCGGATGGCATGCGGTGGACCGAAGCGCCCAGGTGTCCGGCCTTGTCCCTGGCATGGAGTGTGCGCCGAGAGACCAGGACCGCTCCTTCCGGCACTGGAAGCTCGGGGGACCGGCGGGGGACGTTGCCGGCTGTACAGGCGGCCCAGCCCTGATCGTAGACTCCGGGTTGCCGCACTGGGGCCAGGGTTGTGGGAACTGCCTTCTTGGGGCCACCGAGCGGCTCGCACCTCGCCCGGAGGCCCTCCAGGCCAGTCACCGCCGCGCCGGCATTATCGCTCCCGGCATCTCCGAGAGTTTCCAGTTTCTCCCCACTTTGGGAGGGAACCAAGAAGCAGGAGTTCAGATAACACTACGAGGCTGCACAGATTTTCCCGAAACAAAGAAGCGGATGGACAACTCTCCCTCCCTCCTCGTCCCCGAAGGGAAAAAGCGCACCCCTCGTTCCCAACTCGGAGCTGAAGGGGGCAGGGGAGCATGAGCCGATTTCAGCCAAGGGGACCCACTCCGAGGCACCTTTCCGGCTACCAACTGGCTGAGGACCGGCAGAGCAGCCTGCACCAACCCAGTGATGCCGACAGAGCAGCCGGGGGGCCTCTGACCCCCGCACCAAGGCGTCCCAGGCGCGCGGAACCCTCCCGACCTCACGCAGGTCGCTTTGCACGGCTCAGCCCAGTGCGTCCCGACGGCGGGAGGACCGACCCACCCGGCAGAAGCTGCTCACACCTGGCTTCACATCCCGCTACTCCCACCCAGCCCGGGCGCCCAGGTACTTCCTTGCTCCCGCGATCTCCAGCACAGAGAACCCGTCCCGCGAGCCACTTACCTGCTGCCCTCTGGGGCAGCTCCCCTCCCCTCACCCCTTCTTCCTTCTCCTCCGCCTCCTCTGGAGTTCGCTTCTTGCTCGGCCCAGCTCGGAGTCCCCGATCCTCCCCGGCTCTCGCTTTAATCCTGGGAGGCGGTGTCCGAGCGCCCAGGGCAACACCCCCAAGCGCCGGTCCCGGGTCACCTCGGACAGAGGGAGGGGACGGACCGGAACGGCTGTCCCGGGCGGGGCTGGTCGGGGCGAAGGCGGCGAGAGGAGGAGTTTCCTCCAGGGAAAGCCCGGCACGCGCTCCGGGAGGGACCCAGAGGGAGCTCGGGGGACGCTTCCATCCCCGGCGGGCAGTCTAGGGTTGGGGAGGGGCGCATCTCTCTCCCGCATTCCCCGGGACTGGGACCGAGCCGGTCGCCGGCGCCGTGTGTCCGAACGCTCAAGTTTGGATTCGGCAACGGGATTCTGGGGAGCGCTGACCGAGTCTCCTGTAAACCGGCCGAGCCCTGGCGCAGGGGATCTGCCTGATCTCTGTGCCCTCGGCGAGGACCCAGGAATCTGCTTCCAGAGGCCGCTGGCCCGGGCGCTAGAGCCCAAGGACCCTCCCCAGTCCTCTTGGGGGCCTTTTTCTGCCCTCAGGTCCCAAGTCCCTCCTCTTCCCTCAGAACGTCCCCAGGAGTGGCTTGAGGTCTTCCTGCCCCCACTAAGGCAGAGGGTGAGGGAAAAGGGTGAAATAAAGCTTAGCTTTTGCCTTCTTTTAAGAGGCTCTTCCCAATGTCGTCTGCACACAGATGCACCTGGATTGCTTTAGAATCAGGTAGAGGCAGAAGAAAGCCCGATGCATGCCAAGTCATGTGCCGCCTTGGCACAGCATTCCTTCCTGGGCAGGTGTCCTGGGACTGGACTTGCCCAGTAAGTTCTTCCCAGCCTCTCCTTTGGCCCCCACCCTTTGGCCCATCCCATCTCTCATCCTTCGCGGTGTGCAGGTTGTCCAAGTAGAAGAGCCTTGAGGACTGCTTCAAGGTCAGTGTCAGCTCACTGTCAGGTAGGTGGTCTTCTGGCGGTGACGCATCTATTGCTGTTTTGAACAGTGCGTTTGGAGTCTGCTGGGAACGGCACCGTTGTTCACCAAACCTCATTGTCCACCACACACCAGGCACCACGTGTGTCTCAGCCTTCATCCCTTCAGTGATTGCTTTCTCACTATCCATTTTCCCTTCTTTTGGCAACTTTCTGCAACATTTGTTCCCAGGAACAAAGGACTAGCTTGGGGAACCACTTCAGTTCTGGAGGTGAGCACATGGCCAGTGTCTGGCTTAGCAGCTAAATCCCAGCCTTGCCTGGATTTGTGCTTCAGGGGTGAACACACAACCCACCTTAGCCCCTGAGTCTAGGGTCAAAAACCCAGGGAAGCTGGAATTTTTTTCTCTTCTACTGGAGGCTTCAGAGACCCTCTCCCTTGCGCTTGGAGGAAGAAGCAAGTAGTCACAGGAATCGTTGATGGCTGTGTTTCCATCACCAGGGAGCAAGTATCACAACAAAGATAGCTTCTCCACCAAGAACCAAAGCATACACCTCACACCAGCCAGAATGGCCATCATTACAAAGAACAAGTAATAAATGCTGGAGAGGGTGTGGAGAAAAAGGAATGCTCCTATGCCACCAGTGGGAATGTAAATTAGTGCAGCCACTGTGGAGAACAGTATGGAGGCTCCTTAAAAAGCTAAAGATAGAGCTACTATGCGATCCAGAATTCCCATTCTTGGGCATATAGGTAGAGAAAACTCTAATCTGAAAATAAATGTGCATCCCAGTGTTCACTCCAGCTCTACTTAAAATGGCCAAGATATGGAATCAACCTAAATGTCCATCAACATAGAAATAGATAAAGAAGATGTGGTACATATATATAATGGAATATTCAGTTCAGTTCAGTCGCTCAGTCATGTTTGACTCTGCGACCCAATGAATCACAGCACGACAGGCTTCCCTGTCCATCACCAACTCCCAGAGTTCACTCAAACTCATGTCCATCAAGTCGGTGATGCCATCCACCCATCTCATCCTCTGTCGTCCCCTTCTCCTCCTGCCCCCAATCCCTCCCAGCATCAGAGTCTTTTCCAATGAGTCAACTCTTCGCATGAGGTGGCCAAAGTACTGGAGTCTCAGCTTTAGCATCAGTCCTTCCAATGAACACCCAGGACTAGTCTCCTTTAGAATGGACTGATTGGATCTCCTTGCAGTCCAAGGGACTCTCAAGAGTCTTCTCCAACACCACAGTTCAAAAGCATCAATTCTTCAGCACTCAGCTTTCTTCACAGTCCAACTCTCACATCCATACATGACTACTGGAAAAACCATAGCCTTGACTAGACAGACCTTTGTTGACAAAGTAATGTCTCTGCTTTTGAATATGCTATCTAGGTTGGTCATAACTTACCTTCCAAGGAGTAAGCGGTCTTTTAATTTCATGGCTGCAATCACCATCTGTAGTGATTTTGGAGCCCCCCAAAATAGTCTCTCACTGTTTCCACTGCTTCTCCATCTATTTCCTATGAAGTGATGGGACTGGATGCCATAATCTTAGTTTTCTGAATGTTGAGCTTTAAGCCAACATTTTCACTCTCCTCTTTCACTTTCATCAAGAGGCTTTTTAGTTCCTCTTCACTTTCTGCCTGGAGAAGGCAACCCGCTCCAGTATTCTTGCCTAGAGAACCCCATGGACGGAGGAGCTTGATGGGCTATAGTCCACGGGTCGCAAAGAGTCGGACACGACTGAGTGACTTCACTTTCACTTTCTGCCATAAGGATGGTGTCATCTGCATATCTGAGGTTATTGATATTTCTCCTGGCAATCTTGATTCCAGCTTGTGCTTCTTCCAGCCCAGCGTTTCTCATGATGTACTCTGCATATAAGTTAAATAAGCAGGGTGACAGACTCCTTTTCCTATTTGGAACCAGTCTGTTGTTCCATGTCCAGTTCTAACTGTTGCTTCCTGACCTGTGTATAGGTTTCTCAAGAGGCAGGTCAGGTGGTCTGGTAGTCCCATCTCTTTCAGAATTTTCCACAGCTTATTGTGACCCACACAGTCAATGGCTTTGGCAGAGTCAATAAAGCAGAAATAGATGTTTTTCTGGAACTCTCTTGCTTTTTCCATGATCCGGTGGATGTTGGCAATTTGATCTCTGGTTCCTCTGCCTTTTCTAAAACCAGCTTGAACATCTGGAAGTTCATGGTTCACCTATTGCTGAAGCCTGGCTTGGAGAATTTTGAGCATTACTTTGCCAGCGTGTGAGATGAGTGCAATTGTGCGGCATTACTCAGGCATAAAAATGAATTAAATAATGTCATTTGCAGCAATATAGATGCAGAGAAGGCAATGGCACCCCACTCCAGTACTCTTGCCTGGCAAATCCCATGGACAGAGGAGCCTAGTGGGCTGCAATCCATGGGGTCGCGAAGAGTCGGACATGACCAAGCGACTTCACTTTCACTTTTCACTTTCATGCATTGGAGAAGGAAATGGCAACCCACTCCAGTGTTCTTGCCTGGAGAACCCTAGGGACGGGGGAGCCTGGTGGGCTGCCGTCTATGGGGTCGCACAGAGTCGGACACGACTGAAGCGACTCAGCAGCAGCAGCAGCAGGGATTATCATATCAGGTGAAATAAATCAGAGAGAGGAAGACAAATATCATATGATATCACTTATATGTGGAATCTAAAAAAAAATGATACAAATGACCTTATTTACAAAACAGAAATAGATTCACAGACCAAGAAAAGAAACTTCTGGTTACTAACAGGGGATAGAGGAGGTGGGGTAAATTAAGAATCTGGGATTAACATATACAGACTATTATATAAAATAGATAAACAGCAAGGACCTGCTATGTATATAGTACAGAGAACTATACTCAGTATCTTGTGATAACCTATAATGGAAAAGAATCTGAAAAAGAATATGTATATAACTGAATCACTTTGCTGTACACTTGAAACTAACAGAACATTGTAAATTGATATCAGTTCAGTTCAGTTGCTCGGTTGTGTCTGACTCTTTGCGACCTCATGGACTGCAGCACACCAGGCTTTCCTGTCCATCACCAACACCCAGAGCTTGCTCAAACTCATGTCTATCGAGTCGGTGATGCCATCCAACCATCTCATCCACTGTCATCCGCTTTTCTCCTCCTGCCTTCCATCTTTCCCAGCATCAGGGACTTTAACTTCAGTTAAAAAAAAAAAAAAAAAAAAAACAGTACAGAAATGACAAGAAACCCTAATTCTTAATGATATCATTGAACCACTGCATCCAACCACTGAAGTTAAGCCTCCTTTACCACATCTTCCATGAGTACAAATAGAAATCAGAATTATGAACCAAGGGGAGCAGCCATATATAATAAAACAAAACAATATTCTTCTATGTTAAAAATGCACTGTTCTTAGTACCTAGGTCGTGTCTGACTCTTTGCAACCCCATGGACTGCAGCACACCAGGCTTCCTGTCCTTCACTATCTCTTGGAGTTTGCTCAAATTCATGTCCATCGAGTCGGTGATGCCATCCAATCATCTCATCCTCTGCCATCCCCTTCTCCTCTTGCTCTCAGTCTTTCCCAGCATCAGAGTCTTTTCCAATGAGTCAGCTCTTTGCATCACGTGGCCAAAGTATTGGAACTTCAGCTTCAGCATCAGTCCTTCCAATGAATATTCAGGGTTGCTTAATGGAGGGAGACTAATGCTTTCCTGAGAATTTACAAGTACCAGCAAGCCCTCTTACAAGAATTCAAGTTTTGAACCCTAACTGCCACCAACTTTGCAGTCAGAGAAACATCAAGTCAAAATTTTAATCAAAAGTGGTCCCAGATAAGTAATGCCCCAGGCAAATGGCAGAAGCAAGCCTCTCTAGTGGAATGCCACTTGTGATGAATAATTTTGTGTGTCAGCTTGACTAGACTAAAGGATACCCGGGTAGCTGATAAAATACTATTGCTTGCTTGGTGAGGGTGTTTTTGAAAGAGATTAGCATTTAAATTGTAGATTAAGAAAAGATCTGTCCTCATCAGTGCTGGCAGGCATCATCCAATTCTTTGAGTGCTTAAAAAAAAAAAGACAGAGGAAGGGCCAGTTTGCTCTCTCTGCCCAACCTGAGGCATCCATCATCTGCCTACCAGCATCAGTATTCCTGATTCTTAGACCTTTGGGCACAAACTAAATTATGCCACTGGTTTTCCTGGTTTTCCAGGTTGCAAACAGCGTGTTCCAAGACTTGTCCTCCATAATCTGGTGAGCTAATTCCTGTAATAATAAACTCACACATGCATACACATACACACATGACATATATCTTTTACTGGTTCTGGAGAGCTAATGTATTCTAATGACTGATGTATTCTCCAACTCAGGAAAAATTCCCAGTCGATTAAAATGAGCTTAATTTAATTAAAAATAATTTAAATAAGACAGCATGCAAAAAATCAACAAGCATAACAATAGCAGAATCAGACCATAGATACAGGCATTATTAGACACAAATGACAAAATAAGTATATTTGCTATAGGAAAAAATAAAGCAGAGACTCTAAAAATGAATAAGCAAGAATTGTTTAAAATTAAGAGAATTGGGGGTAAAATACTAAGTAGAACTTCTAGAAACAAGCCACAATATAAATTTTCAATAGCTGAAGAGGGAATTAGTGACTTAGAATATATTCCTGAAGAAATTATCCAAAATTCACCTAGAAGGATGAAATTATTTTTAAAAATATAAAATTATAAGAAGCTAAGTGAACTCTGGGAGTTGGTGATGGACAGGGAGGCCTGGTGTGCTGCGATTCATGGGGTTGCAAAGAATCGGACATGACTGAGCAACTGAACTGAACTGAACTGAAATGGTATGGAGGGTCAGAAGATCTAATGTACATCTGATTAGACCTCCAAAATGCAATAATGGAGAAAAAATGTTAAAAGCAATAATGATTAATTTTTTCCCAAAATTGATAACTCATGAACCTTAGATTACTGAAACACAACAAATTCTGAGCAGAAAAAAATGAGGAATCAGAGTTAAACTGTAATATAGTGAAATGTCAGAACTCTAAAAAGAAAGAAAAGATCTAAAAAACATCCTGAAGCAATAGACCTAGCCCCCAAATGGAAGGCAGAATATGGTGGAATAAAATATTCAAAGCATCTGGACAAAAAAATGACTGTTAACCTAAAATTTTATATCCTGTAAAATATCCTTCAAGAAAGAGGGAAATGACATTTATAGACAAATTAAGACAGTATTGATCACAGAAGGAAATTTGAAAGTTAGGCAATCCAGGAAGAAGAAAAATAATCCCAGAAGGAAAGTCTGAAATGCAAAAGGAAATGGTGAGGCAATAAAATGGTAAAAATGCAAATAAATCTCAACATATATTGACAGCTTTTTTAAAAGGCACCACTGATACATGAAGGCAAAGTGACAACAACAACAAAATGTAGAACAAAGATATTGGAAAATGCTTTAATTCTGTTGTTCTAGGTAGGAGATGGCAACCCACTCCAGTGTTCTTGCCTGGAGAGTCTCAGGGCCGGGGGAGCCTGGCGGGCTGCCGTCTATGGGGTCGCACAGAGTCGGACACGACTGAAGCGACTTAGCAGTAGCAGTAGGTAGGAGAAACAGAATTCCAGCATTATAATCATTGCAATCTTCTGGAGGAGCATAAACACATGGAGTAACATGTGACTTCATTGAGTTAAAAGGAAAATTGGAAAAGAATAAAAATAGAGAGTATGTTGACCTAGTCCAAACCTAACGAAGAAACAATGAGATAAGGAGGAAAAAAACTCAGTGAAATTTAACAAAATAAAGGAAAGAAAGATAGGGAAGGAAGAGAAACAAAACCAGACCCAGAAAGAAGACAAATAGAAGCATAAAATATAACCTAAAAATATATACAGATGCATCCGTAATCATAGTACATATAAATACTCCAAACTGTCCTGATAATATGAATAGATTTTTGAAAGACATAAATTATCAGATAGTCTAATTTTTAAAGATAGAAACATGTAATTTGTGAAAACTATGTAGAATGGACATGTGAAAAGGAAAGCTGGCTTGGTTAAATTAATAGTGGGTAAAATAAACTTTTGAAGAAAAGGCTTTATTGACTTTGTCATGGTAAAAGAAACAAGTCACCTGAGAAATGTAACAGTTCTGAACTTGCTGCTGCTGCTGCTGCTAAGTCGCTTCAGTCGTGTCCAACTCTGTGCGACCCCAAAGATGGCAGCCCACCAGGCTCCCCCGTCCCTGGGATTCTCCAGGCAAGAACACTGGAGTGGATTGCCATTTCCTTGTACCTAAAAACATAGTCCCCCAAAAATGTACAAAGAAAACTTTATAGAAGAGGGAAAAGACCTTTTCAAATCCATCATCATCTCTCTCAGTAATGACAGGTCAGCCAAACAGACAAAAATTTAGTAAAAATATAGATTTGAAGAATAAAGATTTGAGCAAGCTCTATTAATGGACATATATAGATTCATAGACAGAGGAGCCTGGTGGGCATTGCAAAGAGTTGGACACAGCTGAGTGACTAACACTCACTTGTAGATGCTTACACCAGATAATTGGCCAGAGACTTTTCCAGGTTGATTCTTTGAAACAGTTAGAAAGTGAAAGTGAAAGTGAAGTCGCTCAGTCGTGTCCGACTCTTTGCGACCCCGTGGACTGTAGCCTACCAGGCTTCTCTGTCCGTGGGATTCTCTAGGCACGAATACTGGAGTGGGTTACCATTTCCTTCTCCAGGGGATCTTCCCGACCCAGGGATCGAACCCGGGTCTCCCGCATCGGAGGCAGACGCTTTAACCTCTGAGCCACCAGGGAAGCCCCTTGAAACAGTTAAGAAACACAATATTCCAGTCTTTCAAATGTTTTTTCCCAAGGAATAGGGATATAGAAAATAGTCTCCAACTCATCAGTGGCTAAACCAGCAAAGAACGTTCAAGAAAAGTTATAAACCAATCTAATTCATGAATATAAATGTGAAAATCCTTTTTAAAAATTAAGAAAAAGAATCCAACAGTGTATAAAAAATATTATGACTAAGTTGGGTTTATCCTAGGAATGTAATACTGATTTAACATTAGAAAAGCTGTTCATATAATTAGTACAATAACAGATTAGACAGAAAAATTGTCTAATGTGTTAAATGCTAAAAAACTTTATTCAATAAAACTAAAACGCATTCATAATAAAAGTCCTCTGCAAAGATGAAATAAAAGGAAGCTTTCTTACCTGATAAAGTATATCTGTGTGTGTGTGTGTGTGTGTGTGTGTGTGTCTGTGTTAGTCGCTCAGTTGTGTCCAACTCTTTGCGACCCCATGGACTGTGGCCTACCAGGCTCCTCTGTCCATGGGATTCTCCAGGCAAGAATACTGGAGTAGGTTGCCATTCCCTTCTCCAGGGGATCTTCCTGACCCAGGCATCGAACTTGGGTCTCCTGCATTACAGACAGAGTCTGAGTCCCCTGGTGGCTCAGATTAAAAAAAAAAGGATATTTATAAATGTCAAAAAATATCCTCAGTGGTAAAAATTTTATGATTAGCACCATTTCTGCTCAATATACTGAATGCTTTAGCCAGGGTAGTAGATAAGAAAAACAAAATTAAACTAATAAGAATTACAAAAGAACACAAGTCATTATTGAAGATGATATTGATTGTGTATCTAAAAGACCTCAAAGAAGCAAAGAAAATTATTAGAATTATTAAGAAAATTTGGCTGTCTATATTACATTTGATAAATACAGAGGCAGTATACAAAAATAATTTGCATCCTTCTACACCTCCAACTCTGATAGGCAGGGCCATGCTCAGTAAATCTTTAATCCAATTTTCTGTTGATAACTGGGGCTGTGTTCCCTCCTTAACCTCAGGCCAAACTATGGTCGGAGAAGGAAATAGCAACCCACTCCAGTGTTCTTGCCTGGAGAATCCCAGGGACCGGGGAGCCTGGTGGGCTGCCGTCTATGGGGTTGCACAGAGTCGGACACGACTGAAGCGACTTAGCAGCAGCAGCAGCAGCAAACTATGGTAGGGGTAATGGCTGTAATGGTGAATGCCTTCAAAAGGACTTATGCCAGGCGGCTGCGATGGCACACAAAGTGCAACGGAGAGGAGCTACCCCACCTCCAAGGTCAGGGGCACAAGCCGGGAGAACCCCATGCCCAAAGGGTGGCAGCCAAGAGGAGTTACCCCACATTTGAAGTCAGGGTGGCGGCCGAGAGTGCCAGGCTGCGACAGCACAGGAGCGGCCAAGAGGAGCTACCCCACATCCGAGGCCAGGGGCGCGGCTGACAGGAGCTACTCCGTGACTGAGGAGTGGTGGCTGAGTGGGCACAGGAGGGCCGAGAGGAGCTACCTCACATCCGAGGCCAGGGGCGCGGCTGACAGGAGCTACTCCGTGACTGAGGAGTGGTGGCTGCGCGGGCACAGGAGGACCGAGAGGAGCTACTCCACGTTCAAGGTCAAGAGGGGCGACGGGAGGAGATACCGCTCGTCCAAGGTAAGGAGCAGCGGCTGCACTTTGCTGGAGCAGCCGTAAAGAGATACCCCATGTCCAAGGTAAGAGAAACCCAAGTAACATGGTAGGTGTTGCAAGAGGGCATCAGAGGGCAGTCACACTGAAACCATACTCACAGAAAACTAGTCAGTCTAATCACACTAGGACCACAGCCTTGTCTATCTCAATGAAACCAAGCTATGCCTGCAGGGCAACCCAAGACAGGTGGGTCATGGTGGAGAGGGCTGGCAGAATGTGGTCCACTGGAGAAGGGAATGGCAAGCCACTTCAGTGTTCTTGCCTTGAGAACCCCATGAACAGTATGAAAAGGCAAAATGATAGGATACTGAAAGAGGAACTCCCCAGGTCAGTTGGTACCCAATATGCTACTGGAGATCAGTGGAGAAACAACTCCAGAAAGAATGAAGGGATGGAGCCAAAGCAAAAACAATACCCAGTTGTGCATGTGACTGGTGATAGAAGCAAAGTCCGATGCTGTAAAGAGCAATACTGCATAGGAACCTGGAATGTCAGGTCCATGAATCAAGGCAAATTGGAAGTGGTCAAACAAGAGATGACAAGAGTGAATGTCGACATTCTACGAATCAGAGAACTAAAATGGACTGGAATGGGTGAATTTAACTCAGATGACCATTATATCTACTACTGTGGGCAGGAATCCCTCAGAAGAAATGGAGTAGCCATCATGGTCAACAAACGAGTCCGAAATGCAGTACTTGGATGCAATCTCAAAAACGACAGAATGATCTCTGTTCGTCTCCAAGGCAAACCATTCAATATCACAGTTATCCAAGTCTATGCCCCAACCAGTAATGCTGAAGAAGCTGAAGT
>SJYT01009686.1:204579-239739 GCA_006410635.1 Cephalophus harveyi
TTTGAACTGTTGTGTTGGAGAAGACTCTTGAGAATCCCTTGGACTGCAAGGAGATCCAACCAGTCCATTCTGAAGGAGATCAGCCCTGGGATTTCTTTGGAAGGAATGATGCTAAAGCTGAAACTCCAGTACTTTGGCCACCTGATGCGAAGAGTTGACTCATTGGAAAAGACTCTGATGCTGGGAGGGATTGGGGGCAGGAGGAGAAGGGGACGACAGAGGATGAGATGGCTGGATGGCATCACGGACTCGATGGACGTGAGTCTGAGTGAACTCCGAGAGATGGTAATGAACAGGGAGGCCTGGCGTGCTGCGATTCATGGGGTCGCAAAGAGTTGGACACGACTGAGCGACTGAACTGAACTGATTGCTCTTTACAGCATCAAATCTTGCTTCTATCACCAGTCACATGCACAACTGGGTATTGTTTTTGCTTTAGCTCCATCCCTTCATTCTTTCTGGAGTTATTTCTCCACTGATCTCCAGTAGCATATTGGGCACCTAATGACTTGGGGAGTTCCACTTTTGGTATCCTATCATTTTGCCTGTTCATACTGTTCATGGGGTTCTCAAGGCAAGAACACTGAAGTGGCTTGCCATTCCCTTCTCCAGTGGAGCACATTCTGTCAAGAGCTAGGCAAATCCAAGGGTTCATCTTTTCCAAACTGGTGTGCCTCTGGGATGGGCTGGACAGAGGCCACCACCCCTAGGGTGTCATGTGTGGTTGTGCAGGTTGTGGACTGCACAACTCCAGGGGTGCCTTTCACATCTGTAGTCATGTGAGATGCATACCTTTAACATGACAGCATCCAGCAGATGCCAGAAAGGATGGTTTACTCTAATTCATGTGAAAGTGCTGAGCAAGCTTGGGTTGAGGTTGCCTGTCCAGCAGCATCTTGTAAGACGGGAAGAACGAACCCGATGTCAATATCCTCCTCTACCAGGTTTGCAAAGTTAAATCACTGTTTTAGTGTCCTAACCATTCTATGACTTAACCATATGGCTAGAGGCCAGAAGGAAAACCATCAATGACTTTAAAACTGTGTCAAGTCACTTTAGACTGATCTAGAGCCAAGCTCCTAATTGTAGTGGTCAATCCAGATATGACTCATCCTTCCAGAGACACAGAATTCTAAAACCATTTTGAAACAACATTTTAAAAGAGGGAGACTTCACAGAAATCCAGCTCTTTATCTTTTCTTGAGAGATCTGGCTGCTCGGTCCCCATGCCTTTTAGATGGAGCAGGAGTGGCCCCAGTTGCCCTGAACCTGTCAACTCAAAGAAAAAAAATGCAAGGCTGCCCAGGTGGTCTAGTGGTTAAACATTTGCCTGCCGATGCAGGGGACACAGGTTTGATTTCTGCTCCAGGAAGATGCCACATGCCCCCAAGCAAGAAAGCCCTAGAGTGCTACAACTACTGAGCTTGTGTTTTAGAGCCCGGGAGCTGCAGCTACTGAGCCCTCATGCCTAGAGGCTGTGCTCCTCGACAAGAGAAGCCATCGCAGTGAGAAGCCGTTCACCTGCACCCCCAAAACAAGAGAAACCAAGAGCAGCCCCCACGGGCTGAAACAAGGGGAAGGCCTGTGTGCAGCAACAAAGACCTGGCACAGCTAATAATGAACAAATAAAACTTTTTTAAAAAGAAAGAAAAAAAATGCAACACAGCAGAGCTGAGTTTAAGTTTTATCCAGGGACTTCCTGAGTCCAGGAGACAGCCTGTAGCCGCTCTGAGCGAACTGCCCCCAAGAGCTTGGGGAGAAGCTGGTTTATACATTATGTTTTGGCTGGAAAATACCTACAGTCAATCATAACCTTGGTAAAAGGTTATCCACTGCTGGTCACAAGAACAGATATTTAGAGTAAGTGATGTTAGTACTTTTCTATATATGGGAAGATGCAGGAACCTGGGGTCATTGACATTCCTCCTGAGACACGCATGGAGCTATGTGGGCGGCTTGTCCACAGTACAGGGCATCTCCTCCCATGAGGGCCTTCCTTCCTCTCAGTGCCCAGTCAGTGGACACTGCCATAGGTTGCAACTCCACCCTTGTAGAACTGAGTGCTGAGCAGTCTTTGCTGTCCTCTATGTGGGCATCTGTGTGGCTGCTCCTGGCATGGAGGACCCTTGGGACCACTGGACAACCTGTTCCAGAAGCTCTGGGGTCCGGTCAGTGCTGAACGTACAGCACTGAGCTTCAGATACCTGTCTCCCTGGAGCCTGAGAACAGAAGCTGCTGCCAATGCCCCCACCTTCTTCTGTGTAGCCTCCCTACTCCATATGTCCTTACTTAGTGGGACGAGAACAGAGGAGGGTTCCCACCCCGACGCCTGCTTCTGCTCTTGGACGTCCCCACAATTACTGAACATCTGCCATGTGCCAGGCTTATGCTGGGGGATCAGGGAGGGCTTGTCCTTGTGCAACTGTTTTTCCACCAGAAAAGGCCGAAATTCACAAGCAATAAACACATAGTATGGAGTGGGACTAAGAGCAAAAAAGAAAAACCAGGACAAGGGGGCAGAGAGAGACTCCTTCTCACATGGAAGTCAGGGAGGCCCTGACAAGAGGCTGGAGAGAAATGTGTGCCCCTGCGTAGGGCCATAGCTTTCCAGGTAGAGGCTCAGAGAGCAGCCCTAGGGGCCGCTTGGAGAACAAACAGGAACCATGAAAGATGAGCTAAGAGATGGGAGATGGAGGCAGGTTGTGGGAGGTCTTGGGGCCTCGGGAAGAATGCGGGTTACATTCCAAGTTGGATGGGAGCTGAGACATCACAGGGTTCGGTTTACACTTGGAAGAAGCACTCTGCTCTCTGCCATGTTCAGAATAAATTGCTGGTGAGCCATGTGGATGAGGGAGGTCCACAGAGAAGCCACGTTTGGTGGGGCCAAGAATCCTGGAGGCTGGGACAGTGACAGAGTGATGGGATCGGCCTTAGTGAGTGGATGTGGGTGAGAGGTAATTGGGGAGTCAGAGAGGACCCTGAAAATAACCCCTGGAAGGGAGGGGCCATTTACCGAAACGAGGAAGCAAATTTGAAGATGGTTAAGAATGTGGTCTTGGGAAGATTGAGTTTCAGATGCTTTTACGGGCTGAATTGTGTCCATTCTCAATTCCCATGGTGAAGCCCTAACCCCCAGGACTTTGAATGTCCTGCATTTGGAGTTGGGCCTTTAAAGAGTTGATTCAGTGAAGATGCCTCTAATCCCATCTGATTGGCATCCTCACGAGGAGGAGAATCTGGACACAGAACAGGGATGTGATAGAGAACCACTGAGGGCACAGCAAGAAGACAGCCACCCACAAGCCAAGGAGAGAGGCTCAGGAGAAGCCAGACCTGCCGACACTGTGAGCTTGGGTTTCTGGCCTCCAGGCTGTAAGGAGCTGTGTTGTTCAGCTCCTCAGAGCACATGGTATTTAGTGACAGGTCCCAGGAAATTGACACGGCTGCCAACTGAGCCTCTAAGTGGAGATGGTTACTCTGTGTCAGAGCTGAGGGAAAGGACACTCCAGGCTGGAGTCACCAGCAAAGGATGCTACTGAGACTCCAGGTCTCGAGGGGCCCCTGGGTAGGGAGTATCCCCCACGAATGGACCTGGTGTGGGGCAGGGGGTACTCAAGGGAAGGAGGATAAGAGGGAAGAGCCCGAGATGGGGGCAGGAGGGACCAAGCAGGGAGAAGTCCCGGGAGGCAGAATGAAGAATGGCTTCCAGGCAGAAGGAGCAGCTGGCCTGTGATGTGAGGGTGGACCAGTTGGATCCCAGCCTGATCCAGGGACTACGGTGAGGGTGATTCCAATGACGACACAGATCTGGCTGCTGGGGAGTTGGGAGAGTGAGTGGAAAGGATGAGGCGACACCTCAAGTCCTTTAGAGGCACAATCTTAAGGCCCATCTAATATTGGAGGGTTTTCTTCCATCTTATTTACAGAAGGAAAACCCAGCCTAGGAATGGGCATTGCTGTGGGCTCTCCCTGCAGACATGGACCTCTCATCACACACAGTCCTGTCTGTGTCTGGTGGAAGGATGTATCTAATCTGGTTCTGGGAAGAACTGTCAGCTCCCAAGAACTGCTGGGCTGCCCTCATCACCTTTGATTTCCAGGAAGCTCAGAAACAAACTTGCTGTGTTCATCTCTACAGTCGGGGTGCTCTGCTTCCTCTTTATCATTCCAGTTTGCTTGTTTACTCTAACTTCCTTATTGCTCAGGTCTTTTTATTCTCTTTTGCAACCTTGCATCAGACTTTTGCGACAGGTGGCATATAAACCAATCCCAGCAAATGGAACACCTGTCCAGTCTGCCCAGGCCTCCTTGGAGGGAATCTGAATCCTGAGCTTTCTTTTCAGGATGTTTCATTATCATGATGACTACATTAAATTCTCAAATTTTCACACCAAATGAATCTACTTATTTCAATATAAAACTTTAAAAATAGATTCCAGGTCCCTCCTGCCCCCAACCACAGGCTCTGCCGTCTTATGGTGCCGCCCTGGGTTCCCCCCGACACACCAGCGCCATCCGTGGTGGCCATTCCCTTCCGGGGGGCCTGTCTAGACCCTAGCTCTCAGTAACATCCTCTTCCCTGGGGATCCGTTGGTTTAGACTTTGTCTTCCTATGCAGGGGGTGCAGGGGGTGCAGGTTCTATCCCTGGTGTGGCCAGAAATGAAACAACCTGTAAAACAGAAGCAATGTTGTATGAATTTAATAAAGACTTAAAATGACAATAGTATTTTTTAAATAAATAAAAATAGATACTGTGCAACCCATAGAAAGAAAGGTACAAAGGTAAAGAACAGTTGGAGATAAGGAAGCACTGCTGGTAGCTGCCTCCATGGGCCCTATGGTACTGGGAGAGGCCCCATCTGGGGAAAAGGCAAAACCAACAGAACCACGGCACTACTCAGGATGCCCGACTGTGTGACTGTCTCAAACAGAAACCCAGATTCCCGTGAAGAAGGTGACCGGAGGACTATAAAGAGGAAGCTGAAACACTCCTCTCTGCTTAGAAAAGGGCAGAGTACAGGCACAAAGCACCGCACCCCAGTCCTCTCGTCTCCTTCTCAGCAAATTCTCTCCTCCTTTCAGTTTACAGCCTTTTAAAAGAATGCTCCATAAATAGTTGTCCTAGGGATTTAGACTTTGGGACTAAAAAAAACCGGAAAGAACCACTTCCGGTCATTTCTCTCCATCTGCCACCTCCTTTCCAGGAAATAAAAGTCCACAGCCAGTTCTAGCCAGGATAAGGTGGGAAAGGGGAGGTGTAAGAAAATATGAGTTAATATCTCAACATATGTAATCTGGAAAAGCTACTGAAACCTCTAAGCCTCAGTTATCTCACCCATGATATGGGACATGCAGTTATCTCACCCATGATATGGGATAAGCAGCATCTGCCACCATGCTGCTAAGTCACTTCAGTCGTGTCCGACTCTGTGTGACCCCATAGACAGCAGCCCACCAGGCTATGCCATCCCTGGGGTTCTCCAGGCAAGAACACTGGAGTGGGTTGCCATTTCCTTCTCCAATGCATGAAAGTGAAAAGTGAAAGTGAAGTCGCTCAGTCGTGTCCAACCCTCAGCGACCCCATGGACTGCAGCCTACCAGGCTCCTCCGTCCATGGGATTTTCCAGGCAGGAGACTGTTGCAAAGACTGAAGGACACAAGCTGTGTAGCAGCCATGGCGCTGGGCTTGCTAGGCTCTGCCCAAGCAGCCTGTTATTACTGTACGTGGACAGCATCTGATGATTCTTTCACTTTGTTCTCAGGTTCTATTTAACCTAAGAGGATGGAGCCACAAGGAAAGGGTCTTACTACCTTGAGGAAATAAACCATCAATAACCAGTGATGATGGTTTGATGCAGAACAAAAGGATAGGAGCATGTGGGGTACCAGCCTGAGAAATCGAAACACCAAAGGCCAGGTCTCAGGAAAGAAGCCCGTGGTCCACTTCTCAAGACCTGGTCATTTTTGTCTGGTTTCATCAACATTAAACTCATCATTTCACCCACAGCATTGGTGATGTGACCATAGAACAGAGCTCCTACCTGATGATAGTTTGACTTCCACGTATGAAGTATCTTCCCTCATCCTGAAATTTAACCAAGAGAAGTGAGAGGAGGACCACATGTGTTATGGTTTCTGGCAAAGCCTGGACTAATGCAATTTCCTGTAAGAAGGCATTAACTAAGCATCATTTTATCAGGCAGGATTTTGGGAGAATAAATGAATTTCCCTGTTGGTTCTTATTCAGAGATAGCAAACAAAGGACACCCAAAGCAATGGGAAAAGTATTATAGAAGGGAGGGTTTTTAAAATATTGAAAAATAATTTATTTTATTTTTTAAAATATTTATTTATGTATTTTTGTGGTTCACTGGGTCTTCATTGTGGTGCGTGGGGTTCCCTCTAGTTACCCCACGGCATGTGCGATCTTAGTGCCCTGACCAGAGATCAAACCAGCGTTCCCTGAATTGCAAGGTGAATTTTTAACCACTGGACCACCAGAGAAGGCCCCATGGTCAATATTTTTGGAAAATACAATCTTTTGTACCAATGGTACTAAGTAACAACAATAAATATTCAAATTTCTATTTCAGATTAAAAATTCTCATTGTGTGTAATGGAATTGTAATCACATAGGTGCTATAGGTTTGTTTGAAAGTGTTAGTCACTCAGTCGTATCCAACTCTTTGCAAGCCCATGGACTTTGTAGCCCATCAAGCTCCTCTCTCTGTGGAATTCTCCAGGCAAGAATACTGAACTGGGTAGCCATTCCCTTCTCCAGGGGATCTTCCCAACCCAGGGATTGAACCCAGGTCTCCTGCAGTGCAGGCAGATTCTTGACCATCTGTTCCACCAGGGAAGCCCATAGATTTGTTTGTATTCCCCAAAAATTCATGTGTTGAATTGTCAACCAAAAATATATATATACAAGAACCTAGAGATTGTCATGAGTCCTACAGAGAAAGACAAATATCATGTGAAGGTGAAGGTGAAGTCGCTCAGTCGTGTCCGACTCTTTGCAATCCCGTGGACTGTAACCTACTAGGATTCTCCGTCCGTGGGATTCTCCAGGCAAGAACACTGGAGTGGATTGCCATTTCCTTCTCCAGGGGATCTTCCCGACCCAGGGATCGAACCTGGGTCTCCCGCACTGGAGGCAGACGCTTTAACCTCTGAGCCACCAGGGAAGCCCAAAATATCATGTGACTTCACTTATATAAGAAATCTTAAAAAGTGATACAAATGAACTTATTTACAAAACAGACCCACAGACATAGAAAACGAACATACGGTTACTGAAAAGGAAGTGGGGAGGGATAAATTTGGAGTTTGGAATTAACAGATACACACCTGTATACACAAAATAGATAAACAACAAGGACCTACTGTATAGCACAGGGAACTACATTTAATATCTTGTAATAACCTGTAGCAGAAAAGAATCTGAAAAAGAATATATCTGTATCTATGTACTGGAATCTCTTTACCACAAAAAGCAAGTAGTTGGAACACCAAAAGATTACTGTTAATTTAGTGCTTTTCTTTATATGGGAAGATGCAAGAGTCTGGGCTCATTGAAATCATTCTCTTGGTAAGCACCTTAATTATCTAGGGCCAGGGTACATGGAGGTGGGGGACAGGCTGCTGCACTGGCTGATGACTTGACGGCCATAATATCCTTTGTTTCACTATCCAACTTCGATACTATAAAGCTATAGTGAAAGAAAGCTGAGCACCGAAAAATTTATGCTTTCGAACTGTGGTGCTGGAGACAACTCTGGAGAGTTGCTTGACCTGCAAGGAGATCAAACCAGTCAATTCTAAAGAAAATCAACCCTGAATATTCATTCATTGGAAGGGCTGTTGCTGAAGCTGAAGCTCTAGTACTTTGGTCACATGAAGCAAAGAGCTGACTCATTGGAAAAGACCTTGATGCTAGGAAATATTGAAGGCAGCAGAAGGGGACAACAGAGGGTGAGATGGTTGGATGGCATCATCGACTCAATGGACATGAGTTTGAGCAAACTGCGGGAGATAGTGAAGGACAGGGAAGCCTGGTGTGCTGCAGTCCAGGGGGTCACAAAGAGTTGGGCACAACTTAGCGACTGAGTAAAAACCGTTGGCAGGTTACATACTTCATACACAAATCCTGACTCCCAGTGTGATGGTATTAGGAGTAGGGACTCTGGGTGATTAGGTCATGAGAATGAAGCCTTCATGAATGTGGTCAGTGTCTTTATGGAAGAGATCCAGGGGAGCTGAGGACCCAGTGAGAAGTCAGGCATCCACGGACCAAGGAGGCCTTCCTGACCACACACTGAACATGCTGGCAAGCTGATCTTAGTTTCCCTGGCCCAGCAGCCAGAACTGTGGGACATGCTTGCTGTGTGAACCACCCAGTCTGCGGTATTTATGTTATAGCAGCCTAAACGGACTAAGACAATAGGCTTAATTTTCTTAAGTTTGAAGGATCACCATGTGCTCTGTATGTCTGTGGTGCCTCCTGAATGTGAAGGAGTTAGGTGTCACTAGCCTGCTGGACTGATGAGGCCCAGAGTTGGAGCATCTTGTTCAAAGTCTCAAGGTGGTCCAGGCTGTGGCAGGGAGGGGCTGGAGTCCATGCCCATTGTGAATCCTTCAGTGTAGGTGTGTTGTCAGGCTGGGCACCTGTTACCAAGTGCAAGCTCACTCTGCTCACTGCGCGATAAGTGAATGAATCCCAGACAAGCTGTTGGGATCAGGAAGGGACTTTATTCAGGAGCCGGCTGATGGAGAAGATGGCAGGCTAGCTCCTCAAAATAACCATCTTGTCGGGATCTGGTTGCCAGGTTCTTTTATGGATCAGAGAGGGGGGAGGAGGTGAGGAAACAAAGTAAAAAGACTGTTCAGTCCTTGCAAATGTCCCCTAGGATGGCAAGCCTCAGGCAGGGGGATGTGCTAGTTTCACTTCCCTACTGTCCTTCACAGGTGGGTGGCTCAGGCTATCTCCCTCAGGCAGGCCCTTATGTATGCTTACAAAAGTGGCAAGATGTGGATTAAAGTCACAGCAGATCCAGTGTAAATTCAAAATTAACCATTCCCAGTTAAAATTCCCCCTTCTCAACGTGCATCCCAAATCTTGTGGGAGAAGCGGGGGACCATTTTGCTTGTCAGATGGATCTTCCTGGGAGTGCCTGCCATTGGTGCTGGAGTTTTAAATGTTGAGACTTGTCTTCTTTTGTTCTTCTTAGAAAAATGCATACTTTACACCTGTAGACTTAGAAATAATGAACTTCAAACATAGGAGGCAGCATCTCAAGTTAAGAAACTTATCGCTTCTCTATGCATGGGAAGAAAAGACCCTGATGCTGGGAAAGATTGAAGGCAGGAGGACAAGGGGATGACAGAGGATGAGATGGTTGGATGTCATCACTGACTCAATGGACATGAGTTTTGGCAGGCTCTGGGAGATGGTGAAGGACAGGGAAGCCTGGTGTGTTGCAGTCCATGGGGTCGCAAAGAGTCACATGACTGAGCAACTGAAAAACAACAACAATGTATGGGAAGATGTAAGAGTCAGGCTCATTAAGTCACATTTCATATATCTTAGCTACCTGGGGCCTGTAGTCCTGCATTCTCAGTGCTTCTCAGGACTCACCAGAGGGAGTGGCTGCAGCCTGATGACTGCCAGGTGCCAGGGGTTCTGTGAGCTCCCATTGCTAGGGCTGTGATTGCTGATTCCATTTCTCCGGTCTTCCCCTCTTGGGAAACATTTTACGATCAACTTTTGTCCCAAGGCACTGGGGGGCTCATCCCACTTCAGGCAAAATTCTTGATATGCCACTCCAGGGGTTAAGTTTTAGATCAAGCCCCACCAGTAATTAAAATTCTCTGGATTCTGTTAATATTACCCAGGAAACACTACCTTTTGTTGTTTCTTTCCATACCTAGAATCACACTGCTATAATTGTTTCCTCAAAAATGTTTACTCATCCAAGTTATGACGGAGGCCTGATTTACACATTGTTTACTGCAAAAGACAGCAATCTTACAAATTAAGCAGGATATAAGTGATGTAGACTAGGACAGTGTAGCACAGGCACAAAGCACAAATTCTGAAAACAAATTTGTAATAATTATTATAACTAGTTGTAATCCAGTTACAATGATCAAGTGACAGAAGGAGCCATAACTGATTTAATGAGCTATCTACAGTTTCGTTGTACTGGCCATGCACACTTATGCATGGCTTAATCTTTGAGACAAGCATATATTACTGGCAGGATCAACCAGGTAGAGAGAAAAAGAAAAATGTTCCAAACGGCATAATCTACCAAACCATTGCAAGTCATAATTAGTTGAAGAAGTTTTTTTCTTACATCTGAAAAACATAGATTTAAACTGGCAATCCTTTGAGATAGAAACCATAAAAATTGCAACCATATTTACCAGTTTATTCAGTTATCTGTAACCAATCCTTTTTGTTTTGCTTTATGAAGTCATCAGGTTTCTCATTAGAATTCAAGTTTTTAAATTCAGTTCAGTATTATGTTCTGAAAGTTAGAAACTTGTTTTTATCTGAAAGTCCTTTCCATAAATCTTAAAGAGGAGGCATTTTTACAAAGGCCTCATAGTGAAACCATAACTGTTTATATTAACAAAAACTTAAAGAAGGAAACTTTAAATTTGATTAAAATGCAATTGACAAAGCAACCTGATTACTGTTATGACATATAACACCTTCGGATAACTAAAAATATGACTGATAACATTCTACCAGGACATATCAGATTCTTAGGTTCTAGACTATCTGTACCATCTACCACAGAATTTGAAGTTTGTTATTCATTTGACAACACTTCCCTTGTAGTTTAACATACCAAAAGAACCTGATTTAATATCTCCCTTTGGGGTCCCTCAGAGGCCCTTTGAAGCACCCCAGAGTTAGCTGGAGTTCAAAGGAAATTTATTATAATTTGATTTGGGAAGTCTTGTCATAGGAGTACCAAGTAACATTTTAAAATACAACCAGACCGTGGGTCACCATGAAACTTAGCTAAAGCAATAATAGAAGATTTTAAAGGCAAATACAGATTATTTAAAAGGTAACTAGAGGAGAGCGAAAAAGTTGGCTTAAAGCTCAACATTCAGAAAACGAAGATCATGGCATCCAGTCCCATCACTTCATGGGAAATAGATGGGGAAACAGTGGAAACAGTGTCAGACTTTATTTTTGGGGGGCTCCAAAATCACTGCTGATGGTGACTGCAGCCATGAAATTAGAAGACGCTTACTCCTTGGAAGAAAAGTTATGTCCAACCTAGATAGCATTTTCAAAAGCAGAGACATTACTTTGCAGACTAAGGTCCGTCTAGTCAAGGCTATGGTTTTTCCTGTGGTCATGTATGGATGTGAGAGTTGGACTGTGAAGAAGGCTGAGCGCCAAAGAATTGATGCTTTTGAACTGTGGTGTTGAAGAAGACTCTTGAGAGTCCCTTGGACTGCAAGAAGATCCAACCAGTCCATTCTGAAGGAGATCAGCCCTGGGATTTCTTTGAAAGGACTGATGCTAAAGCTGAAACTCCAGTACTTTGGCCACCTCATGCGAAGACTTGACTCACTGGAAAAGACTCTGATGCTGGGAGGGATTGGGGGCAGGAGGAGAAGGGGACGACAGAGGATGAGATGGCTGGATGGCATCACTGACTCGATGGATGTGAGTCTGAGTGAACTCCGAGAGATGGTGGTGAACAGGGAGGCCTGCCGTGCTGTGATTCATGGGGTCTCAAAAAGTCGGACACAACTGAGCGACTGAACTGAACTGAGAACTCTGTTATCAAAAGGCAGTTTAACATCTTCAGAAACTTTGTCCGTTTTAAGAGAAGGAAAAGTGAAATTTATTTTTCACATTAGCTTAAAGTTTCATTTACTCAGTTAAACTTGTCTAAAACTTAGTCAAACTGACTGATCATGTGCAAGACCATTATATCGTTATCATAGCACAATTTTAACTTTTAAGTTGTAGAATATCCAAAGAGGTTCTAAAACATTTCTAAAAGTTCTTTTCCATTTAATGGGGCCTTCACCCACTTGTAGGTGTATCACTTAGCTTGCTGATGTGTTATAAAGAATGTGTGTTGAGCCTTAAGGTCCAGTGGAAATTGACTAGTCCACCGATCTGGACCTATTTGCTTATATTCAGCCTAATGTCCTTGGACTATGTCATTCTTTCAGATTGTGTTCTGTCCCCTTTCCTTCTGTTTCATTCCCCCTCTCAGAGAATTTATTCCCATATTCGTATGAGAAGTAAAGGGGTACCTACCTTCTGTAGTTGCTTTAAGGCTTAGTGAAGCTTCGACCTTGCCTGTCAGGGAGCAAAAATCCCAGAATACCTGGTCTAGGGGCCCAGGGTCAGGACAGCCTTGTTTTCACCTGTCTGGGCTGGAATCCTCACACAGTCATCATTTTCATGTGCAACTGCTGCAGCTGCTTCCATGACCTTTCTGTGAATCTCCTGGAGGCTCAGAGGTTAAAGCGTCTGCCTCCAGTGCGGGAGACCCAGGTTCGATCCCTGGGTCGGGAAGATCCCCTGGAGAAGGAAATGGCAATCCACTCCAGTGTTCTTGCCTGGAGAATCCCACGGACGGAGAATCCTAGTAGGTTACAGTCCACGGGATCGCAAAGAGTCGGACACGACTGAGCGACTTCACCTTCACCTTCACCTGGATAATGAAGCCCTTACTGTAGAGCATCAGAGTACAAAAGTATCTATAGATGACAAAAGACGTCAAAGTCACGGTTAAACATCTGATCAATTGACAGAGGCATTTGAATAAAACTTAATTCTTAACCAAAGTAACCAGAGATCTCAAAAGCAAATATACATCACTTAACCAGGCAGAGACATATTTTCTTGGGCTTCCCTGGTGGCTCAGATGGTAAGGAATCTGCCTGCAATGCAGGAGACTCGGGTTCGATCCCTGGGTCAGGAAGATCCTCTGGAGAAGAGAATGACAACCTACTCCAGTATTCTTGCCTGGGAAATCCATAGGACAGAAGAGCCTGGCAGGCTATAGTTCATGGGGTCACAAAAAGCTGGACACGACTGAGGAACAAACTCATACAAAGGCAAAAATCTCACATAATCCATCATCGAAATGACACTCCGGGAAAGCTTTCCTCTGAACAGAAAGAAAAAATGAAATCCACATCGTAGCTTACTCCCAAAAAAGACTCATTTACCCAACCAAACTCAACCCAGTCTTAGGAGGTCTTGATCATACATAGCTCTTCAGCATATTTTTATTTCTCACACCTTCTACTGAAAGCACATATCTTAGTTTGCTTAAATTTTTTTCCACATTGAGGTACATTTTGGCTCACAAATTTGTACTAGATATAACGCCTCATTTATATTAAACGTAGGCACAATGAAAGTATTATACTTAATATTAAATTTTATATGTTGATGACTCAAGACATGTCTATATCATTATTATTAGATCGACAAACTTAAACATTAATACCATGTTCTAATTTAATATCAAATATTTCCCTGAAACTCAAATTAACCGCGGCAATGTGATTTAAAAAAAAAAAAAAGACACATACAGAGACACAATGAGAACTCAGTTCTTACTTTGGTTTCAATCCTGAGTCAGGTACAGTACTATAAAACCCATTAGTTTGCAAAAAGGTTGGATTGATACTGGGTTGTCAGCAGATTTTTATTTTTCCTGTTCTAAAATCGCATTGCAAACAACAGCGAAGAGGAGACCAAATAGGACACCTGCATCTCAAAGATACAGAGAAATGTACATTTCCCTCTAGGGGCTCTCTCTTTTCCTTTAAGGAATCCCTACTATTGTTAATGTAGATTGTTTTTCCCTCTTCCCTCTGATGCAGCAGCGGATGGAGTTGTGGTGCCCCATGGGTTGCTGCTGGGGCATGCCAACTTGGGGCGCGACCATGAACGTGACCCAGGCCTCACGCAAGCCTCTGGCCCCAACAAAGTGAAGCGAGGGGGTCTGAGTGGGTGCAGACCCGGATACCTGGTGGGGAGGGAGCCTCAGAGGGGGCCGGCCAGGCGCTGGGACACTGGTGAAGAAAGAGCATCAAAAGAGGACCAGACTTGGCCCCACCACCACCCGTTCCCCAGCATGTGCGTGGGACCAGCCCTGCCCGGGCACTGTGGGCGCAGCCAAGAGGCCACCTGTGGTGCCAGGAAGCTCTCAAGCGGGAAGGAGGGGAGCTGACCACAGAGGCCACGGCTCCATTTTGCCCATTTAACCAATATACTAATGCTTTCCTTCGGGACAGACAGAGTATTCTCCACTTCTATAAGCTTCATAACACCAAAATGAAAAAGACCTACACATATTTCAACAAAAATGGCCCAAATTTCAACATCAGTGCGCCGATGAGCCAGCGCTCAGAATAGGTGAGTAGGCTTCACCCTAAAGAACAAATGAACCAATTTTGGCTAGATAGCTTACCCCACAAGAATTAGCTCCTCAAATGAACTGATTCTGGTTCCCACTCAGGTAAATAGCCTTTACCCTATAGAACAGAGGGCTTTGCTAGTGGCTCAGATGGTGAAGCGTCTACCTGCAATGCAGGAGACCTGGGTTCGATTCCCGGGTCAGGAAGACCCCCTGGAGAAGGAAATGGCAATCCACCCCAGCATTCTTGCCTGGAAATTCCATGGACAGAGGAGCCTGGCAGGGGTTGCATGGGGTCCATGGGGTTGCAAAGAGGCAGACACAACTTAGCAACTAACACATTCCAAATATGCTACAGAACAGATAACTCAATTCCAGCTAGGTATCCTACCCTACAATAATTAGTTCCCAGATGAGCCAGTTCCCACTCAGCTAGTCCAAAAAACACCTTCCCCCTCCAACAGGGTACCCCAACCAAATTAGCCTGTCCTGTAAAGGAAATATATTCCCAGGGTGCACACTGGAGTGATCTATCCTACAAAAATTGAGCCCATCAACTTGTAACACAAAAGCACATGCAAACTACAAGCAAGTTATCGGATCATGTAGACTAACAGAATGGTTACCCACCCCAGTATTCTTGCCAGAAGAATTCCATGGACAGAGGAGCCTGGCAGACTACAGTCCATGGGGTCACAAAGAGTTGGACACAACTGAGAGAGGAACACTTTCACTTTCAATTCACCCTACAAATTAAGTCAGTTCCTGGTCCCAAAGGCCAAATGCTGGGAGCAGCCAGCACTGCTTTCAAGGGGTCTTGAAGGAAAGATTCCCAAAACAAAGGGTCCTGGCAGCTCCCGATGTTAGTTTCAATACCCCCGACCAGGGCTGGCTAGCCACGAACAGCAAGTCTCCTGCACTGGTGCTCCAAATTGTTACCCCAAGTCCTCCCTGCTCACTGCAAGATAAGGAAGTGTTGGGATCAGAAAGGGACTTTTTTCGAGAGTCGACCGACAAGACAGCAGGCTAGCACCGCAAAATATCCATCTAGTCTGGACCTGGATGCCAGGTTCTTTTATGGATCAGATATGAGGGGAGGTGAGGAAACAAATTAAAAAGGCTATTCAATCCTTGTAAATATCCCCTAGGATAACAAGCCTCAGGCAAGGAAATGTGTTAGCTTCACTTCCTTACAGTCCTGCACAGGTGGGTGGCTCAGGTTATCTCCCTGAGGCAGGCCGTTCAGTTCAGTTCAGTCACTCAGTCAGGTCTGACTCTTTGCAACTCCATGGACTGCAGCATGCCAGGCTCCCTGTCTATCACCAACTCCCAGAGCTTGCTCAAACTCATATCCATTGAGTTGATGATGCCATCCAATCATCTCATCCTCTCTCATCCCCTTCTCCTCCTGCCTTCAATCTTTCCTACCATCAGGGTCTTTTACAGTGAGTCAGCTCTTCACATCAGGTGGCCAAAGTACTGGAGCTTCCGCTTCAGCATCAGTCCTTCCAAGGAATTTTCAGGACTGATTTCCTTTAGGATTGACTGGGTGGATCAGTTTCCTTCAGGATTAATTGGTTTGATCTCCTTGCAGCCCATTATGTATGTTTATAATAACAAAAGTGGCAAGATGAGGGTTAAAGTCTCAGAAGCAGCTCCAGCATGAATTCAAAATTAACCCTTCCCAGTTACACACTCATGTCCCGGCGGCTGTGGTCAAGAAGGGTGCCAGGCCAGCACCGTACCCAGAGATGGTAGGCCACAAAGTCAGGCCCAGGCCTGAGCCCTAGAGGCCGTCCTCCTGCCCCAACGTGGTCAAGCACGTGGGTGGGCAGGTTCTACGTTCCAAGTTTACTTCTAGGCCACAGAGCAAGTGCTGGCCAGATTGTTAGAAGTGCAGTCCCCTGTCCTGTTTGGAAGATGGGTTGACAGCTAGGAGACTGAATGGGAGATGGGTAGAAATGGAGACTCAGCAAGAGACTGAAGTGAGTCCTGACCCTTCCTCAGCAGGGCCCACGTGGCCGCATCCACAGTCGGGGTTGGGGGCCCTGACCACCCCCCGGACAGACTCCTGTTCTTCCCCCAGTGGACTCGCTGCTTGCTGAATGTTCGCCTTCTCTGCTTCTCCCCTCTCTCACTAGCTGCACAAGGAAACACTTTCCCTCTTCCCACTGGCCCATCACCCAGAGCCCAGCCTGCCTGGTTTTTCCAGTTGGACCAGAAACAGCCGGCTGCAGAGGTAATTAACCCCTGGGGCCCCTGGGGTTCTTTCCCTGGGCCTGGAGGAGAGAATGGCTCCCTGAACAGGCTCTGCCATAGCTGGAAACCTCAGGCAGGGTCCCTCACTGGACATGAATGCGTCCAGGCTGGGACTGTAGTGTCCAGGAAACCCAGGTTTGGGTTCCAGTCTCCTAGGTTCCAGGGGTACAGCGGTTGGCCAGCGACCATGTCCTGCTCTGTAACGCAGGGACTCAGGGGTGAGCCTGTCCCTGCCCGTGGTGCCAACAGTTCCAGGAAATGACGGATCTGAACAGGGTTTGAAAAGACAACAAAGAGCAAACTATTGCACAGTTCAGTTCAGTTCAGTCGCTCTTTGTGACCCCATGGACTGCAGCACGCTAGGCATGTGCTATTGCACAGAACCAAACAAAACCACCACCGCAGCCGGCGGAGACCAGCACCTGGAGCAGGAGGGAAGCCTGTTTTTTTTTGGCATCAGCTTGTTCCAGCTCTCCTTCTATGTCAACAAAGCTGCTGTTTACACAGCTCTGGGAACCCAGTGCTGTGTGGAGGGGGATGCATATTTATAAGAGACTCTACTAGGGCCAGACCCACACCATATGGGGGGGGGGGGGTGTGTGGTGGCGGTGGATCTTCTCTGATTTGAAAAGATCCCCTGGAAGGAGTAAAATTCAAAATCCTAAATCCAAAAGCACATCAAAACCAGATGTTTATTTAAAATGAGAATACATATTGCAAAGATACCCATTAAAGGAAGTAAAATCAGTGATATAACAATCAATATTATGATGCTGAAGCTGAAACTCCAATAGTTTTGGCCACCTAATAGGAAGAGCCAACTCATTGGAAAAGACCCTGATGCTGGGAAAGATTGAAGGCAAGAGGAGAAGGGGACAACAGAGAATGATATGGTTGGATGCATCACCAACTCAATGGACATGAGTTTGAGCAGGCTCCAGGAGGTCATGATGGACAGGGAAGCCTGGCGTGCTGCAGTCCATGGGGTCGCAAAGAGCTGGAAATGACTGAGCGACTGAATAACAAAAGAGCTGCTGCTGCTGCTGCTAAGTCATTTCAGTCGTGTCCGACTCTGTGTGACCCCATAGACGGTAACCCACCAGGCTCCCCCGTTCCTGGGATTCTCCAGTCAAGAACGCTGGAGTGGGTTGCCATTTCCTTCTCCAATAACAAAAGAGAGGGAGGAGTAATTGAAGTGTTCAAATAAACAAAATCCTTGTCTATTGAAACAGGAATATGTGCACATCAATATTGGTATTTTTGTAGTCTGAAGATAACCATGAAATACTGATACTAGAAATATTTAAGAGTAATTGCGTTGCTTGTAAGAATCTGTTCTACAATAAAAGGACTGGAGATATGGTTATTGGCTTTTCATTCCTTTTATGCTGCTTCATTTTTATACTACATAGCATGAGTTCATTTTTTAATAAAATAAAACATAGAGCAGAAGTGCTTAGAGATATGATTAAAGTGTTTCATTTCAAAAGAATAAAGCAAAATGAGTAACCACAATAAACTGCGAATTCTAACAAAGAGTACCATGATAGCATAATTCAGAAGAACAGACCAAGGGCTTTATTTACTCTGTAATATCTCTTAAACTACATTTTAGCAGTTATTCTTTGATTGCTTCTTATAACAGCAATTTAAAATAACATTTCTTTGATAATGAGTGATGTTGAGCATCTTTTCATGTGTTTGTTAGCCATCTGTATGTCTTCTTTGGAGAAATGTCTGTTTAGTTCTTTGGCCCATTTTTTGATTGGGTCGTTTATTTTTCTGGAGTTGAGCTGCATAAGTTGCTTGTATATTTTTGAGATTAGTTGTTCGTCAGTTGCTTCATTTGCTATTGTTTTCTCCCATTCAGAAGGCTGTCTTTTTACCTTGCTTATAGTTTCTTTTGTTGTGCAGAAGCTTTTAATTTTAATTAGATCCCATTTGTTTATTTTTGCTTTTATTTCCAGTATTCTGGGAGGTGGATCATAGAGGATCCTGCTATGATTTATGTCAGAAAGTGTTTTGCCTGTGTTCTCCTCTAGGAGTTTTATAGTTTCTGGTCTTACGTTTAGATCTTTAACTGGAACCTATTATACAGAGTGAAGTAAGCCAGAAAGAAAAACACCAATACAGTATACTGACACATATATATGGAATTTAGAAAGATGGCAATGATGACCCTGTATGCAAGACAGCAAAAGAGACACAGATGTATAGAACGGACTTTTGGACTCTGTGGGAGAGGGAGAGGGTGGGATGATTTGGGAGAATGGCATTGAAACATGTATACTATCATGTTAAGAACGAAGCACCAGCCTATGTTCGATACAGGATACAG
Organism: Cephalophus harveyi; assembly: GCA_006410635.1. Classification (NCBI taxonomy): domain Eukaryota; kingdom Metazoa; phylum Chordata; class Mammalia; order Artiodactyla; family Bovidae; genus Cephalophus; species Cephalophus harveyi. Next base: position 223,598 of record SJYT01009686.1, read on the forward strand.
GATGCTTGGGGCTGGTACCGGAGAAGGCAATGGCACCCCACTCCAGTACTCTTGCCTGGAAAATCCCATGGACGGAGGAGCCTGGTGGGCTGCAGTCCATGGGGTCGCTGAGTCGGACACGACTGAGCGACTTCACTTTCACTTTTCACTTTCATGCATTGGAGAAGGAAATGGCAACCCACTCCAGTGTTCTTGCCTGGAGAATCCCAGGGACGGGGGAGCCTGGTGGGCTACCGTCTATGGGGTCACACAGAGTCGGACACGACTGAAGTGACTTAGCAGCAGCAGCATACACCCATGGTGGATTCATGTCAATGTATGGCAAAACCAATACGGTATTGTAAAGTAAAATAAAGTAAAAATAAAATAAAATAAAATAAAAATAATAAAATAACATTTCTTAAAAAAAATATTTTATGTATTTGTTCATTCGTCTGTGCCAGGTCTTAGTTGTGGCCTGTGGGATCTAGTTCCCTGACCCGTGATTGAACCCAGGCCCCCTGCTTTGGGAGCATGGAGTCCTAGCCAGTAGACCACCAGGGAAGTTCCTGAAAACAGCACTTTCATGGAGAAGAGGAAGAAGCCTCTGCCTTTCTCTAGCAGGGCAGCCTCTGGCTCTGTAGATCTAGAACCTTTGCTCTGCTCCACTTCCCACAAAAGAAGGAGTCTGGGCACCCAGGACACGCTGCACTCATGATGAGGAGACACCTGTCCTGTATCCTTGTACCTTAGCCGGCCCTATGGGTGGCAGGAGCATCCTAGAAGCCATTTCCACACCCCATAGTCAACAGCGAACTACCTATACATGAGGCAGACAACATAAAATGTATTCATCCAAACTGAAACATATCCCCAGCTCAGCTTCCCCTGAGCATCCATCCAAACGTGCCCATGGCAGCTGCGGTATCACCAGGAAAACTGGACTGGAGGCGAGAGTGAGCAGAGCAGCTCACCATGACAGCTATAAAATCTTTCTCATGCAAAACGTTCTAGTCATATGAGCACCACCCTCCCAGGGCCCCAAGGCTTCCCCCTGATTTGTTGTTCACTCATTCAGTCGTGACGAACTCTCTGTCACCCCATGTACTTAGCATGCCAGGCTCCCCTGTCCTTCACTATCTCCCGGAGCCTGCTCAAACTCATCTCCATTGAGTCGGTGATGCCATCCAACCATCTCATGCTCTGTCGTCCCCTTCTCCTCCTGCATCAGGGTTTTTCCCCAGTGAGTCAGCTGTTCACATTAGGTGGCCAAAGTATTGGAGCTTCAGCTTCAGCAACAGTCTTTCCAAGAAGACGTGGGGTTTCCACCTCATTAGTGTCCAGGTAAATCCTCCTCTGTGCTCCAAGGTGAAGCTCTGGAAGCAAGCCCGGCCTCTGTGTAGGGCTGTCAAGTGCTGAGCTTTTGCTAGAGGACAGATGCTGAGCTGGCACAGGCCTGCCAGAAGCATCACGTGGATGCTCAAGCCCTCCTGCCTCTGCTTCTGCCGGTGATGGGGAGACAGCACCATGCCCAGACAAATCAGCCCGCAGCACGTCTCTGGGCCTTGATGTATCTGCAGGCTCAAGCGGTTAGTTTAGAAGAAAGGTATTCAAGCTCATTGCTGAGCACTGCCAGTTAGTGAGAAGACAGTCTTACGCTTCAGAGTTCTTGATCTGACCTGTTGGAAGGACAGAGTTGTCATCTACTGAGCTAAGAAGGGGTCAGTTGGGGGAGAAATGAAGTCTCAGGTTTGGACAAGTTGCATCTGTGATTCTTGCTTGACATCAGATGGAGACATCACAGAGGGAACTGAGAACTCAAGGCTGGAGCTGGGGAGGGTAGGATGGGAGGGGAAATGTAGGAGTCACTTGTGTACAGAAGTGGAGACAGCGACCTCTAAAGCCTGCAGTCTGGTGGGGTCACCGAGGAGAGGGAGTCAGAGAAGGGAGTTCTAGATGGAGGCCCAGGGGCAGCAGAGAACCTGGAAAGAGCCAGGAGGAAAAGCAGGCAGGGCGAGGCTAGGGGCTGAGTTGTGCTTGCTCCCCCCCACCAAATTCACATGTTGAAGCCCTAATTCCCCCACCCCTACCCCAGCACACTGCTGAATGTGACTATATTCAGAGATAGGGTCTTCAAAGAAATGATTCAGGTAACATGAGGCAAGACCTTTGGGTGGGTCTTCATCCCATCTTCTGTTCTCAAAACAGATGTGGATTCAGAAAGGCCCCAGGGGTGCACGGGTACAGAGAGAAGGCCACATAGGGGCAGAAGTTTTCCCTTCTTCTCTTCTAAATTCTTTGGTCTAATAATTAAATTGATGTAACCGATGAACAAGAGAAAAACAAATTTGATTTTGTGTGTATGGGATCCCCATATGAGCCCCAAAGGCAGTCCCATAATTGAGGCCAATATACCACTTGGAGTTAAGAACCGGAGTAGGGGCCTGGCCTCCAAAGGGGAGGAGGGTCACTCTCAGGATGCTAAGGAGGTCCTGTCATTGGCTGTTTGCCCGGCTGCTCAGCTAAGTCTGTCAGATAAAAAGTCATCTCTGATAAGAGCTCCCTTTCTAGGTCAGTGTGTGTGTGTACTCAGTCAATCACACTCAGTAGTGTCCAACTCTTTGCAACCCCTATAGACTATAGCCTGCCAGGCTCTTCTGTCCAGGGGATTTTCAGGCAAGAATACTGGAGTGGGTTGCCATCTCCTACTCCAGGGGATCTTCCTGAGCCAGGGATTGAACCCATGTGTCTTATGTCTCCTGCATTGGCAGGCAGGTTCTTTACCACTGCGCCATCCAGGAAGCCCAAATCAGGCCCTCTGTCAACATCTTTCAGGCACTTAAGGGAGAGGGAAAAGTTTTTCCCTGGTGGCTGAGAGGTTAAAGCGTCTGCCTCCAATGTGGGAGACCCGGGTTCGATCCCTGGGTTGGGAAGATCCTCTGGAGAAGGAAATGGCAATCCACTCCAGTATTCTTGCCTGGAGAATCCCATGGACGGAGAAACCTAGTAGGTTACAGACCACAGGGTCACAAAGAGTCAGACACGACTGAGCGACTTCACCTCACCTCAAAAGTTTTTCATAAGTCAGCTGGGTCTTGATTGCCTTCCCCTCAAAATAATCCACGTGGCTAAATGGGCCCATTTTGGGGGTCTATGTTCTGCTTCCCTCCAACCACGTGGGGACACAGGGAGAAGACGACTGTCTGCAAGCCAGGGAGAGAGGCAGCAGAGGAAACCCATGCTGCCCTCACCTTGATCTCTGACTTTCAAAACGATGAGAAAATACATTTCTGTTGTTTAAGCGGCCGGTTTGTGGTCTTTTGTGGCCTGATCACACTGTTCTGGGTGGGGTCCCGGAGACCCAGGAGAAATTGTGCCCTGATTGCACTGCTCCAGGTGTGGTCCTGGAGACCCAGGAGAAACTGTGCACTGAGGGGTGAGATCAGTGATGATCGATGGATGCAGTGTCACCAGGGGTCAAGTCAGGTGAGGGCCCGAAACCTGCCTCCTTCCTAATTTGGGATGGGGAATTATCCCTGTGGACCCAACCTAATCAGGAAAGAACCTTTCCAATCCAGGTAAGAGAAAGTTGTTAGTATGGAGGAGGATCAGAGAGACACGGGTGGCTAGCTTTGAAGATGCAGAAGAGGGCCACACATGCCAAGACGCTGGAAAAGGCAAGAAAACAGATTCCCTCCTAGAATCTCCAGAAAGGAGCATGCTCCTGCTGACACCTTGGTTTTAGCTCAGCGAGACCCATGTCTGACTTCTGATTTCCGAAACTCTCACGTAACAAATGTATAACATTTAACCAGCCAGTGTGTGGACATCTGTTAGAGCCACAATAGAGAAAAAGACTAAAAAAGAGAGAGAGGCATGTGTGGGCACACACATACACACTCACATACACACCTTTGTTGTGTGTTTAAAACTGGTTACGCTATAGGTGACCATAGTAATCATTGGAGGCTGGATGTCCGAATATCCATGTCTCCTGCAGGAAGGGAATAGAAATGTTGGTGTTCTTTATATTTTAAAGAAAATGTATACTCAACTCCGTATGTTTAAAAAAAGACCATTGCTAAAGGTCTAGTAGTTGCATCACTTTGGAACTGTTCAGAGAACCACAGACAGATCGGTGTAATGGAACAGAATACAAAACAACCACCTCACACATCGGTGGGCAACTCATACAGGCTACAGGTGTCCTGACAACAGTGGGGATTGAGGGACCGTTTCGTCAGCAGCCCTGGGACTAGTCTGGGGAGGGGACTGGGCTGGGGAGACAGTGGGTTTTGAGAGTTGGAACCATCTGATGTGCAGCAGAAGAAAGCTGTCTGTTTGCTCACCCTCAAAACTCCCCACCCTCAAGAACAAGCTCATTCTGGAGTGACAGGCATGACTCTGTCAACTGAAAAAAAAGCACAACCTGAAAGCTGAGAATTATGTTTTATTCAGTGACCAGTCGGAGGACATAAGCCCAGGACACAGCATCTCAGATTACTCTTGACAGACTGCCCCAAAGAGGTCAGGGAGGAGCCAGGATATATAGGACTGTTTACAACAAAGACCAGATAGTCTGGAGATCAAAAGGTGACTGTTAAAGCAAACCAGACATATCAAGTTGATAAATTTAGCACTTTTCTAGGTGTGGGAAGATGCAAGAGTCTGGACTCACTGCAATCATTCCTTTGATGAGCGCCTGTTCTACCTGGGGCCAGAATCCTGCTTTCCTATCCTGTGTCTCCTCAAGGTGCACCGTGGGGAGTGGCTGCAGCAGGTGACTGCTGGATGGTGGGGGGCATCCTGTGTCCATCCTGACTCCCCTCAGGGTGCCCAGGTCGGGGTGGCTGCAATGCGATGGCCTGATGGCCACACCCTCCTTTGTTTACTGATATGGCAGGCAATGACTTTTTCACTCACAGCTCTACAGGAATAGCAGCAGTTAGAGCTAGGTCTGCACTGATATCTGCCCTGGAAGACTTTTGGCTCAGAGATTGTCAGGGGGCCCAGGGCTGGGCAGAGGCTCTGGGGGGTGGGGTGGGGGGCATCTGTCTCCACATCTGGGGTATCTACCTGAAGGTCTGGCCGGTGATGAGCAGGGAATCTCATCCAGGCGCATTTTCTGAGCTGCTGCTTCCTTCAGTGGCCAGGTCCCAGTCTGAGACCTAGCTGAGTATCTGTTCTGCCTAGGTCTTGCTCTTACGAGATCAGTGGAATGTCTATTTTACCAAGCTATTTTACTTAACTCAAATATGCTAAGAAGCTTGAGTTGCTGCATACCTTATAAGTGGCTGGGCTGGAGTCTGAACTGAGGGCGCTGAGGGCTCTTTAGGTCTCCATGCCTCCAACAACACAGATCAAGAAACACATCCCTCGACACACCCCCTTTAAGTGGCTGCCTTCACGTCTGTTGGGAATGCAGCTACAGCCAGCAGAGGGAGGATCATTCAGGCATCTCCCAGGCCCCTGCCGAGATGATAGGACAACTGACAGGATGTCTCAGAAGTTGGGGAGGTTTTCAGGAAGGGGTAGGATCTAAGGAAAAAGTGAAGGTCTTGATCGTTCTGTCGTGTCTGACTCTTTGTGACTCCATGGACTATAGCCCACCAGGCTCCTCTGTCCATGGGATTCTCCAGGCAAGAATACTGCAGTGAGTTGCCATTCTCTTCTCCAGGGATTGCCCCAACCCAGGGATCGAACCTGCATCTCCTATATTACAGATAGATTCTTTACCACCTGGAGAAAAGACCTGTATTTGAATGCAGGCATCCTTTGTTGCTGTCAAAGGAGAAAGGCGGCTCAGAGTAAGGCTGCCCCCATGGGGCTGGAAGAAATCCAGGTGAAGCTTGGGGAGATGGGCTCCAGAGTCAGGGGTGACAGAGAGTCACTGGTGGCCACTGGGCGAGGATAGTGTCAAGGTCACTGATGTCCATCTCTTCACCCTCCAAATCTGCCTGCCCACTCAGACTGCTCTCCTGAGAGGCAGCTAAAAACACATCCCCCTCCCACCTCCTGACCTCACCCTGTCCCTGTTTGTCGAAAGTGGGAGGAGGTGGGGGTTCAGTTTCCAGGCAGGCTTTAAACACAGGCAGAGCAGGGACTTGAGTAGGTCATCAATGAGAGATCACTGAAAGCATGTTGGTAATTATTTATCACTCGGGGGAGCCCCTCGCATGTGCCAGATGCTATTGGTGGACCCACTTATGCAGCCCGTGAAGCCCCCCACCCCTGAGGGCTGCACAGCACTGAGCCCACCAGCCAAGGGGGTGTCGTGACCTGTCCTGGGCCACACGACTAGCGAGGCTGGCTGCCTGGGTTGCATCATGCAACCCTGGCCCCGCACTCAGAACAAATTCAAAGATGGACGGTCAGTTGGACCAGGCCTTCTGTTCCCATCTCCTTACTGAGGCCAGCAGGCTTCTCAGCCCTGACGTTTGTATAACAAAGAGCAGCAATCCAGCTGATGCCAACTTCTAGACTTCTCACTCTTCTAGAAACCTAAACCAGATAGGGAAACTGGAGCAGCCTTCCCCCTGTGTTCTCATGGCAAGCTAGACCCTGGCTCCCCACGGAGCTGGGCAGTGTAATGGGAGGCAAGGTCAGGATTTTGTGTGTTAGTCAGGCTGGGGGAAGAGAGAGGGGTTTGATTAGAATTGGGCAAGATGGTAGGATGGGCAGAAACAGCCAGGAGACAATTTTGAGGTGAGGGGTTTGAAACGATCTTCAACTGTCTGTGGACACTCGCCATTGACAGGTTGATGGGCTTCTGGGGAATTTCCTGAATGAAAAGATGGAGGTTTCTGTCTGGGAACAGACAACAGGAGGGACAAAACTGTGCTATGAAGACAGCGGGTTTGTAAGGTTTCTGTAGCCAGAGCGTGGGTGCATGTGTTTCCATTCTCAAATCAGATCATCTCATTAATAGTTGCATTTCCAACAAAACTGTGCTATGAAGACAGCGGGTTTGTAAGGTTTCTGTAGCCAGAGCGTGGGTGCATGTGTTTCCATTCTCAAATCAGATCATCTCATTAATAGTTGCATTTCCAACAAACAGTTATTAAACACAGAACTTACAATCACATCAAAGTCTATACTATATACTTACATTGTCATCTTCAGTGACATCGCATTAAGCATTGTGGCCGAAACTTACAATTCAAGATATTTTTTGACACTCGGTGACCTACACCTCAGGTAATTTAAAAATTACACTTTCTTCCAAGGAAGTGTGACAGGTTAATCCAAAAAGCCATAAACACATATTGTCAAATGGAAAACAAATTAAATCCAGACTTAGCAAGGAGAGGCCGTATCCGAAAGGCTACAGCAAGGAAGGAAAAAGGCCTCTTGCAATGGGTGGGCTGCTCTGAGCAAAGATGTTCAGATATCTCATGATGCAAAAGGGGGTTTCTTGCCTAGAGTGGAGGGAACAAAACTAGAAAAGAACAGGGCGCTGGGAAGTGAGACAGATGAAAGAAGGGGGCTCTGGCAGGGGTCCTCAGGAGGGGCTGCCTGACAGCATTGGCCAAGTTCAGGAGCTTGGATGGAGAGAAGCCGCACTCTGGGTAACCAGTGTTTCGTCCTCATGATCAGTGGGGACAAATGGTTGAGGTAATCTTTTATGAGGCAAAGAATGGGAATGTGAGGGGTTCTTCACACATCATTATCCAGGTAAACAATAGAGGCCTCTAGGTGTCTTGCTTCCCATGTGTCTCAGTGGCAAGAATCAGCCTGCCAATGCAGGAGACATAGGAGATGTGGGTTCGATCTCTGGATTGGGAAGATCCCCTGGAGAAGGAAATGGCAACCCATACCAGTATTCTTGCCTGGGAAATGCTAGGGACAGAGGAGCCTGGCGGGCTACAGTCCACGGGGTTGCAAAGAGTCGGACATGACCGAGCACACACATGCCCTAGATGTCTTATTAAGTCTTATGAAGAAGGGAGGGGATTCCTTGCAGAAAGCCATTTACTGGAATACAAAAGGGTCAGGGGATGTCTAAACCTTCAGGTAGAATTCAACCTTATCAATACTAAACAGATTATTTGGGACGGACCTGAGAGGGTCACAATAGGATGGAAATGCAAGTTCAAGGAGAAAAAAAAATCCACATGAAATTCCTGACTGTAAAAGAAAAGCTGGTTCTTGTCCTTTCTGAGTGGTCATCGGCAGGGATCAGATCCTTCGGTTATTTAGATTCAGTTGGATACACTTTCAGTTCAATTCAGTCGCTCAATCATGTCTGACACTTTGAGACCTCATGGACTGCAGCACACCAGGTTTCACTATCCATCACTAACTCCCGGAGCTTACTCAAATTCATGTCCATTGAGGCAGTGATGCCATCCAATCAACTCATCCTCTGTCATCCCCTTCTCCTTCTGCCTTCAATCTTTCCCAGTATCAAGGTCTTTTCCAATGAGTCAGTTTGACCAAAGTATTGGAACTTCAGCTTCAGCATCAGTCCTTCCAATGAATATTCAGGACTGATTTCCTTTAGGATTGACTGGTTGGATCTCCTTGCAGTCCAAGGGACTCTCAAGAGTCTTCTCCAACACTGCAGTTCAAAAGCATCAATGCTTTGGTGCTCAGCTTTCTTTATAGTCCAACTCTCACATCTATACATGACTACTGGAAAAACCAGTAGTCATGTATAGCTTTGACTAGACGAACCTTTGTTGGCAAAGTAATGTCTCTGCTTTTTAATATGCCGTCTAGGTTGATCATAGCTTTTCTTCCAAGGAGCAAGCATCTTTTAATTTCATGGCTACAGTCACCATCTGCAGTGATTTTGAAGCCCCCCAAAATAATCTCACTGTTTCCATTGTTTCCCCTTCTATTTGCCATGAATTGATGGGACCAGATGCCATGATCTTAGTTTTCTGAATGTAGAGTTTTAGGTGATTAAGAAAAAACATTTAAAATGTTCTTATTCAAAATATGGTGGATTCCATGACTCACTTGTTAGATGTATGTTAGATGTATGTTTCAATGGCAGCTTAGGCAATGCAAGGGGGCACCTGGTCTCTCAAAAATACTTTAGAATTTAGAGAAGTAAAAATTTGAAGACCATTGCCAGGAATGGATGGGATTTGAGTCTTAAATGTGACTTTCAAAGGCTTCCAGCAGTGGGGTGGGGGTGGGGAGGTGTGGGTTCCCCACTGTCAAGAGGAGAGCCCCTCAGTTTAGGAGAGGGTATGGGGCATGGGAGGGGTCTGGGAGTCAGCCCTCTGGCCTGCGGGCGGCTGGCAATTCTTCTGGACAGACTGGCCTAGCGTCCACCTTCCCTCTGCAATCCTAAGGGAAGCAATTTCCTACCCCAGGCGGTGCTCAGCTCTGGCCAAACCTTGCACTCACCGGAGGCTCCAGGGAAACCAGGCGTGCTCAGGCCACACTGGGGCCACTCAGGTCCGAACCACTGGGGACAGGACCTGGGGCTCTGGAGGATTTTCTTCTGCCAGAAGGTTCCCAGGGGAGCCCAGTGGCATCCCTCGGCCTGAAGGGACCTGCTGCACCGAGAGCAAAGTGTGTGAGAAAACACAGCGTGAGTTTTTTGTTATTAAAGGGACCCCAGCCCTGAAGCCCCACCTCCCTCCTCTCCTCCACTCAGACGCAGGCCTGCAGTGGTTTCGGTCCTTCCCTCTGGCCTCTCTCTGCTCCCTATTGGCCCTTCTATCCCCCAAATTCTCACTTTGTCCCTCTTTGGAGGCTGAAGTGGGCAGAAAGAATTAGCGTCTTTTGGATTCTAACCAGAAAAAGAAGTCTAATTACGTTGACTTTTGTGTTTGTGTAAAATAATAGGCTGTTTACACACAGCCTATGAAATGAACTTAAAAAAAGTTTTTATTCATCGAAGTTCACTTTATTAAATGTCTGATGGTTTGTACCATCCAGAAAATACAGTCTTTATCAATTATCGGCAGAAAATTCACCTGCTTATTTGTTATTTATTCTTAATTTTGAAATTTTTTATTTTTAATTGCAGTATAGTAGATTCATCATATTATACTAGTTTCAGGGGTACAGCACAGTGATTCACTATTGATTATACTCCATTAAACATTATTACACAATAATGCTATAATTCCTTGTCCTATACAATATAAATTCATGGCTTATCTATTTTATACACAATAGTTTGTGTCTTTTAACCCCATACACCTGATTTGCCCCACCACACTTCCATCTCTCCTTTGGTAACCACTAGCTTGTTCTCCAGGCTTCCCTGATGGCTCAGACGGTGAAGAATCCATCTCCAATACAGGAGACCTATGTTTGATCCCTGGGTTGGGAAGATTCCTTGGAGGAAGACATGGCAACCCATTCTGTAATCTTGCCTGGAGAATCCCCTGGACAGAGGAGCGTGGCTAACTATGTTGCAGGAAGGCGGACCCCTTCCAGGGCCCGAAACTGGGCTCTTGTCTAACACTCGGAAATGAATTGTCCAGGGAGACACATCTGCTGACAAAACAAGAGATTTTATTGGGAAAGGGCACCGGGATGGAGAGCAGTAGGGTAAGGAAACCCAGGAGAACTGCTCTGCTGCGTGGCTTGCAGTCTCGGGTTTTATGGTGATGGGATTAGTTTCCGGGTGGTCTTTGACCAATCATTCTAATTCAGAGTCTTTCCTGGTGGCACATGCATTGCTCAGCCAAGATGGATTCTAGTGAGAAGGATTCCAGGAAGTGGATGGACACGCAGTGTCTCCTTTAGACCTTTCTCGAACTCTTCCGGTTGGTGGTAGCTTATTAGTTCCGTATTCCTTATCAAGATCTCCTGTCATAAAACAACTCATGCAAATGGTTACTATGGTGCCTGGCCAGGGTGGCGGTTTCAATCCTTGTTAGTGTGCTTCCCCTAACAACTATAGTTCGTAGAATTGCAGAGTCGGACATGACTGAGTGATTTAGCACAGCACAGCACAGTTTGTTTTCTTCATCTGTGTTTTTGTTGCTGTTCAGCTGCTAAGTCATGTCCAGCTCTTTGCAACCCCATGGACTGTAGCCCACCAGGCTCCTCTGTCCATGGGATTATGGGATTCTCCAGGCAAGGATACTGGAGGGTTGCCATTTCCTCCTCCAGGGGATCTTTCTAACCCAGGGATCGAACCCGTGTCTCCTACTTGGTTCTTTACTGCTGAGCCACTGGAGAAGCTCACCTGGATAAAATTAGCATGTTACTAATTTACTAAAATTGCAAAAGTAGGGTTGATGTTACACCCCTGAGTATCCCCTCAATTCATACAGTCGCTCAGTTGTCTCCAACTCTTTGTGACCCCATGGACTGCAGCACGCCAGGCCTCCCTGTCCATTGCCAACTCCCGGAGTTTACTCAAACTCGTGTCCATTGTGTCAGTGATGCCATCCAACTGTTAGGGGAAGCACACTGATTGAGACCGCCCACCCTGGCCAGGCACCATAGTAACCATTTGCATGAGTTGTTTTATGCCAGGAGATCCTGATAAGGAATACGGAACTAATAAGCCACCACCAACCGGAAGAGTTCGAGAAAGGTCTAAAGGAGACACTGTGTGTCCGTCCACTTCCCAGAATCCTTCTCGCTAGCATCCATCTTGGCTGAGCGATGCGTGTGCCACCAGGAAAGACTCTGAGTTAGAATGATTGGTCAAAGACCACCCAGAAACTAATCCCATCACCATAAAACCCGAGACTGCGAGCCACGCAGCAGAGCAGTTCTTCTGGGTTTCCTTACCCTACTGCTCTCCACCCGGGTGCCCTTTCCCAATAAAGTCTCTTGCTTTGTCAGCAGATGTGTCTCCTCGGACAATTCATTTCCGAGTGTTAGACAAGAGCCCAGTTTCAGGCCCTAGAAGGGGTCCTCCTTCCTGCAACACAATCATCTCATCTTCTGTCGTCCCCTTCTGCTCCTGCCTTCAATCTTTCCCAACATCAGGGTCTTTTCAAATGAGTCAGTTCTTCCCATCAGGTGGCCAAAGGATTGGATCTTCCTTCCAGTGAATATTCAGGACAGATTTCCTTTAGGATGGACTGGTTGTATCTCCTTGCAATGTTCCCTGCTTCACTGAAATTCAGGAAGCTGCCTTATGTCCTTAAAGGTGGTGACCCTGACCGTTAAAGATGTTTTTAGAGGAGAAAATCTGTAAAAAGATGAATAACTCAGATTAAATAGTCAAATCTGTCTCTGAAATACAAAATTTACTGATTTCCTGACATAAAATATCCGGTATTATATATATCAATTTCAAATGACCATAGTGCTGATTTTCCACGCTCCTGTTCAATGAAGCATTTCAATTCAAATTCATTACCTGCCTGTTTGTCATGCAGTTTCCTTGTGACTTTAGAGCTCATAGTTTTTTGGGGCACATTGTATAGTTTTCAGTTTTGTCTCAATTCCTTGAGCTCCAGCCAGCCAACTCAAGCAGGGTGTTGTCACTAGAAACTTTATCCCAAACTGTAACTATCTGTTTACACAACATCAGAACATTGCTTCTTTTTCATTCCTTTTGTAAGCAAATTTACATAACATAGATACCCTATTGCTTTTAATGTGGTTTTTAAAAGGCTTGTTTTAACACCCTGGATCAGTCTCTGTGTGTGAGATCATTCCTTCCAGAATAATTCAATCCCTGTTAAATGTCTTTTCTTCTTTATCTTTTGTGAGTGATTCAACAAGGTGGTTACTTTAAGCCCCGCAACCAAGCCCTGAGCGAGGTCATTTCAGGCTATTGTGTTTTCAGGAGAAAGAAGCTTGCTTTTTGTTAAAAAACAAAAACAACCGGTGATATATTTCACAATAAAAACTTTAATTTAAAAAGCAAGTATGAGTACCTTGTACTAATAACAAGAGAAGCAGTATAAGAACTTAAACCGAAGGCAACCTTATCTTTACTAGGGGACGAGTGTTTTAGGAAAAGCACTTTATTTAGTGATCTGTGCAGTGATTGCTGAAATTTTTTCTTTCTCGGCATCTTTAGAGGTGTTTTGAGTTGGCTGTGGCTTTTGGTTGCTGCTGTAATTCTGTCTGCTTATAAATCACTGTTTTGGTAAAGTTTTTAGTATCAACTGGAGTTGTTTGGTTATTTAAGGAGTAATGCATCGATAAGATTTTTGGTCTAGAATTTTCTAATAATTAAAACCTGTGCCCTGAGGTTCATGTGTTACCTGAACTCTTCTTGATGAGCAGGGGTGGATGGAGGGCCCAGGGAGCTCGAAGGGGCCGTGACAACGCTCTATGAGTCTGCACAGATGAAATTACCTACAAAGTTCTCTCAAGTTCAGTACACTGAAACTACTGGATTGTTTGAAATTTTATTTGTTGTTCAGTTGCTCCGTTGGTTCCAACTCTTTGCGACCCCATGGACTGAAGCATGCCAGGCTACCCTGTCCTTCACCATCTCCCAGAGTTTGCTTAAACTCGTGACCATTGAGTCGCTGATGCATAATATCAAGTTACGTGGAAGTTGACATTCTTTACTTAAGGGAGATGTATCAACTGAAAAATTATGTACAACCTAAAAGCTGAGAGATATAGTTTATTCAGTGGGAAATTTTAGGACTCCAAGCCCAGGAGACAGCATCTCAAGTAACCCAGAGATAACTGATCTGAGGAGGCGAAGGGACGAGACAGGTTATATAGAAGTTTTGCATCAAAGGGCAAGTAGTCTGAACATCAAAAGATTATTGTTAATTAAAGAAAACCAGCTATCTCAGTTAAGGAATTTAGCACTTTTCAATGTATAGGAAGCTGCAAGAGCCTGGGCTCACTGATATTGTTCCTTTCATATGCACCTCACCTACCTGAAGCCAGTATCCTGTATTTTCACATCCTGAGCTCCCTTGGGGCTCACTGCAGGGAGTAGCTGTAGTCTGATGGCTACTAGATGGAAAAGACCCTGATGCTGGGAAAGACTGAGGGCCGGAAGAGAAAGGAGTGACAGAGAATGAGATGGTTGTGTTAGGGGAAGCACACTGATTGAAACTGCCCACCCTGGCCAGGCACCATAGTAACCATTTGCATGAGTTGTTTTATGCCAGGAGATCCTGATAAGGAATACGGAACCAACAAGCCACCACCAACCGAAAGAGTTCAGGAAAGGTCTAAAGGAGACACCGCGTGTCCGTCCACTTCCCAGAATCCCTCTCGCTAGCATCCATCTTGGCTGAGCGATGCATGCGCCACCAGGAAAGACCCTGAATTAGAATGATAGGCCGGGGACTTCCCTGGCGGCCCAGTGGCTGAGAATTGGCCTTCCAATGCAAGGGACGTGGGTTTGATCCCTGGCTGTGGAACTAAAATCCCACGTGCTGTTGAGCAACCAAACCTGTGTGCTGCAACCAAGACCCAAAGCAGTCTAGATAAGTAAATAAATAAAGAATGATTGACCAAAGACCACCCGGAAACTAATCCCATCACCATAAAACCCAAGACAGTGAGCCATGAGGCAGAGCAGTTCTCCTGGGTTCCCTTACCCTACTGCTCTCCACCGCAGTGCCCTTTCCCAATAAAATCTCTTGCTTTGTCAGCATATGTGCCTCCTTGGAAGGGGTCCGCCTTCCTGCAACAGTTGGATGGCATCATGGACTCAACACTGAACAACATCGACTCATGACTGAACAAAGATAGCAGATAATTTTATTTCTGAGCTTCCTTAGGGCTCACTGGCTCACACTGGGGGGCTGTGATTGCTGATGACTGTGACATTCTTGTATACTGAAATGGCAGGAAGAGTTCCATTTCTCAGGTGTAAATAGGTGGTTCTTTTACATTTTGGGGGCAAGTTGAATATTTACCTCTCTTCCTTTTTGTTGTTGTCACCAAGTTTTTTTCTGCTGCAGAATGAAAATGGGTGGATGTTAGTAGACCTCTGGGTGTTTTGCTCTAAGTCTAGATTGGGATCAAAAGAGATTGTGAGTGAGCTGATCTTTAAATTCTACTTTTGGCTTCTAGGAACCCTAGATATCTATGCATGGTGGAGAGTGCAGTTGTATGTGAACACACACAGGCACACCTGTTCACACACATGCCCACGTGTGTATGCAGGTGCATGCTCATACCCTCACCCCTGTACACCCACATGCATGTACACACGCATGCACTTATTTTACACGTGTACATTTTCTCAAACACGATATCACACATGCAAACACACACACACACCTGTCATTCTTTGTTTTGTTTTTAGCATTCTAATCTCTGGGTCAAGTTTTCCCCAGGGAAAGTGGGTAAGCTTTAATTTTTTTAATTAGGCTTGTTATTGTTGTTCTTCAGTTGCTAAGTCATGTCCGACTGTTTGCAACCAGATGAACTGCAGCACTCTAAGCTTCCCTGTCCTTCACCATCTCCTGGAGTTTGCTCAAACTCATGTCCATTGAGTCAGTGGACATAGGACAGGCCTGGGTGGGGGTGGGGGGTGGTTAGATGAGCCATCTAACCATCTCATCCTCTGTCTCTCCCTTCTTCTCTCTCCCTCCAATCTTCCCCAGCATCAGAGTCTTTTCCAATGAGTCGGCTCTTTGCATCAGATGGCCAAAGTATTAGAGCTTCACCTTCAGCATCAGTCCTTCCAATGAATATTCAGGATTGATTTCCTTTAAGATTCACTGGTTTGATCTCTTTGCAGTCCAGGGAATTCTCAAAAGTCTTCTCCAGCACTGCAGTTCAAAAGCATCAATTATTCCATGCTCAACCTTCTTTGTGGTCCAACTCTCACATCCATACATGACTATTGTAAACACCTTAGGTTTGACTAGATGGAACTTTGTCTGCAAAGTGATGTCTCTGCTTTTTAGTATGCAGTCTAGGTTTGTCATAGCTTTTCTTCCAAGTGTAAGGCGAGTGTATGCTCCTCGGTTTTTGTCTTGTCACAACAAAGATTTGGAGTGACAGACATTAAAGCCCTCTTGTCGTGTCACAGCTCTCGGGTCTTGGACAGACCGTGTTATAACTCTTAGGTCTCGAATGGACTGTGTTATACCTCTTAGACAAATCAGTGTTACAGCTCAGTGTTACAGGTCTATTTTATTTAGAAGATAGCAGGAAAATCCGTCTTCGAGGTGTGAGGGCACGTCGATCCAAAGACACAAAGAGAAGAGCGCCCCAGTGCACGGGAGAGAGAGAGCTAGCTTTGGCTCCTCTTTTTATATGTTTCCCCGCCCCCCACCCCCACCCCCACCCAG
>SJYT01009686.1:241611-251634 GCA_006410635.1 Cephalophus harveyi
AACCTAGATAGCATTTTCAAAAGCAGAGACATTACTTTGCCGACTAAGGTCCGTCTAGTCAAGGCTATGGTTTTTCCTGTGGTCATGTATGGATGTGAGAGTTGGACTGTGAAGAAAGCTGAGCGCTGAAGAATTGATGCTTTTGAACTGTGGTGTTGGAAAAGACTATTGAGAGTCTCTTGGACTGCAAGGAGATCCAACCAGTCCATTCTAAAGATCAGCCCTGAGTGTTCTTTGGAAGGACTGATGCTAAAGCTGAAACTCCAGTACTTTGGCCACCTCATGCAAAGAGTTGACTCATTGGAAAAGACTCTGATGCTGGAAGGGGTTGGGGGCAGGAGGAAGAGGGGACCACAGAGGATGAGATGGCTGGATGGCATCACCTACTCGATGGACATAAGTTTGAGTAAACTCCAGGAGATGATGATGGACCGGGAGGCCTGGCATGCTGCGATTCATGGGGTTGCAAAGAGTCAGACACAGCTGAGCGATTGAACTGACTGACTGACTGAAATTGATACTCAACTGAAATAACTCTTCAATATATGAATGAAAGTGAGAGGAATGACTGATGCTTAAACAATCACCGTAACCCATTCACTATATTCCCTCTAAATAAAACTAAAGATCTATGGGAGACCACGTAAAAAAGTTAGGATAGTTACAGTATGTGTATAGGAACCCTACCTTTCATCTTAACTCTATTCTTTTTCATTTTTTACCTGAGAGTATTGGTTACATAAGTATGTAATTTTGTTTCTTATCAGATTATAAGAAGGTACTGTTTCATTGAGAACCATAATTTCTGTTCTAATCTTTATTTTATTGTTCTTTTATAACCAAATAATACATACACTTTTGACTCCCTCCCTTCACCACATATGAGACCTCCTGTACACCCCAAGTGACTCAGCCCTGTCATCATTATCTCTCTTCATTTCCTGGATCAGTAAGGTACTCTAATTTCATAAGCTTTGGGGTCCTAGAATCAAATTCACTATATATTGAGTGCAACTCTGAACTTACACCTCATATCTGATAACTGGGCTTTGGGATTGATTTTCTGGTGATAGTCCTTTCCTTTAGTTTCTGGGTCTTAATTACCTAATTGATATGCTGATGGTTTAGTTCCTACCTTTGTAACCAATGCTTTATCCTGATTGTTCCAAGACTGGGGTCTTTTCTTTTTTTTCCTAAGTCTAATCTGCTGAAATCACAGTATTTCTAGGCCACCTGTCCTTCATCTAACATACTGACTATTTCTGTGTCACTATTTAAGATCTGTTCTTGGGCTTTCCATTAGTAGTCAGAGTTCATCTGCAAAGATACCTAGATGTTACTATGTTTTGAACAAACTGCTATTGGGCTAGACTGCTGCATATCACAGGTCCCACTATTCCATTTCTTTGTTTTGAGCTTGCTTTCATCATTACTGAAGGCAGGAGATTCTTTTACTGAATCTTTAGTTTCCCATAGTTTCATAGGCATTATTATTTATGTATTTTGTACAAGTGTTTGATCTTTTTATTTGTATAATTTGCATTGTAGAAATATGTATATAATTTTGCCTGATCGTAGAAAAATTTGAGTTACAATCTCATTCTCTCACTGAAACCTTCAGTAGGTCAAACTTAATGGCCTTTTCTATCTAATGTAGAATTAAAATGCCATTTTTGCCAGCAAAGCACAAAATACTATATGAGCATAAATTAACTTTGTTTGCTTAATAAACAGTTACAGAAAAACTTAAATGTTAGTTCCTCACTTGTAAAATGGGAGAAAGAATTTCTGCCTCGTTGAGTTTTTAAAAAAATATTTATCTATTTCTGGACGTGCTGGGTCTTTGCTGCTGCTGATGGGCTCTCTCTGGTTGCAGAGAGTGGGAGCCACTCTCTACTTGTCGTGTATGCATGTCTCATTGCAGTGGTTTCTATTATTTTGGAACACAGGTTCTAGGGAGTTTCCCTGGTGGCGCCAATGGTAAGGAACTTGCCTGCCAATGCAGGAGACATGAGAGACATGGGTTTGATCCCTGGGTGGGGAAGATCTCCTGGAGAAGGGCATAGCAACCTAATCCTGTATTGTTGCCTGGAGAACCCTATGGACAGAGGAGCCTGGCAGGCTACAGTCCCTAGGATCGCAAAGAGTCCTACACAACTGAAGGGACCTAACACGTCTGCAAGCACAGGCTCTAGGGCATGTGGGCTTCAGTAATTGTGCTATATGGACTCAGTAGTTGCAGCTCTGGAGCACATGACTCTGGAGCACATACTCAGTTACTGATGCAGCAGCTTAGTTGCTACATGACATGTGGGATCTTCCCAGACCAAGGATAGAACCGTGTTTCCTGCATTGACAGGTGGATGCTTTACTACTGAGCTACCAGGGAAGCCTCCTCACTGAATTTTTATCATAAATTGTGTTAGTACCACTAAAGGGCTTAGAACAGTGCCTATTATTGAACATATTAAAAGTTTGATAAAGTGAACTTGTTTGATTATTACTATTCAACTATTTATTTGAGTTTATTCAGACTTGCATAATAACAGGTTCTTTGCAGATAGATTCATAATAAAAACTAGTGTGATTTAATCATTTAAAAAATAAAATTAACATTAGGGTATGCTTTATATTGATTATTTTCAATTGCTATTTAAAAGGAGAAATTCTAACAAGTGAAAAGTAATCCCAACCTCTTTTTCTTTTATATTAGTATTGTATATGCCAAAATATATATGAGAAAGAAAGTGAAAATATGGTAAAAGAACCATTAAATTGGTTTTACTCAAGTTGAATGTTAAAGATTCACTATTACTTCACTTACACACTGCAAACCATGGTTGAATTTATTACCATTTACTCATAAGAAGAATTTATAAGTTGATACTTTAATCTTGGTATTCAGTTCAGTTCAGTTCAGTCACTCAGTCATGTCCAACTCTTTGCAAACCCATGGACCATATCATGCCAGGCCACCCTGTCCATCACCAACTCCCTGAATTTACTCAACTCATGTCCATTGAGTTGGTGATGCAATCCAACCTTCTCATCCTCTGTCCTCCCCTTCTCCTCTCACCTTCAATCTTTTCCAACATCAGGGTCTTTTCAATGAGTCAGGTCTTCACATCAGGTAGGCAAAGTATTGGAGTTTCAGCTTCAACATCAGCCCTTCCAATTCAGGACTGATTTTCTTTAGGACGGACCAGTTGGATCTCTTGCAGTCCAAGGGACTCTCAAGAGTTTCTCCAACACCACAGTTCAAAAGCATCAATTCCTCAGCATTCAGCTTTCTTTATAGTCGAACTCTCACATCCATGTGTGACTACTGGAAAACTATAGCCTTGACTAGATGGACCTTTGTTGGCAAAGTAATGTCTCTGTTTTTTAATATGATGTCTAGGTTGGTCATAACTTTTCTTCCAGGGAGTAAGTGTCTTTTAATTTCATGACTCCAGTCACTATCTGCAGTGATTTTGTAGTCCCCAAAAATAAAGTCTGCCACTGATTCCACTGTTTCCCCACCTATTTGCCATGAAGTGATGGGACGAGATGCCTGATCTTAGTTTTCTGAATGTTGAGCTTTAAGCCAACTTTTTCACTCTCCACTTTCACTTTCATCAAGAGGCTCTTTAATTCTTTCTTACTCTCTGCCATTATTGATATTTCTCCCAGCAGTCTTGATTCCAGCTTGTGCTTCATCTAGCCCAGCATTTCTCGTGATATACTCTGCATATAAGTTAAACAAGCAGGGAGACTATATACAGCCTTGATGCACTCCCTTTCCTATTTGGAGCCATTCTGTTGTTCCATGTCCAATTCTAGCTGTTCCTTCCTGACCTACATACAGATTTCTCAAGAGGCAGGTCAAGTGGCCTGTTATCCCATCTCTTGAAGAATTTTCCATAGTTTCTTGTGATCCACACAGTCAAAGTCTTTGGCATAGTCAATAAAGCAGAAATAGGTGTTTCTCTGGAACTCTCTTGCTTTTTCAATGATCCAAAGGGTGTTGGCAATTTGATATCTGGTCCCTCTGCCTTTTCTAAAACCAGATTGAACATCTGGAAGTTCACGGTTCACGTATTGTTGAAGGCTGGCTTGGAGAATTTTGAGCATTACTTTACTAGCGTGTGAGATGAGTACAATTCTGCGGTAGTTTGAGCATTCTTTGGCGTTGCCCTTCTTAGGAATTGGAATGAAAACTGACCTTTCCCAGTCCTGTGGCCACTGCTGAGTTTTCCAAATTTGCTGGCATATTGAGTGCAGCCTTTTCACAACATCATCTTTCAGGATTTGAAATAGCTCCACTGGAATTCCATCACCTCCACTAGCTTTGTTCCTAGTGTTGCTTCCTAAGACCCACTTGACTTTACATTCCAGCTTGTTTGGCTCTAGGTGAGTGATCACACCATTGTGGTTATCTGGGTCGTGAAGATCTTTTTTGTACAGTTCTTCTGTGTAATTTTGTCACCTCTTCTTAGTATCTTCTGCTTTTGTTAGGTCCATACCATTTCTGTCCTTTATTGAGCCTATCTTTGCATGAAATATTCCCTTGATATCTCTCATTTTCTTGAAGAGATCTCTGGTTTCTCCCATTCTATTGTTGTCCTCTATTTCTTTGCACTGATTGGAATATAGTTCTTCTTTACATGTAGAGAAAGCAATGGACATTACAGTTATTAATATAATGAATATACTAATGTATTGTCACTTTTATAGAAACAAGACTTTTTACTATTCTTTACCTAGATGGTTTAAATAAAAAAAATTACCCTGTTAATTTATTTTCAGTGATAAAAATATGAAAATTATCTTGTATATCAGTATAAAATTGGAAATAAATATAAAACAAATTCTTAAATTTTCTCCTCCAAGATTTACTTTTACCTCTTTTTATTTTATTATATTTTTCTCCTTTAGCTTAAAGTTGTCTAAAATATGAAATTGATCTATAACAATAATGATGGCATCTGGAAGACATTTTTAGCAATAGACAAAGCCAAAAGTCAAAGGAATGCAACATGTGGAGAAAATATTATAACTTTAGCTATGTGGTTAGGTATTTAAATGCCCTTGGGCAGTTGATGCCTTTCCTTTGATATGCAACTTTAGAATGCTAATCCTAATACTGCACTGTTATTTCCAAAATATTTACATATTTTGATATCTGTCATCCAGTTTCATTACTCTCCAAGACTTGAACTAGACTGCATCCTATATGATGAGAGGAATCCTTCATTTCCTTTAATATTATTTTTGTGAATTAAATCTCTTGAATATCCACAAATTCTATCATATTAAATAATTGTGGGTAAATATTTCAGGAAATAGATTTATTCTCTGTTATTCAAATCAAATGCAGGGTATCAAAGTAAATTAAAACCACTAGATTGAGGAAATAAAATGCAGATATGCTGTCTAAATCTGCCCTTTGAATATGTGAGAGATTCTTAGACTGTCCCAGAAGAGAATGAAAAAGGAAAGAAATGGATGGCATTTAATGTAAGAATGAAATTTGTTCTATAATTTTGAATGTCTTAATTATAGCCTTTTATTTCATTTCCTTTGGCTCTCTTAATGTCTCTTAATGTGTCTCTTAATGTGTTTATATCTCTTTTTTCAATTTTTCTACTCTATGTGTAAATGCATATGTATAATGTTTGTAAATATGTATGTGTGCATATATCTACCTACCTACTTACTTACCTACCTACCTACCCAGACTATGCACAGAGAATGAGTTGAAATGGAATATGAAAACAGCTAGAATCCACATAATACAAACATAGTTCTGTAATTGTGAAAGGAAAATAAAAT
Source organism: Cephalophus harveyi (assembly GCA_006410635.1). Lineage (NCBI taxonomy): Eukaryota > Metazoa > Chordata > Mammalia > Artiodactyla > Bovidae > Cephalophus > Cephalophus harveyi. The sequence goes on from SJYT01009686.1 coordinate 247,426, forward strand.
AATTTTAAAATGTGACCTTCTGAATAAAGCAGTAGATTCCAAGCATCTGTCTAATTCTTCATTTTCAGTTCAGTTCAGTTCAGTCGCTCAGTCAGAAAAGCAAAGGAGAAAAGGAAAGATATAAGCACCTGAATGCAGAGTTCCAAAGAATAGCAAGAAGAGATAAGAAAGCCTTCTTCAGTGATCAGTTCTTCATTTTACTTTCCCTATTTTAAGAAGGATCCTCCTCTTCACTTGCATCCCCTACCTTTCTCAGTGTTTACCTCAGCAGATTAATCACAGGGACAGTCTAGCAATTCTTCTTACTTCTAGTCTTAATATTTTATTAGTAGAGGCTGAGCTATTCCAAATAGGACCTTCTAGGCAGTCTCATATCTTAAGGATATGAAGACAAAAGTAGTATTGGCTCTTTCTTTTCCTTATACCTTATTTCTGAAATACTAAACAACACTCTTACCCCATGGTAGATGAGTACAGCTTTTCTCTTTGGACTGCTGTGAAGCACATTCAGTGTATAACTCAATTCTTAATTCATGGACTGTTAATCTTCTGGTTCATTTTATTCACTGAAGAAGTGTATTGTTTCAAGACCATGTCTATATTCTTATAGGAGAAGTTCTCTTACTTAACTGCCTAGCTCTTGCAAACATAAAGACTCATCTTTTGACTGATAGGGTCAAAGATGAGACTATTTTATTCTTTTTTTCCCCCAATGTTTTGATGTGGTTTCCAACAATTTTTTTGTTTGTTTGTTTTCATTTCTAAGGTAATGAAAATTGGCTTTGGAAAATTCATTAGTAAATATTCCTGTGGAGAATTGTGAATGGGGAAAATTAACCTAGCTTAAACTGATCATTGAAATTTCTGAAATCTTTTGGACAGATATTTTAATGGCTTGCCATTCTTGGAATAGAGGATGCCTTGTTAAGCCCTTAATTCTGCTCCCTGAAAGTATCTTCCTTATTCATCAGTCTCTTTCAGAGATTTTTCCTTTTCCAGTCATCATTAGCTACCTGTGACTATGCTGTGACATTAGCTTTTTGAAGGCTAACCAGCTTTCTTAACATGCTTTTGGCTCTTAGCAAAAGAGCCATGCTTTTGGTTTTACCCAGTGGTGGTTTCAGGCATAATTTCTTTTGGTTTTAGCTAGTGGTTCTGTTGACAATACAGTTCAGTAGAAAATATCATAGATTTATCTAGTTAATTCTCAGTTCCATAGAGTTCTATTACTCTATTCATAATATAATTCTCTAATCTACTATATTTCTTTGTCCATTCCTTTAGATCCTCTATCTTTCCTTTTAAGATTGTACCTTCCAGGTTTTGGGAAGAACACACTTTTAGTTTTCACAAACAATCCCCATCCCTAGCCATTTTTTCCAACTGAAAGCTCCTACTATGTGCCACCTTATCTATTCAAAGTTTTAACAATGAACTATGGTTCTTTTGACAGATAAGGAAATTGGGAATTTAATTAATTTGCCTAAGACCACAAAAACTGACAAGTGATGGATCTGGCATTGAACCGGGGCAGTGTGATTCTATATGCTGCACAGTTAAACATTGAGTTCTACTACTTTCCTGATGAAAATGATCATTTACTTTTCCTAGAGCAGAACAGACATGAGCTATGTGAGCATCTTTACATTAGTACACCTAAAAGCACCACAGTTCATCAAGGATGTTACTCAAAACTGTTTACTTGAAATCACTGAATTGTGAATTATTTTACTGTCATTTATCTTTTAATTTCTTCAGCTCCAGGAAATATAAAAACTATTTTTCAAATGTTAATAACCCTGTGTACTCTAGAGTTATAAAAATCTAGTTCAGAAAGGGAAATGATTTTCTCTTACCAGATTGCCATGAAGATCAGAGAATATGCTGCTTGTTTAAACAAAAACAGAGGTTGTATGCATTTTACAATATGAAGATAAATTGAAATATGAACTATATTTGAGGTGATCTCAATTCTTACAAATGAATTTTCTATGTAAGCACTCAAGTCTAGATTTTTGCTTTCCCATTTATGCGTAAATGAGTCTAATATCAGATCTAATTTGAGAAAAGTTATTAATCAAATTTAAAATTCAAGTACAATATAGTATAACATATAATATATGGCCAGTTATTTTTGGTATTTTATATACTGTCTTTCCTTTGAGATGAATCACACCTTCCAGCTCTTCCTGATACTTCTTATCTAAATCTTCCAGCAAAGAAGACACATATACTTCAAATTTTTCTTCTCCTCAGCAAAATGCACTTGTCTTATGTCTTGTTTCCCAGCTTTTTTCTCTTCTGGGGTATAAATAGGAAGCTTATGGTTAAGTTGCATATACTAGTGGGTAAATGGATACTAGTGGCTAAACTTATGTTCTTTTTCAAGAGATCTAATTGCATTTTAACGAAGCTTTCTAATTTTCTAGGATTTCTAATGTCACAACCCAAGATATTGAGATGAAGGTAGTAGTAATTTCAGACAACCTTCAAGTTAATGGGATAAATAACTTCCAAAATTTAGTTTGAGTACTGCCCAAATCTGATGCAAAGACATTTTATAGTCACTATTAAGTCTAATTATTAGCACTCTTAGAAAGTCATAAGTTTCAATATTTTTAGTAATATACACTACTCTTTAAATAAACATTAAACCATATAGCTATGAAAGGTTGAAATAAATTTAGCTATTAATTTATGATTTACTTTGATTTTCTTTAACCATGAATAGGGTATACAATAATAATTGAATAATTAGTGTTTGTTCTCTGAATTTTTAAGAGAAAATATACAATATTCATATGGAGAAGGACATGCCAACCTGCTCCAATATTCTTTCCTAGAGAATCCCGTGGACAGAGGAGCCTGGTGGGCTGCTGTCCATAGTGTCGCATTGAGTCGGACACGACTGAAGCGATTTAGCATTCATGCATGCATTGGAGAAGGAAATAGCAACCCACTCCAGTGTTCTTGCCTGGAGAATCCCAGGGACAGAGGAGCCTGGTGGGCTGCTGTCTATGATGTCACCCAGAGTCGAACACGACTGAAGCGACTTAGCAGCAGCAGCAGCATACAATAATGAGTTATGTGGAATTAAAAGTAGGCTTTTGAGGTGAGAGAGAGAGACAAACACAAAGAGACAGATAGATTATGTGTTTCAGTGGGAGTGATTCTGAAAAAGTCATATCTTTTCTACAAGTTTTTCAATAGAAGATAAGTTTTCCTGTATAAGACCAATTATTTAGAGAGTTTGTTATTTTATTTCTTCTGCTCTGAAGTGTCACTGAAATGGAAATTGTTGCAGTGAGACTGACTAGTGATGATAACTCTGGTCAAAATTGATCTTTACTCACTTGATTCATGACAGTCTAACAAGTCTTGGTCTTTGTTAGCAGCAATGTATTCAGACAGATTCTCTAAAATAGGGCCAAAAAACTTTATTTTATTTAATTATAATTGATTTCTCTTATCTTGATTTCATATACAAAGAGAATGACAAGAAAAGAGAAGAAAAAGTTTTGAAAAATATTTATAGTTTTCTTTTGCTGATTCTCAATTTTAGAATAGAAGTACTTATTTTTGAAGTATTTATTTTGAAAATTAATTCATGTAACAAATATTAAGACTTTATTATGTTTTAAGAACAAACCATAAGCTAAAAGGACTATATCATCAATATGTAGGTGACCGACTGTCCTATTTTGTCGAAGACTATCTTGCTTTTATTTTATTTTTATTTTTTTTTAATTTTATTTTTACTTTATTTTACTTTACAATACCGTATTGGTTTTGCCATACATTGACATGAATCCACCATGGGTGTATATTAGCTCCCAATCCCGAATCCCCCTCCCACCTCCCACCCCACATCATCTCTCTGAATCATCCCCGTGCACCAGCCCCAAGCATCCTGTATCCTGTATCGAACATAGGTTTGTGCTTCGTTCTTACATGATAGTATACATGTTTCAGTGCCATTCTCCCAAATCATCCCACCCTCTCCCTCTCCCACAGAGTCCAAAAGTCCTTTCTATACATTTGTGTCTCTTTTGCTGTCTCACATACAGGGTCATCACTGCCATCTTTCTAAATTCCATATATATGTGTCAGTATACTGTATTGGTGTTTTTCTTTCTGGCTTACTTCACTCTGTATAATAGGTTCCAATTTCATCCATCTCATTAGAACTGATTCAAATGAATTCTTTTT
>SJYT01009701.1:0-55891 GCA_006410635.1 Cephalophus harveyi
AGGCCTGGCGTGCTGCGATTCATGGGGTTGCAAAGAGTCGGACACGACTGAGCGACTGAACTGAACTGAAAAATAAACAGTATCAAAATTCTGTCAGGATAAAATCTTTGCTCTTCGTGAAAGTGAAAATGTTAGTTGCTAAGTCATGTCCAACTCTTTGCAATCCCATGGACAGTAGCCTGCCAGGCTCCTCTGTCTATGGAATTCTCCAGGCAAGAATACTGGAGTGGGTTGCCATGCCCTTCTCCAAGGGTCTTCCTGACCCAGGGATCAAACCCAGGTCTCCTGCATTGCAAGTGAATTCTTTACCATCTGAGCCAAGGGTGCTATAATTTGAGAGTACAAATTCAGCACTGATGGTGAGATGTAAGTTTTCGAGTTCCCTATGCTTGTCTTTCCCCTAAAAGTTAGTTCTTTGTTCTAAACAATCCTGTTACAGTTTGAAAGAAGGGAAGACTATAGAAGATTTCTCCAGATTTAAAAATAATGCCAAACAGTAGACATGATAGTAATGTTAGCAGCTCCAATTTTTGGAACGTCTACTCTGGTTACGTGCTTAAAATGTGTTAGGTTTAGTTCTTCTAAATTCCTGAGACATACTTATACAAAAAAACAAAAAACAAATTTACTGCTATCTGAAATTCAAATTTCACTGGGCATCCTATAGTTTATCTGGTGATTCTCAGTGTTGTTTATCAAAAAGTTATATAAATAAAATGCAGCAGTAAGGCCAATTTTAACTTGTTTCATTGCAGTGGTAATCCTCCAGACTGAGTTCCACTTCCTTAGAATCAAATGAGCAGCAAATGTTTGATTTTGTTAATAAGTCATCAGCTGAGTACAATCAACTTATATAATTATTTAGGCAAAAGAAAGGAAACATGCTAAGTATATTCATGCTTGTGTAAAAGGTCTCTGTAGTTGACTTATTTTACTTGGCTTACTTATATAGTGTTTTAGATCTGAAAAGGCTATGCAGGGTAATCAGCCTAATGGTCCCTCCAAGATCCCCTATCCCATCCCAGAACCCCATTCTTCCATTCCAAGGTTGCTGGTGAAAAAGTGCCAGGCCAAGTCCAGGCCAATTCCAGCTGAAGTCCAACCCATATTCTGCTTCCCAAGCCTTGCCCCTAGAGGAAAGGGCACCACCCCACCCAGACATACATATGTGCCTTGCACTTGCCAAACCATGCCCTCCCAGGTTGAGCCTCCTAAGAACAGGTGCCTTTGGAAGATCATTTGCATAACACAAGACAGGTGGCCCAGATTCGCACAGACACTTAACATTTGTTTGCACAGTCTCTGCTGCTGCTGCTGCTGTGTCGCTTCAGTCGTGTCCGACTCTGTGCAGCCCCTTAGACAGCAGCCCACCAGGCTCCCCGATCCCTGGGATTCTCCAGGCAAGAACACTGGAGTGGGTTGCCATTTCCTTCTCCAATGCATGAAAGTGAAAAGTGAAAGTGAAGTTGCTCAGTCGTGGCCGACCCTCAGCGACCCCATGGACTGCAGCCTACCAAGCTCCTCCGTCCATGGGATTTTCCAGGCAAGAGTACTGGAGTGGGTTGCCATTGCCTTCTCCATGGCACAGCCCCTACTGAGAGCCAAATCCAAGTTAAGTTCTGGGAATACAGAGATGGATGGTGCATAGTCACTTCCTTCTAGGATGGCAGCATCTGGTCAAGGACCAAGAAGTCAAGAGATCATGATGATTTGTGCCACGAAACAGGGCGTGCCCTGTGCATGGTGAGCATGCCAAGGAGGGTGGACTCTTTCAGCCTGGTGGCATGAGCTAAGTGGCCCTTCTCAGAGAAATTGTGGCTGGAGCAGAATCCACATGGAAGAACAGAGTTAGTGAGGCAGAAGAAACAGGTTGAGGAAAGAGAAAAGACGTTCCAGGCAGAGGAGGGTAAAGCAGATGCAGAGGTGTGAGATCGAATGCCAGGCTTTGGAAATTCTAGATACTCATTTCAGCTGTAGTGAGAGTGGGGAATTAGCACGTTCCAAATCAGGGTCTCTGCGGAGAGTGGATTTGGGAAACACTGGATTAAACTGTGCCCTGGAGGGTGGTTTGGTTCTTTGCTCTATTCCTCTCAGTGCCTAGAATAGTGACTGGCAAATACTAAGCACTCAATATGTGTTTCATTAAAGGAATGAACCAACAAGCAATTGACGGGACTTGTCAGAACCTTTAGTAGGCCAATATATGTTACAGATGTCAAAAGACGGGTATAGTATGCAGAGTTGCCACCTTTGACCACATAAATTTTTTTCACTGAATATTACATTTTCAGAGTCTATTGTTTTTTTGGAGTATGTTTGACAAAATAATGTTCTAAAGAAAACCTGCAAATGAATAGCTACATGAATGAATATAGCGAGAGAAATCCAGTTTAAGATTTCAGGGATTACATTTAGGAACAATGATGTTCAACTTTCTCAGTAACTGGATGGTTGATTGCAGGTGGGCAGAATGGGTGACCAGGTGCAAAGAGAGCTGACCTAGTCCCAGGGGGTTTTGCAAGACCTTTTCAGGGACAATAACTCATACATTTTCCTTTTCTTTATTTACAAGTCAGGTTATACTCCAACTAATCAGGATAATACCCAGATTCCCTAAGGAGCAAATGTTCCCACAGCAATGCTAATCTCTGAAACAGTTGTCTCAAAATGATCACAGTTAGCATTTGTCAAGTGCTAACTTTGCATCACACATTTTCTACATTTTGTCTCATTGATTTTTCATGGCAGTCACAGGCATGATGATGCTACAATAATGATTACTTACTGAGTGTTTAAATCTGTGTCAGGCACTGGTCTAAGCATGTTACAAACATTATATCATTCATGCTTCATAACAACTTGATCCATTTCGAATAAAACTGAGGCACAGAGAGGTCTGGTAACTTGTGCCAGGTCACACAGCTAGTAAGTGGCAGAGCAAAGACTTGAACCTGAATCTATTTTACACTAAAGCCCACATGCTTAACCACCCCACCACACTGCTGTCAGAGCTACTGTATATGGTTCCTTTCAGTGTATAACCAAAGAGGAGTTGAATGCAACTCCTGTGTCCACAAAAACACAGGAGAAGAAGATTATATTGAAGAAAATCCTAACCTCAGTAACTACCATGAAATAGTATCCATTTATGACGTGTGCCAAGTAGCCATGGCTTGAGTATCTCTCATTTCTCTCTGTGACAGAGAAGCTTGCTGACAATGTTATTGGACAAGAACAGTCAGCTGAGCTGTGCTCCTTGCTGAGTCATACCTGTCAGCTGATGCAAGATATTGGCTCCCGCGGTGTCACACAATTAGACACCACCTGGGACAGAACCAAACCAAGCAAGTCATGGCACCACGGTGCTGGACCCCAAACTGCATGGTCCTTCCTACACTTCCCACAGGAGTTCGAGGCTTCCATGAATCTGCTTCATACCTTTTTTCACGTAGACCAAAATAAAAGGAAGTGGGCTGACAAGGAGAATTAATAAGATGTCACCTCCTAGGCTGTTGGCACGGAGACTGGCCACTGGCAAGATTTTTTTTTTTAAACTATCCCACCTACTCTTGCTTTCTGAACATAAAAGCACTTATTCCCAACATTGCCTAGTCTTGTAGATGAGTTAGTATGAATGGCATGTTTCAACAGTTTGTAGTAGTAAAGTATATGCATATACAGAAGATTGCACATATAATTAATGATTAAGGTTTATACACTGAACACACTTAAGTAATGACCACCTAGATGAAAGCATTACCAGCACTCCAAAAAGCACCACTCTGGTCCTTAACTTCTAAGGGAAACCTCTATCCTGTTTGTGAACAGCATAGATGTTAAAAGAAACTAAATGTCAGATAGGAAATGTGGACCATCTGATTCCAGACCTTTTATTTTATTTTATATACATCAAGTGATACATGCCTAAAAACTGCAAAACTTTCCAAATTCCATAGAGAGAAGAAAGTTTCTAGTTTTAAAGAAGTGTTTGATGGTGCCTGAAGATAAAATGATAGATACCTAAATGTGCATGCATGCTCAGTTGTGTCCAACTCTTTGCAACCCCATGGACTGTAGCCCTCCAGGCTCCTCTGTCCATGGGATTTCCCAGGCAAGATTACTAGAGTGGGTTGCCATTCTCTTCTCCAGGGGACCTTCCTGACCCAGGGATCAAATCTGCATATCCTGCATTGGCAGGTGGATTCTTTACCACTGAGCCCCCAGGGAAGCCCTTAGATACCTAAATAGCCAGGCCTGAAAGGGTGGCCATGGTGGTGGAGAGGGGCTGTGAGTGATGCCAGGTTTCAGTGACAGTATTCCTCATGGGGCTGATGGCAGTTGTGAACTTCAAGGGCTAAGGACCAAGTCCCAAACATCTGTGGCTTTGCAGTCCCCCCATAGGCTCCTTCTCTGACAGGTATTTCCACAGAGGAGGCTGCCAGTGAGGAAGCTTAGTTGGTTAGCTAGTGTGGGTCTTAAATGCAACCAGGTATTATGGGACCAAGATGTCCCTTGGCTGTGCTAATACAATCACTGCCAGGCTCTGCACTATATCTCAAGTTTATAATCTTCCAAATTCCCTCGGCAATTATTATCCCTTTTCACAAATGAGGAAACTGATGGTCAGTAAGGTTAAATGTCCTGGCCAAGGTCATACAATTTGTAAATAACTGGACCAGGATGTCTGTGTCTGTTTTGATTACAACTTCTGCTTGTAGCCTTCCTACTCCAAGCTTGAAACACCCCTTAGCTTTCCAAAGAGTTGCTTTCTTGGGGAATTCTTGACTGTGACCCCCAAATTTCAAGTTGATGCCTTGGATTTCTGCTCTTTGGGGGATGGTTCAGAAGAAATTTTCAGGGCATCAGAATGATCATTGATCACATCATTTACTACTGATGATATCGAAGAAAGATGAAAGTATCTGTTAGGACTTCATTTCTCAAAGTCTGGTTCATGAACCCACAGCCTGAAAGGATCCCTGGCCTTCTGTGTGAGAATTTGCATTTTAGTGAGATAACCTGGAGATTTGTACCCACATGAAAGGTTGAGAAGCACAGTTGAATGCCCAAACACCACATTCTGTGTATTCTGCTCAAAGTGGATTTATAGGGAGCTTATATCTGTCTTGGGTAAAAGACTTGGAATATAGGATTGAGATTTTACTGTCATTTCAAGAGGTAGAAAAGGAAGCCGCCTTCTCGCTGAGGCAGTGGGAAGTTGCGAGAAATTATAACAGAAACAACCTCCCTCATTCACTTTGCAGAAACGTGCTATCATTAGCATTAATTGGATTTACAGTATTCACACACCTGCTGGGGAAAATAGACACCTTAATTTGTTGCAGTGTAAGGAAACATCAACCATCTCAGCTCTGCCTTTTCAGACATTATAAATCACATGCAATGTCAGAAAGCTATTTAAATTCCTTTAACATGGCCTCCATTATTTGGCTTTGAATAGCCTTCTGGCTAGCAACAGAAAAAAAGAGGTTTGCCCTAAAATTATGTCAGCAGGGAGGTTGAAACTGTTACTCTCAAAGGACCTGCTACTTGGACCTGCTATCCAAGTCCTTGCAGATGTTGGCCTTCAGGAACTTTTCACTCTGTAAGATGATGAAGTTGATATCCTCTAAAATAAAGGACATCCCAGAGTCATTCATTCATTTATCCAATAAGTGTTTATTCTTCACCACCCACTATGTAGTGGGCACAAATCTAGATACTAGACAAAATGATGACCAGACCCTTGTTCTCATGGATGAGACAGACATTTGACAATTAATACCCACTTTACACTTGAAAAAATGTATGTACTGGTGTCAAATGCTAGTCCATAGAGGCACAGGATGCTGCTGGGGGGGGAGGTGGTGTTCCATAAACCAGTTGTGTGGATAGAGGGGTAGGATTAGGAAGAGCTTTCTGGAGAAATGACAAACAAAAGTCTGAAGAATGAATAAGAGAAGGAGAATCAAGATGGCAGAGTCGTTGGTGATGGATCTCATTTCCTCCCACAAATACATCAAAAATACATCAAGGAATGGAGCAGTTCTCATAGAACACCTACAAAAAACCAGCAGAAGTCCTCAAACACCTAAAAGGATAAGACAGATGAAAGATAAGTGAAGGAAGCAAGAGTAGAGTGGGAGAGGGCATTTCATTCCTACCTGGGGAAATAGCACATGCAGAGTCCCTTAGGTAGGGAAGAACATGGAACATTCAAGGATCTGAAACAGGTCCATGAAGGCTTAAGAGTAGAGAGAGAGAGAAGAGTTGCATATAAGCCAGATCATGCAGGGTCTTGATAGCCATCTTGGGAAAGGTGATGCTATCTCTGGGGCAATGGGGAGACTTGGAAGGGTTTTTAGTAGGCTCAAAGAGATTATAACTCATTCCAGATCTCACAGATGCTAGAGGCAGAGTGAGAATTCAAATCCAAGCCCATCTAACTCCTGAACCAGCTCTCTTAACCATGACAGCATAGCATTTGTCTATTTTCATGCAGCTATGTTTTTTTCTGGAATCACCTTCAAGCCATCTGTAACTCACATTCTATTCCTTGTTTTGTCTCTTGGGTTCTTTCTGCCATATGACAATTGGGCATGGGATCAGGGTATCTGGCATGGTACCACTAAGACTAGGGAGTCTGATTTTCCATGTCAAATAAGCTGGTGGAGTGTATACTAGAGGACAGGATCATATAATCCCACTGGACAAAGGCAGCACATGTAATTAGTTTCTGTAAGGGGAAGCCATGCTTAATAGATCTGACAGTTTTGAAAGGGAGACTAAGCAAGTGAACAAAGGAGAGACAGTACATATAATAATCATCACACTGGCATGTGAGGCACTTTTTCTTTTGCATTTAAAAAGCACTTTGGTCTAGCTAATTGTTTCGGAGTCCAAACTCATAAAGCTTGGCCAGTCAATTGAGAGACAAACTGTTGGGGCAAGGAGTGGTGGCTTTATTAGGAAAGCCAGCAGGCTGAGAAGATGGTTGACTAATGTCCTAAAGAACCATCTTGCCTGGGTTTGGATGCTAGTTTTTTATTGTACAAAGAAGGGGAGGTGAGAAATTAAAGTAAAGAAGTCGCTAAGTTGTTGCAAATATTTCCTAGTTCCCACCAAAATATTTCTTAGTTCCCGCCAGATTCCAGAAGAGATATTTTAATTTCTTCTTTCCTGCAGCCATTCATAGGCCTATTCAGAATGTTTCCTGTGAGCTAAATAAAGATATTTTAGCTTAATGTTCCAGGCATAGGAGTCAGGGTCCTGAGAGATTGACCATTATGCCTCCTTTAAGCTACCGGCAACATCCCTTTAGTGATTAACTTGTAGCAAAAGCAATAGACTACAAAGGTTCAAATGAAAGAAATAGATCCAGTATGGAGTCAGACTTGTTCTTCCCTGTTACATAATTGGGGCTTTCCACGTGGTTCAGTGATAAGGAATCTGCTTGCCAATACAGAAGACATGGCTTTAATCCCTGGGTCAGGAAAATCCCCTGGAGAAAGAAATGGCAACCTGCTCCAGTATTCTTGCCTGGAAAATCCCATGGACAGAGGAACCTGGTGGGCTGCAGTCCATAAAGTCACAGAGTCAGACATGATTGAGTGAGTGAGCACATAGGCAGGCATGTAAGACATAGTTACTTCTCACACTGGACTGCTATGTACACTAAATGGGGTGATATATTATTAATTCATTTTGCTGATAAGGAAAGAGGCTCAGCAAGGTCCCAGGACTTCTCCAGTTTACCTATTAAGCAAGTGGTGGAACTAATATCCAAAGGAAGGTCCCCACTACCTCTTGCATTCATAACTACTTTTTTTTTTTTTTTTTTTGCCATTCAGTGGCTTAGTACATGTTTATTGTATTGAGTAGATCCTTGCCATTATTGTGAAGGAACTGACTGAAAAGAGGAGAAACAGCCATTTCTCATAGGCCCCAGATTTCCTTCCAGTCTCTGTGTTGCCTTTTGAATTCCCAAGAAGGTGCATTTAAACCTATGATCTAATTTGATCCCTACAAAAGTCTTAAGATAAAGGTACAGTTAATAGCATTTTATAAAAGAGATTATTGGAACACTAAGAAAGAGATTGAAAAACTTTTTCCATAAAGGGCTGGGCAGTAGATACTTTAGGCTTTGCAGCCTCTGCTCCAATGATTCAACTTTGCCACTGTAGTTAGAAAGCAGCCACAGACAATGCGGATGGCCATGGCCTTGTTCCAAGAAAACTTTGCTTAAGGACCTTGAAGTTTGTGTCACATCGTTTTCATGTATCATGCAACATTATTCTTCTTTTGATTTTTTTTCAACAATATAAAAATGGAAAAAACAGTCTTAACTTGTGGTTGGGCCAAAACAGATGACAGTGGGCTGTGTGTGACCTTTGGGCCATAGTTGGCCAACTTCAACACTAAGAGGACCAGCAGCAGGCCTAAGGGCGCCCACCTAGGAACTGTTGCACCACTTTTTAAAACTTGGGTGTTTCCCTCAGCAAGGTATAGAGGTTTTCCCTATACTTGAATTTTATTTCAGGTGGAACAACAGAATTTGATTTCATTTTGCTAGCATATCAAAGGGTTAATTACACCTGCTTTTATCTGGAAAAGCTGCCATGATTCCAGTGACCCAGGTTCTGGGTTGACATGCTTTCTGATCATAGTTGGTTCCTTCTGCTGCTGGGCTGTCCAGGTGGGGCCTGGATCTGAGGCTTCCTGGACAGAGGAAGGGGTTTCTCAGCTCACAGTACAAGCTACAAACACAGCAAATGCTACTCAAGCAGGGGGAAAGAGGCTCATTTGGGACAACTGGATCCAAAGAAGTGATGGTGTCTTCCTTTCCTCTGTGCCTTGGGCACGGCCTGGGAAGCAAGGTAGCTGACTGGTAACCACTTGCTTCTTTCTAAAGAGCCGCCAGCTGACAGTGTGAGCACTTACTATATGCTTGTGCTTCCCCAATTCAGCTACTTCTACAGCTCTTTTTTTTCTCTGTCCAGTACATAAATGCAGGCGTGACATGTTGTCCCATGGTTGAGGATGTTTTCTTAGAACTGGATGGAGCTCAGAATTGCAACTTACCATGTGGGCAAAGCATGCAAGGCCTTGTTTGACAGCTGGTGAATTCACAGCAGGGAGGGGGTGGTCCATCCAGGGAAGAATGCCAACTCTTCAGTGTCCTCCAAAGTCACTCATCATGTTAAGGTTCATTATTTAGGATCAAGGATAATACTACGATTAAGGATGCTAACTAACTGTTTGTTACCAGAGCATTCAGTTCCCAAATCAATGTTGACTTTAAGGTCTTAGCATCCAATTATCATCCTTGCTGTACAGGAGACTGTCTTTACAGATACAACAGCCATGCTTTTATGCACAAGCAAATGTAGTGGATGTGACATGGAAGGATTGCAGATACTCATGGAGTGAGCCATATATCTGTCCCCAAACCAGCAAAGATACACAGGTTCCCAGCTAGAGGTCTATGTATTAAGGACAATGTCAAATAGGGGAAGCCCTTCAGACTAGTAAGATGTATGTAAGTATATATATGAACAAGATATATACTGCATATATGATATGTATAATGTATATTTATATTATATAGCTAGGTAGACAGACTATAACTAGAGAAAGTGGAGCCCTCTGCTTGACTCAAAGCAAGTTTGGGAAAAAATAGGCTTATGTATATGTATATATCCATATGTACATTATGTATATATACATTATATAAAATATTTATGTGTGCTTAATCACTCAGTCATGTCTCTTTGCAACCCAATGGACTGTAGCTCACCAGGCTCCTCTGTCCATGGGGATTCTCCAGGCAAGAATGTTGGTGTGGGTTGCCATGCCCTTCTCCAGGGGATCTTCCCAACCCAGGGATCGAACCTAGGTCTCCTGCATTGCAGATGGATTCTTTACCATTTGGGCCACCAGGGAAACCCTAAAATATATATGCAATGTAATATATATACATCTATATTTTATATTATATATTATATAACATGGGCATATTTTTCCCAGGCTATCTGTAAGCCAAGCAGGGATTCCATTGTCTCTAGTTATGATGAGACAGAATTAAAAACTCAGTCATTTGGGGAAATATTTCTCTCTAAATCCAGACTATCTTCCAGGACTGTATAGTTGGCTATGAAAACAATTCTATTAACTTGTGAGTAGCCGTATAAGGCTTAGAAACCCAGGGTCTGAGAGTACTCCAGAACTGAGTATACAGGATGAGGCCTAGTAGCCAGTTCTGCTACTAAAGGTGTATTGATCTGAGGGACCTCATTAAGTGGCCCTCATTTTGGACCTGGGATCCAGAGTTCCTGGACCTTCTAATGGAGGGCATGTTTAAGCCAGATTAGGGAACTCAGTTAACTTATGATCCAGGTCCATATTAGCTATCATTATTACCATTATTCTATGCCAGACAATTGCATTAGGTACAGTTTTATGCATCACTTCAGTTCAGTTCAGTCACTCAGTCCTGTCCGACTCTTTGAGACCCCATGAACTGCAGCACACTAAGCCTCTCTGTCCATCACCAACTCCCGGAGCTTACTCAAACTCATGTCCATTGCATCAGTGATGCCATCCAAACATCTCATTCTCTGTCATCCCCTTCTCCTCCCACCTTCAATCTTTCCCAGCATCAGGGTCTTTTCCAGTGAGTTGGTCCTTCCTTCAGGTGGCCATAGTATTTCACTAATCCTCACAATACATACAGGAAGTAAGTGCTATGATTATCATCCCCATTTTACAATGAAGAATCAGGCACTGAGAGGTTAAGTAACTTGCCCCCATTCACATCTAATAAGAGGTGGAGTCAAGATTCATACCCAGACAGTGTGACTTCAGATATTACCAAGATCTTAACCCAGTCCCCACACTGCCTCCTCAGAGGACAAAATCTGAGCTCTTCCTGTCCTGCAGGTGGTGAAGGAATGGGATACATTTGGAGAAGAATGTAGGTTCTGGCTTTCATCAGCCAGCTAACTCATTTGCTCTTCACTTGAATTCCAAAATCCCAGTTCTCACAAGAATGGATGAAAGTCAAAGTAATTCACTATCCTTTGTTCAGGCTTCCCTGGTGACCCAGATGGTAAAGAATCTGCCTGCAATGCAGGAGATCTGGGTTTTATCCCTGGGTGAGGTAGATCCCCTGGAGGAGGAAATGGCAACCCACTCCAGTATTTTTACCTGGAAAATCCCATGGACAGAAGAGCCTGGTGGGCTACAGTCCATAGGGTCGTAAAGTGTCAGACACAACTGAGTGACTAACACACCCACTCCTGCCGGGGCCCAGCCCCAGTGGATCCAGGGTAATTCAAAGTGGGGATGGCGTGGCGACAAAAAGCTTATTTATTTATAAATATAAAGAGAGATTAGGAAGAAATAGTGTAGTAGGAAAATTTAGTGGAGAAAAGAGGCTGAATAACTTGGTTTACGTGGAGAACTAATAAAACCTCCAGTCAAGAGGTTTGCACCATCTATGTTAGGCCACCAGCGCCCGTTTGAATAGCGGAGGGTACCCTGCCTTGGGCTCCCTCTCTCGTGGGTCTTAGAAGCCAGGGCAAGTAAGTAGACATGGTGAGCCTCCACGCCCCAGATGGGAATTCAGCCAGAAAGCAGAGTAAGAAAAGACATGGGGAACCAGTCTTTCCAGTCACTTGCCCATCCTCTATTGTCTGGAAAGGCCTTTTATACTTTTGATTGTACATAGAGATCAATGGATAATACAAAATTATGCAGCGTCAGCAGCCCTGACTCTTATCGAGACCAGGCTTTCTCTCTGCATACCTAGTTGTATATACAAGTCTTAGGTGATTTACATCATCTTATGACCAGAAGGCCAATTAACATTTTATGGCCCTTTTCTGATAACGGTCTGTCAACCAGAGAACTTATTTGTGTTGTTCTTCCCAAAGTCTGGTGCCACTCTCAGAAAGCACTAAATAAAGTTACATTCTTACATAGCAAGGACACAACAATTTATAACAATGAAAGAAGTACAGTGATTTATAACAAAGAAAAAAGTAATTAGCTCAAAAGTCTAGTGTTGCTAACATCAAAACTACTATATTCCTTTCTCTATATCCCAATTACATTGATTAATATCCTTCAGGTGCCTAAAAGATAAAGAATATGGAGGCCTGGCAGCAGTCATTGACTCAACAGTGAAACCCATCACCAATATAATTTTTAGCTCTTAGAAAAGGCTCTGTATCTTTAAGATGCTTTAAGCTTCGTGTCTCTCACGGTTGGGGGCCGTAAACAATCACAAGTTGTAAAAGTCTGGGCAGACCGGTCAGGTAAGTTAGAAAGCCATCTAAACTGGGGTTTAAACTGAGACATTCTTTTTATATGCAGGAGACTGTTAACTGGAGCCCTAAGTTAATTCCTTTTAGAGGAAGGTGATCGAGGATGGCCCTCTGTTATGTCAGAAGAGTGGAAAGCACAGTACAATAAGGCAGGCAGACTCTGGTTTTGGGGGGTAGATGTTCAGGAAAACCCAGGGGGAACCCCTGAAGCCAGATCATGCCTTTGTGTATGTCTGGCTTCCTTCCTCATGACCTTTGCCATGGGCAGGATTCCTCACACTGGCTCCCAGCACACTCCCCTGATGCTTATTTATTCATATTTATCCTTTGTTCAGACTCTCATTTTGCAAGTATTTGTTGTATGTGCTGGGCCTGTAAGTAGAGATTTTCCTGGAAGTAACATTGATGAAACTCTTCCATGTACACTTGGTTATCAAGTCAAAGGACATGGAAAAGTCATAAACATGCAAGTGTTACCTGTAGACATGTGACTAAATGAGACTGCCACACATGAGTGTCTAGAGCTAGGCTATCCAAAAAGATAGGCACGTAGGCACCTGTGGCTAGTTACGTTTAAGTTATCTGTAATTAAATGAAGTTAAAAATTCAGTTCTTCAATCCCACTTGCCATGGTTAATTGCTCAATGGCCATATCTAATTTGTGGCTACCATATTGGACAGCAAAGATATAGAATATTTCCATCACTGCAGAAAGTTCCATTGGACAGCACTGATCTAAAGAGAAAAGAAGGAGGGAGAAGAGTAGTATTCACAGAATCTTGAGTACCACCAACAGTGAGGAGTTTGAAGTAGAAAATTGAGCCATTAAAGAGACAGGAGAGGAGATGGAGAAGCTGGAAAGATACACTGGATAATGTGGGGTCAGGAAAGCCAAGAATGGGGGAATATCCAAGAACCAAGTGTGGTTCTTAATGTCAGGTGTTGGCAAAGAGTTGCCAAAGAGTTTTGGACTTAAGGGTTGAAAAATACCGTCTGGATTTGATAAATAGGAGGAAACTTGGTGCCACCTTGGTGAGCACTGATGGTGGGGCAGCTTTATCACAAACATTGTGCTGGACAGTGGCATGATCCACCACTGCTCTCAAGTCCCATGAGGCAGACATCACACTATTCATTTTTGAGAACCCGACTTAGCGCAGTGTGCCTCCTGGCTAGCCTGCTGCCTCAGTGGCCCTTTCTAAGCTTTCAGCCTTGAACATCTCCAAAGCTGTTCCAGGAGTGGTGAAGTGCTCACAGCTCTTGGGGAGCAGTCCTATTTCATTCAAAAGTTATGACTGAGTTTGATAATGAGAGTAAAAAATCATGTCTGTGACCTTTGTCACAGGCATGTCATCATTAATAAGAACTGAATGGCAGGTGAAGGAGGACCAGGCAGCATGGCGGAGAATATTAAACCTCAAGGGCCATAAAAAGCATGAGCAAGGGCCCTTCAAGTGGACTTAAATGAACCCTCTGGGGTTCTTTCCAGCACACTTAACATGGTGATTCTGCTGAGATCAGAGCCAGAGAGGAACATAAATCTGCATGTTCAGGATTTTGACCCACAGTCTGATAGTGCGATGAATGTCCAGACATGTGTTCTTAGAAGCTGAAAGAAAGCTGAGCTTTCGTGTTGACCTGTCCTTGTTCCGTCGTCCCAGGTTTTTCTTTTCTTGTAGCTTTCTAGGCACCTTTTACAGTGGAGTGTGAGAGGGCTGGGGTTCACACAGTTTAGATATGGGTTCTAATCCAGCCTTGCTGTTGACTTAGTGACCTCAGTGCTGAAGTCCCACTGGAGGTTCTGACAGTGATTGAACTGGAGACCAGGATGTGGTGGGGTGGCATGGTAGCCCTCAGTCTTCTCACCTGCAATGAGTTGTCTGTTAATTTCTTTTCTTTTGGCCACATTTCCCAAGACCTTCCCCCACCCACATTTGCAGCGGGAGGAGTGTTCTGGAATCTCGGTTCTCTAAGGGGGCTGCAACCTTGACCTGCCAAGCTAACACCAGGGTAGGCTTGAGATGGCTGCCTGCTCCCTCTTTGCAAGAATCAACACTGGAATGGGATGGTTAATGTAATGAAACTACTGTCAGACACTTGCAAAGGGTTTTCTAGCCCTTGTCTTTCTCTTTTGGCACAAGTGTGCACACATATGCACATGCACACAGCTGCTCAAACCACAGAGCAATGCCTTGCTGCTTGTTCAGCCCAGGATGGACACAAGGAATTGCTGAAGGAGGGCAGATGTGTGAGGAGAACTATGATGTCAGTAACTTTGATCTGGATTAAATGTGCATTGTTTATGATCTCTTACACAAGCATCTCTAAGATTAATAATGGTTGCTGACGTAGGCAGAGTTTCAGGGACCTGACCATTCCTTTAATTATGACCATCATCTCCCCACTTCTCCCCACCCACCTTCACATGCCCCAACAAGGCACACAGAGTACCTAGCCCAGTTCCTAGCACACAGCAAGGACTCATCAAAGGCCAGGTTTATTCGTGAAGTAACTGTGCTGATCATTGTTATGAGTAGAGAAGGGGAATACAGGATCCTAGCCTTCAGAATTAGCTGGAACAATTACCATTTATTGAAGTCCTATTAGATTTCAGCTGCTTTATTAGAATCATCTCCCCTTAGCCTCCTAATAACCTTGCAGAACTCCAGTTTACAGAGGAAGAACTGAAGTTTAGAGAGGTGACATAATTGCTCCAAATCACATCGCTCCTAACTGGTGGAGTCGGTCCAGGTCTCAGATTCTGGAGGTTGTAGCCTTTCCTCTTATACACATCACACTCAAGAAGTAGGACAGAGAAGAAAATGAGGAGGCCAGGATCAGGCCCCAGAGTGAGGCCAGCAGAGCTGCAGAGAGCAGGGTTAAAGGTCATCCTGTTCCCCTGGTGACCTCCGGGTTGGGATCAGTGAGCTAGGCCATTGTAACCGCTCCACACGCTTTCTTTCTCCTCAGCCCATATGCGAACTTCATTCTCCCTTTGTTCACTAATCCATGAGAACAGCATACTTGAGGTGTCTGCGGGAGCCATGCCCTGCTTTGCTTACTATTAATAGCTCCCTCTCAGCCAGTTGGCCATAAATGGCATTTTACGGGGAAGATGACCAGTTTGAAATAAGCCCTAAGGAGCTGTCAGGGCACCAATATTCACTTGGTGTTTGCAGGGTTCCCCATCTGTTGCAAAAACTTAGGCATGTTGAGATCCTGAAGCAAAAGTGGGTTCATCAGTTTCATGATGTCATCCACAGTCGTCGTTCTGGGTGTCTGTGGTTAAGCAGACATTTACATCTTTACCTATGAATCGAAAGCCAACAGTGACTTTGACCAACCTGCAGTGAAAATTGAGTGCAAGCAGCATGCGGTAAACCTTTCTACCCTCTCATTACGAAAGGGCTACGATGTGCTCTTGGCTATGGGTTGGCCTTCAAGAGTTAATGTGCAGCCAGGAGGCCTGCCTGCTGTTCCCGCTGGCCTGCCAGCACAGTTGTATTAAAGTGAAGTAGGTGCAGACCATCCCAAGATGATTCACAAGGAAGGAGGGGCCTCAATTTATTCACATGAGCTGCTTTCATTATTTTCCATTAGATATAGCCAAATCATTGATTGTGGATCTATTATTTACTTAGCATAAATGAAATGACTGTTATAGAAGATAGAATGCATATATTGATTCTGGCTGCATCCTTTAACAAGGATAAATGATTTTACTTCAGAGAGTTTTTGTAATCAAAACTTGCTGCAAGAGCTGCAGGACCACAATGCTTCAGGGCCAGCTGCAGTTTAAAGAGGGAGCATGTGATATGCCAAGGGATTTACATTTCCTGTGTGAGAGGAGGGTAAGTCCTGTTCATCTCAACCTTTCCCTGGTGATAACTGAGAAGGGAGGGTCTGAGAGCCAAGAAATCAGAGCCAAAGTGTTATATGGTATTGGCCTTTGGAGCTGCATTTGCGGGGACAGCACAAAAACAGTATAGCCCACTGGAGTCTAACTGACCTGGTTCAAATCTCACCTGACTACTTTTTAGATGCGTGGTGCTGGGCAAGTCCACTAACCTGGCTTTTTATGATGTCAGAAATGGGTGGGGTAACGGGACCAACTTCACAACTTTGCCAAAGACATTGAATGAGCTCTTCTAGGTAAAGTACCTCGCCCAGAACCTGGTGGAGGGCAGGTCCTCAGATCTGCTTTATCCACTCCCCACCCCCTTTCTGTCTTCTCAGGCTTCCACATCTCCTTGCCCATCTGTCCCTGCAGCGCTCAGTACCTGTCTTCCTCAGCAGTCTGAGCATTTCAAGGGCAGGGATTACCCGTTTGGCCCTTTTCGGTGGCCTCCAGCCTCTGTTCCTTTGACAACTCACTTTGGACTCATACTCACTTCTAGGCACAGAAGAGTTCACAGAGAGCGGCTGCCTTCTCCTCATGCTTGCCTGACATTTTCATGATGACTGAAAGCAATCACAAGACAGTTATTTTTAGATTTTCTCAGAAGCTCAATGAGGTGCCACACTGGATTGAAATTCACCTCTACATGTATATTCAGCACCTACTAAGTTAAGAGAGTTGGGAAGCAGCTTGGGAGAATATCCAGTGACACACAGGGTAGGTGAGACACAAAGGCTGGGGGAGGGGGTGAGGAGTGGGGTTGTATTGTCAGGGAGAGCCCTGAGGTAGCAGTGATCAGCATACAGAAAATATAACATGACCTGCCAGTCAAACCATGATGTCACACTTGTTCCTAAGGGAGCACGTGATTAGGTGCCAAGCCAGTAACTGCCACACTCGGTATACACACAGGGTTATTTCTCCCATCTCTGTTTCACCCTCGTTCACCCCTGGCTCCCATCTCACAGCTTCTCACATATAGCTGTGTTATAGGATGCTCATCATACCACATTATTGTGATTGAGGGGAAGGGAAAGGTTATGGTGTCCAAGGAAGGCTTCATGGATGACAGGGGATTCGTTCAGCCTAGAAGTAGATAAAGGATTGGCATTAGACAAAGGGAAGGAGGACATTCCAGATGGAGTCTACAGTGGGAACACAAGCCTGGAGCCAGAAATCTGCATGGTACATTGCCTTGAGGTGGTGGGGAGGAGGGATGTGGGGAGAGGTGGGAATGGGCAGGACTATCAAATCTCCAGGATGACTGGAATGGGAAATGTGCAATGCATACTGAGTGATGCGAAGGTCTAATTGTCCCCCAGGCAGCCTGGCATTCATGGACACTGTGCTCCACTAAAGTGCTGGGATGGGAGGTGGGCGGCCAGGGTGTGGAAATTAGCCAAGAGGAAGAAGTCCTATAAGCTTTGCTAGGGCTCCCCACCCCAGTTAGGAGCATATGGCCCTGGCAAGGGTCCTTGCTTGATTTGGACCCACTCCTTATCCTACCCTGGCTGTCAATTGTTAGGGAAAAAGGAAAAAGGCAGCTGGCCTGCCTGAAGGAGCAATCATTAGCTAATGCTGCCATCTCCAGGAATCTGCTTGCTAATGACCAGCACTCAGTAGCCTGCATCAGACTTTCTGCCATAACAGGCTCCTCCCCAAGCCCTACTCCTGCCTCCACAGGCTGGCTTGGCTTCTCCAGCCTGAAATTTGACTGGGCAGCGGGAGGGAGGGATGAGCTGCCCAGAGCTCCCAGAATCTCTGACTGCCAGCTGCCTTCTGTTTTCTCTGGTCTGACAGGGATGCGTAGCAAAGGTTGTCATCTGAAGAATGACATTTGTATTCGTTTGCAGGGCTGCCCTAACAAAGCACCACCGAATGCGTGTCTTGAACCATAAAAGTTTATTTTCTCACAATTCTCGAGTCTAAGATCAAGGGGTCAGCAGGGATGGTTTCTTCAAAGACCTCTGTCCTTGACTTGCAGATGGCCACCTTCTAAATGTCCGCACGTGGACCTGCCTCTGTGTGTGTACATCTGTGGTTCTCTTTGTGTGGCCAAACCTCCACTTCTGTGGACACCTTTCTGTTTGGACTATCTCTGTTGTTGTTTGGTCACTAAGTCATGTCCGACCCTTTTGCCACCCCATGGACTGTAGCCCACCAGGCTTCTCTGTCCATGGAATTCACCAGGCAAGAATACTGGAGTGGGTTGCCATTCCCTTCTCCAGGGGAATCTTCCCGACCCAGGGATCGAACCGCGTCACCTGCAGCTCCTGCATTAGTAGGTAGATTGTTTACCACTGAGCCACCTGGGAAGCCCCTACTGCTTTCCTTTAGTATAATTATCTCTGTAAAGGCTGTATCTCCAAATAGTCACATGTTGAGGTGCTAGGCAATTAGGACTTCAACATATGAATCTGAGGTATAAGTTTAACCCCCCATATATGCCTCATACAGTGAAGACTTTGGGTAAGCTCTTTCCCTCTCCTGACCTTTATGATAAATGAGTTAGAGCTACCAGCTTAGAAATCTTCTCCACAAATAACTCATTCTATGAAGTGTGGGTAAGTTTTTCAGAAAAGAAATGCAAATTTGTGATGATTTGCTAACAAATGGATTTTCACAGTCCAGACTGATTTCATATTCTGAGAGCAAACTAATGTAGCAATTTCATTATAGAGTTTGAACTTGATATATATCTTCATTAATTTGTTTATTAAATAACTTCATTTGAGTGCCTTATATATATCAGGTGCTGTGCTAAAGGCAAGAGAAAAAAACCTGAATCTATTAGATCATATTTTCTAATTAGCTCTGTTATAATTTTAGACAAATATTCCATAAGAAATTGTTGGACACTGAGGTATAAAAATCAGAACTAAGATGGTTAAATCTTTCTGCCTTTAACAATGAGTTTGTATATGTAGTCTTAAGGTATTAATTTTCAGTACATAGTTCTCTAATTTATGTATTATTTCATTAACTCATGTGTTCCACAAATATTCAGTTCAGTTCAGTCACTCTGTTGTGTCCAACTCTTTGAGACCCCATGGACTGAAGCACGTCAGGCTTCCCTGTCCATCACCAACTCCTGGAGCTTGCTCAAACTCATGTCCATCAAGTCGGTGATGCTATCCAACCATCTCATCCTCTGTCATCCCCTTCTCCTCCTGCCTTCATTCTTTCCCAACATCAGGGTCTTTTCCAAGGAGTCAGTTCTTCACATCAGGTGGCCAAAGTATTGGAGTTTCAGCTTCACCATCAGTCCTTCCAATGAACATTCAGGACTGATTTCCTTTAGGATTGACTGGTTGGATCTCCTTGCAGTCCAAGGGACTCTCAAGTGTCTTCTCCAACACCACAGTTCAAAAGCATCAGTTCTTCAGTGCTCAGCTTTCTTTATGGTCCAACTCTCACATCCATGCATAACTAGTGGGAAAACCATAGCTTTGACTAGACAGACCTTTGTCGGCAAAGTAATGTCTCTGCTTTTTAATCTGCTATCTAGGTTGGTCATAGCTATTCTTCCAAGGAGCAAGTGCCTTTTAATTTCATGGCTGCGGTCACCATCTGCAGTGATTTTGGAGCCCAGGAAAAGAAAATCTGTCACTGTTTACATTTTTTTCCTGTCTATTTGCCATGAAGTGATGGGACTGGATGCCATGATCTTTGTTTTTTGAATGCTGAGTTTTAAGCCAGCTTTTTCACTCTCCTCTTTCACTTTCATCAAGAGGCTCTTTAGTTCTTCGCTTTCTGCCATATTAGGTTGGACCAAAAGTTCATTCAGGTTTTTCGTAACATCTTACTGAAAACCCAGAACAAACCTTTTGGCCAACCCAATATTTTAAATATTCACAGTCAGTGTGCCAGGCACTGTGCTAGGTGGTGACGATACTGTGGTAAATGAAACCAGCAAGGTTACTGCCCCATGGAGCTGACAGTCTCAGGTGGATCTGAGGCGATTTTATTTATTTCATGAAATGTGATGAGTATATAGTAGAAGATGTGTCAGGAGTTGCCCAGACTACTCCCAAGCTCAGTGATTCACTAGAAGGACTCAGAGAGTTTAGCATATAGTCTTGCTCCTGATTGTGATTTACTACAACAAAAGGATATACAGCAAAGCCAGCTTGAGGATAAGGTACATGGGAAGAAATCTGGAGGAAACCAGGCGCAAGTCTCCAAGGGTCCTTCCCAAGAGGACATGCGTATTTCCCCAGTAAGAAGCATGACAACACATGTGAAAGGTTGTCTATCCAGGAATCTCATTAAAGACCCAGGACCCAGGGTTTCTACTGAGGGCTAGTCACATAGGCACCATCTATCTGCCTGATATATGCCAAAATTCCAGATACCCAGAAGGAAAACAGATAAGTATTCAGCATGAACTACCTTGTTTGTACAGAATTGTTTAAATGCACCAAGTCACGTTTATCATTTCATGCAAGTTTCATATCATTTTAGGGAACTGTTTGCCAGCCTAGTTCCAGACACTAGGCAAGGGGCCAACTGCAAGCAGGCCCTTTTAAGGACAGTAGTGGCAGGGCAGTTAAGTTGGTGAAGTAATGTGTATGTGTGGTGGGAACCAAGGAGTTAATTTTCTGGAAATGAGCATTCTAACTGATTGAAGGCAGAGGAGAGGGAGTCATATTAATCTAATGGACAGTCTTGATCCATTCATTCATTCAAAACAATATTAATGACTGCTTACCATGTGCCAGCTATTATATAAAGCAGAGTACACAGGGAACCAAACCAATGTTCCTGTCTCAGAGAGCCTCTGTTTCAGTGCCTCTTATCCACATATGCTGAATTATACCACATCCATTTTACTGGAAACTCTCTGTCTAGTTTTAAATAGACTGTGAACATGTAGATCTGTTTGGCATGCTCCTTCATTAGAAAAAACACAAGAAGGTAACTTCTATCCAAAATTCGAGCTAGTCCTGTGTGTAAGTAACACGTACATAGTAAATGCTGATAAAATGGATTTTTAAGCGGGAATCAGTTGTTACTACTATGATCAAAGACTTTGGCATTATTTCAGTTGTGAGTCTCGGAATCTGAATCCATTTATGTGTTGGCTGCATGATTTTGTTGGTGCTGATGGTAATGGTGGTGATAACAAGAGGGAGGAATAATCTGTTAGCTATTGAGAGAGCAGCAAGACACAACCAGTCCAGAAAACATTCATCAGCTTTAGTCAAACAAAAGAGCACAGTTAGAAGTCTAGTGTCTGATCAGTTTTGATTAAGTTCACAAGAATACTACTACTTGATAGGCTGAAGTCTTCTTATTCATTGCCTAGTCCAGCCAGCCAGTCAGCCATCTCAAACCTGTCACCCTATTGTACCCCTGAGAGTGGTTCTCAACTCGACTTGAGACATTTTACGAAAGAAAAATTTGCTTTCATTAAGTCTTAGACTCAAACATTGCTCAGATTTGGCCACACAACTAGAAAGATCAAGATGGTTATAGGCTTCACTGTCTCATCTCACAGGTTCCAGGAGTCTTATAGTTTGGCACTGTTGATTCTTTATAAGACTCCTGGAACCTGTGAGATGAGACAGTGAAGCCTATAACCATCTTGATCTTTCTAGTTGTGTAGTTTGGCACTGTTGATTCTTGGGCTTTCCTGGTGGCTCAGAGGTTAAAGCGTCTGCCTCCAATGCGGGAGACCCAGGTTCGATCCCTGGGTCAGGAAGATCCCCTGGAGAAGGAAATGGCAACCCACTCCAGTATTCTTGCCTGGAGAATCCCATGGACAGAAAAGCCTAGTAGGTTACAGTCCACGGGGTCGCAAAGAGTCGGACACGACTGAACGAATTCACCTCGAATTCACCTCACTGTTGATTCTTAGTTGAATTGGGCTCTCTTGAAACTCTATCATACTGGCAGGGCAAATGCTTGGTAATTCAGACACATTCTGATCTTTGCACTCTAAAAATTCAAAGCGTAGCTCATAGCCATCAAAAGGGAAACCACTTCTGCACCTGTGACTTCATGTCTATCAGTAAAATTAATTCCTGTGCATTTGCTCTGTTCGTATCTGACAATTAAAACTTGAGCCCCTGATAGGGCCTTCTTTTTTGTTGTTGGTGGTGGTGGCCACGTGACTCAGAGAAAGGAAAAAATAATACCAAGATAAGTAAAGCTTTACCTAGCATTTAACTTTTGGAAAAGACAAAAACTGGAGATATGCTAACATACAAGTTGAATTCCTTAGTGCCTAGAACAGTGCTGAGAATACAGAATGCTCTAAAAGATTTGATGAATGTCTGAGACAATAGAGGATTCAACATATTAAAGCAAAGTAGTGCTTAGGGAATGTGGGAAAATGAAGCTAACCTGTAATGTGGTCAGTTATCTGGGTACTTATTTCAAATTTTAAAATTCTTTTCATGTTTCAACTATAAAAAATCATCATCGCTAAAAATGAGTAATGGAAGGTGCTGATTCAAACACAGATACCCCTGATATTTTTCTGACAATGAGAAATAGCCTCTGAGGATAAATGTCTGGAAAATAAATTGTTCACAAAACTATATTTTAAATTAAATCCATGGTTTGTGCTTCGGTCCAAATAGTACAAAGGATTTGTGTACTTCAAGGTGGTATAAAATAGACTCAGGAACATGGGTTCAGGAGACAGACAGCATTACATGTAATTTATACGAGGTCAGGGCTAGTGAGGTTTTGTTTATCACTGTCTGTACACCCCATCATCTACAAACCTCTTGATCACACACCTCTACCTGAATGTACATATTTATTTGTGTGCAGTTATGTATACGTCAATGTTTACTAATAGATTTAAATTATATTCTAAAATAAACATAAGCATACAAATAAAAAAGGATGAAAAGAATAAGTGTATTTGGAATTCCAATCTGTTCTTCCCACATCTGATTGCTTTGCCCATCCCTGAGACTCATGTTTCTGACCTGGGAGAACACTTTTCTAGAGTGTGGTCCATCATAGGAGGTGCTCGACTCTTTTCTTTATTTAATTATTTATTTATTTGGCTGTGCCAGGTCTTAGTTGTGGCATGCAGAATCTAGTTCCCTGACCAATTCCCTGATCAAACCCGGGCCTCCTGCATTAGGAGCTCAAGAGTCTTAGCCACGGGACCACCAGGGAAGTCCTTTAATTCTTTTTAATAGTATTTGTTGAATTATTAAATGTGTTCAAATGTAAGTTCTTCTACTGCCTGTGTGAACCTGAGCAGGTTCTACTTTCCATATACTGGGCTTTTGTCATCTATAAAATAGACTAAGTTAATGGCTGCATTTTGAGATAATCATGAAGAGTAAATGTAAATAATAGTTGCTGTGTTAATGATGATGATGATAATGATAGCAGTGGTAAACACTGTTAACTGCTCCCTTCTCAGATGAAGGTAATTAGGCTCCACCCTTACAACACCATTACTTTTGACCATGGATACCCTTCACATATTCCACTTGATAGGATGTGTTATTTAATAGGGTTTGATGTAGGGTCTGTTCCTACTAGAAAATTCTGTTGCTGCTTATGGGTATAATTTCCTGCTAATGGATTTACAAAAAAGTGAAAAGGGAAGAGGTGGTTACTCTCTTTAAGCTCATCTCGAAAGGTGATGCCTTTCAACAATATAAGTTACTGAAACAGAATAAAAGATGCTAGCAGAAAGATACTATTTCCTCTCCTTTACTCCCTCCTCTTCCTCTATTATAAATGGGAGATGGCAATGGCACCCCACTCCAGTACTCTTGCCTGGAGAGTCCCATGGACGGAGGAGCCTGGTAGGCTGCAGTCCATGGGGTCGCTAAGAGTCAGACACGACTGAGTGACTTCACTTTCACTTTTCACTTTCATGCAATGGAGAAGGAAATGGCAACCCACTCCAGTGTTCTTGCCTGGAGAATCCCAGGGACGGTGGAGCCTGGTGGGCTGCCATCTATGGGGTCACACAGAGTCGTACACGACTGAAGTGACTTAGCAGCAGCAGCAGCATTTCTCAAGATTTTGTCCTCAGCCTCCTCCTCATCTCCTTCTATGCATCCTTCCCAGGGCATCACATCTTATCTACCCTACCCGCCAAGGCTGCAATTATCATCTCTTTGCTCTTCACTCCAGAATCTCTAACTCCATATCAGGTCCCTCTTCCATATCCCAAACCTACTAATTCTAGATCATCTCCACCACCCCTCAGGCATATTCAAGACTGAATTTGTGCACATATGTATGGGCACAGATGTGAAATGATTAATTGGCAAAGAATCAGAAAATATTTAGCTTGTAGTGCCAGTTATCACTTTTTGAATGATGTTGGGTGAGTTTACTTTCCTCACCTGTAAAAATAGGATATTGGGAAAATGAACTCTGAGGCTCCCTATCTTTTCTTTTTTCCGTGCCTCATTGCTGATGGGACCTTAGTTCCCTGACCAGGGATTGAACCCGGGCCCTGAGCAGTGAAAGTATGGAGTCCTAATCACTGGACCATCAGGGAATTCCCCCCACAGTTCCATATCTTGATGAACAACAACACCCCAACCATCCAGTTGCCCAAGTCAAAAACCCTAGGGTACTCTTTGACACTTGCCTCTTCCTTACCTTCCATCTCCAGTCCGTAATCATGTTCTATGAATTCTGCATCCACAGTGGCTTTGAAGTCTGCTTTTTCTCTGTTCACCATGTCATTGCTTCTGGGACAGCTGACATCTCAGATGTCCTCCTCCTCCTCTAATCTTGTATTTGCAGCCACCGCACAGTCTTCACACTGCAGCCACTGAGCTCTTTTGAAAATGCCAACTGGGTCGGGTCCCTCACTGAAAATGCATATTTCCCCCCGGGCACATAATGGTGGCAAGCCTTTCCATGGTCCACGAGGTGCCACACGATCCAGCCTACTAGCAACTTTCACGACTTCATGTCTCATCCCACCCCGGCAGATCTGTGTGCCAAGCAT
This sequence comes from Cephalophus harveyi, assembly GCA_006410635.1. Classification (NCBI taxonomy): domain Eukaryota; kingdom Metazoa; phylum Chordata; class Mammalia; order Artiodactyla; family Bovidae; genus Cephalophus; species Cephalophus harveyi. Next base: position 25,175 of record SJYT01009701.1, read on the forward strand.
TCCAAACTGGATGTGCCTCTCAACTTGTCTGATTGTCTCAAGCCTGTCTGTCTTTGTACTTGTTCCCTCTGCCAGCAATTCTTAGCCCCTCCCAACTCACTTGACTAATGACCGCTGGCCTTCAAAACTCTGCCACCACCACCTGCTCTGAGAAGGTGCTTCCCTGACCACCCCTCACCCCATGGCTGGGTTTGGTAGATGCCCCTCTCTGTGCTTTCATAACGCCTTGTTCCACATCCCTGTTGTTATGCTGACTACCTTGTAAGGTTATTAATTATATGTATGTTTGTCACTCTCTCCTGGGAGCTAAGAGCTCATTTAGCATAGAGACTTTGTATGATTCTTCTGGGTTCTGTCCCTTTCTAGAACAGTTCCTGTTTTCACCTGATTGCATCTTGTTTCAGATTAATATCCCCTTTTCTGGATGCCTTCCCTGATTCCAACCTCCCAAACTCAGACTAGTGTCTTCGACGTCCCTGCCCTGTAACTCTGAACTTCTCTCCTCTTTAAATGTTTACTTCGCTGTCTCGTCCACTATATGCAGAATCCCTTGAGATTTTATTCAACATGGTGTTTCTGACCCCAGCCTCCTGTTACAGTCAAGCACAGAGCCAGGTACAGATTACTCATTCATTTAGACGTTTGCTGATTTCACTTTGCATTTGGACATTATGATTTTGCCTCATTTCTATTTCATTTAAATGACATTACTGTTTGTATACCACTCCTGGTTGCATCTTTCCAAGCATTATACAGTTTTACAGATTTGGACTCTTGTCCTCTAGGTGGGGTTGTTTGGAAAAGAAACGCAAAGTTATGTATGCTTTAGAAGAAGGAGGTACTGTGTTAGTCAGCTAGGGCTGACATAGCAAAATACTAGAAACAGTGTAACTTAAACACTGGACATTTCTTTTCCCAAAGTTCCAGGGGCAAGAAGTCCAGGATCTAGGTGCTGTAAGGGTTAGTTTGTGGTAAAGCCTCTTTCCTGGCTTTTAGATGGCTAACTTCTCATGGTGCCTTTACACAGTCCTGGGGGTGGGGGAGTGGGAAAGAGAGAGAGAGAGATTTTCTGAGTGCTCTAGTGTCTCTTCCTCTTCTTATAAGGATTCCAGTCCCTCCAGATTAGGACCCTACCATTATGATGTCATTTAGCCTAATTAACCCCCTAAGGGAGCTTCCTTGGTGGCTCAGGGATAAAGAATCCGCCTGCAATGCAGGAGCTGCAGTAGACATGGGTTCGATTCCTGGTTCAAGAAGATTCCCCTGGAGAAGGGAATGGCTACCCACTCCAGTATTCTTGGTTGGAGAATCCCCATGGACAGAGGTGCCCTGGTGGGCTACAGTCCACAGGGTTGCAAAGAGTCAGACATGACTGAAGCGACTTAGCACGCACGCATGCATCCCTCTAAAGGCCCTATAGCCAAACTGGGGGCTAGGGCTTCAACTTCTGAATCTCGGGGTGGGGGGGACACACAATTCAGTGCATAAGAGAACCACATCCCAAGGTTATCAACATTTTGTGCCATTCCATTGAACGCTATATTTATATTGTCTTAGAACAAAAGCAGCAGGGTTGGTTGTAACCCCAACTTATGATGAGACTTTCTGAGTCTCTGTTCCCTTGTGTGTCAAAGGAGGGGACTTCTGCTGCGGAAGCGGTGTCGGGGCAGGTGAGCCCACAGGAAACCCGTCGGGCTGGAGAAATGATACTTGAGTTCTTTCCCTTTTCCAGCACTTCATTACCTCAGAAGCCTAGAGTCACCGTGGCTGGCCCACAAGCACCCTCCTTCTAGGTCAAGTGGACTGCCTTCTTCAAGGGCTTCAGTTTTCTGGGTACCAGGTTTTTGAAACTTCCTTCAGGGAGCCCTCACCTGGAAACCAGGAATTCCAGAAGTAGTGGAGGCAGCGCCATCCAGGGCGGTTTTCTGACCTCTTGACTCTGGGGTCATCTGATACAGGTGGAGAACACAACACCCACCTAAGATCAGGACCTTGGAGCCACTCCACGGGCCCCCTGAGTGAGACTGCCCTGGCTAAAGAGGCTCATGCCAAGGAGACCTTAGCTCGGCATGTCCTCAGTGGTTTTTCACTAAATGCTAGTATTAAGAAACATTAGTAGTTATTGTGGGAAATAAAGGATTCTGGGGACAAATTAGTATGTTTAACCCAGAGTTTCTCACAGATAATAGGTTTCTTTATTGTAGGCTTTATGAGAACCTTCAGCCATCCAAATGTATAATACAGATCTCCAAGAGCAGGGTGTGGCGAACAGCCTTTCCCAAACTAACTGATCACGGGGCCTTTTCAGTCAGAAAATTTTGGTCAGATTGGTGTTTCCAAGGACTCACTCTTAGGAATGCTTACTCTGGGACAGTCCTGTAAAAAGCCATGTGGGAGGTGCACTTTGACCCAAGCAATTCCTCCAGGCCAAACCGTGCTGTCTCTGTCTCTGCTTGGGCTCCCAGAAATGCCAAGTCCTCTTGTCCTCCCATCCTGACTTGGCCTTTGCCTGTTCACCTGCCTCTTTCTTGGCTGACTTAGAAATCCCATAGGATTCTGCTGCCAGCCTTCTTTCCAGGCTCTGTGCTTTCCAGTAAGAATTGGCAGGTACACAGACCAGGCCCTCTGGACCAAAAGAGTCTGGCTTGTTCTCAATTCTCCCTGTGCAGTTTCGACTCTGTCTTGGTCAGGAGGGATACAGACTGCTGAAATCATCAGATACCTTTCAAATAGAGGCTTTCCTGAGACCCAAGGCAGGTATTTAATACTATGGGACTCGCATAATAGGCATCTTACAAAAGACTCGTTTGCCTGGGCACACTGAACAGGGAACAGGAAGGGGAAATACAGTAAGTTTTTTTTTTTTACATTTTAAAAAATTTTAACAAAGCCAAAATGGATCAGAATTTTGCTTAGTTTTCATGTTACATAATGCTAAGAAAAATACAAAAATATAATCTCTAAATTTAAGTCTCTTTAGATTTATTTACTTCTAATTGAAGGATATATCAACTGCTTATTATCAGGGCTTCCAAGGTGGTGCTAGTGGTAAAGAATCCTCCTGCAATATAGGAGATACAGGAGATGTGGGTTCAATCCCTGGATGGAAGATCCCCTGGAGAGGGAATGGCCACCCACTCCAGTACTCTTGCCTGGAGAATTCCATGGGCAGAGGAGCCTGGCAGACACAGTCCATGAGGTCTCAAGAGTCGCACACAACTGAACTACACACAGACACACTCACACACATATTATGTGCCAGCCACTGTAGTGAGTACTTTGTATACATCACCTAATTGAGTTCTCACAACCACCCTAACAGATAGCTACAATTATTCCATCCATTTTCCAGAGGAGGAAATTGGAAGTCAGAGAGGTGAGGAAATAGGCCCAAGGAAGCTCAGAGACAGGACTCAAGCCTCTGTCTGTGTGGCCCTGGAGCCCATGCTTTTCACCATTTTGTTCTGTTGCTTCTCTAGTTACCCGTGTGCCTGACACTCAGGCCAAACGGAACCATTGGAGTTTGGAGCAGAGAAAGGTTTATTGCAGGTCTGAACAAGGAGAAAGGAAGGGCTCATGCTCACAAAGCCCAATCACCCTGATGGTTTTGCTAGGGAAGAGTTTTTATAGGCAAAATTTGGAGGAGGTGGTGGGAAGCACGGCAGGGTATGTGGCCTTCCTCTGATTGGTTAGTAGTGAGGTAAGAGGATGGTGTTTTCAGAATCTCAATCATTAACCTTCTGATTCCAACTTGTCTGGGGTCCACATGCGTGTGCTCAGCCTGAAGTTACCAACCTCCATCTGGGTGGGGACCCTGGTTCCATAGAAGAACTCAAAGATAGATATCAGATTGTTATGCACACCCTCAGAAGGAGCCAGGAACCTGATCCATGCCTGCACTGTTGCTTGTTCGTGCATTAACAAGGAACTCCATTAATTATAAGTGTTTGAATCTGCCCTATGTAACAGGGAAGGACTGGAAGGCTGAACCGTTTTTCCTACAAACAAGAGAGGCTTTTCTACCCAGGAGGACCCCCACAGGGTCCTGCTCAGTTTCAGTCCCCTCCCCCCTTTTTTTTATCTTGCTCCATCTTGAGGGGAAAAGGAGTAAGACAAGGAAGGGAATAACATTTTGGGTAGAGAGGTTAATCTCGGCAGAAGAGTTGGCTTTGGGGGGGCTGTTCTACTTCCTTGTGAATCTCCAGATGGGATGGAGTCCATTTGCCTGCTGTCCAAATCAAAGAGCAGCTTAGGTGACTATTTGAGGTCATCAGTGCCTGCCCCTCCCCCAACCCAAGAATCAGTTGTGTAGTGAAGAGAACTAGGGTTTTTTGTGGGGGAGGTGGGGCGGCGTAGTGATGGTGGGGTCTTCAGAAGGAACCTATGACCCCCTTTTCCATCCTCATTATCTCTCATTGTGTCACTTACCAGAGCTCTCTGTTTCATTCCTCTCCCACCCCCAAGGCTGCAGCCCATATTACCTGTGTGGGAGCACTTTTAAACCTTTCTAGTATAAAACCCAGTTGCCCTTGGAGTGAAGTCCAAATTCCTAAAACTGGCTTTCTAAATGATCACCTGCCTGCTTCTTCAGTTTATGCCTCCGAAATCCTCTCTTCTTCACTGCCCATCCTTAGCCTGTGGTCATGCTAAATGATTTCACCTTCAGGAGTGTCCCATGTGGGTTCGGCTTGCTCTGTCTACTTTTTTGGCCTAGAATACCTATTTCTCTTACCTACCCTATCTGCCTTGCAAACAACTATTCAACTTTCAGTGCACAGGTCAACTGTCTCCTTCTCTATGAAGCCTTTTTGGTTTTAGCTTACCGTCTTTGAGTCTTAACCTGGCCTGGTTCACTTTTGAAGATGTTTTCCCAAGGTACCTCTCAGCTCTGGACAAGCTCCTCCCCAGCAGGGACTCAGGCTTCTTTATTCCAGTGTCTCAAGCAGCTAGAACAGACTTAGCACATAATAAGCACTCAGGAAATGTTTGCTGAATGAAAGGTGAAAGTGGAAGTGAAGTCGCTCAGTCGTGTCTGACTCTTTGCGACCCTGTGGACTGTAGCCCACCAGGCTCCTCTGTCCATGGGCTTCTCCAGGCAAGAATACTGGAGTGGGTAGCCACTTCCTTCTCCAGGGGATCTTCCTGACCTAGGGATCGAACCTGGGTCTCCTGCATTGCAGGCAGACGCTTTACCCTCTGAACCACCAGGAAAGCCCAAATGAAAGGTAGTTTTCCTAAAATAAGAAATTGACATTCATTTAAAATTCGGCCAAGATAATTTTCAAAATAAGAGAACTAAACAGACTATAATTTATTCCTATGGTATTGAGATATGAATCTAAAAAAGTCAAAATTTTTAATTTCTACCCCCATAAAATCTTAAGAGGAAAATAAAAATCATTGAAGCAGGATTAGCACGCACCTGAAATATGCTAGCTCTCCACCAGAGGGTGCTATGAACACAAAGAGAAGCCGTTCTTCATTAATTTGTTCTCCCTGAGACAAACTGCAGAAACCAAGTAACTTTTCTGTTTTCCCTGCATTGCGTACAATTTGGGAAGAAATGGATAACTCTCCCACGATGCTTGAAAATCACGTATGTCTGGAACAAGTCTTCCTGCTAATAAGATGCGCGTGTGTGCCTGCCTGCTGGCACACGTGCCCGCACACACACACACACACCTAGAACCTTTAAAAGATAAAACATCAAGTTTACAAATGTATGAATTGTTGTATATCTTGAACTTGTTCATTGACACATTCAGATGTTATTTACTGTAACATCAGAAGCAGAATCAAGCAGAAGAAAGCATGTGCTATGTTGCTTTTAACCCTGACATAGAATATTCTAGAAGACCAGTCCAAGTATCAGAGATGGGGTATCATCCAGCTCTCGCTACTAAGAGCACAAAAACAAAGCAGTACCAGCTTGTGTGCACTAGTTCAGTTTTGATTCTTACAAGACTGTAACAGGGGAACACACACAAAACGATCAATATTTGCGAAGCTGTAGTTTGTATAACCAGTGACTTAGGCCAATCAAACCTTGTTTTCAACATCATCGCTCCAGTTTCTGCCTTCAGCATATCCCTGTTGGCCTTGGATGCTGAATGATATTTTTAAACCGTATTCATGTTTAGCATCCTTTTAGATTCCCCGAGCTCCATGTAAATGTGTGTGTGTTCCATCTGTGTCTCCTGCACATGCCAAAGGTACACTGTACAAAGGTGCACTGTACAAAGGACTCAGTTAGTGTTCATGGATTGCTTGCTTATTGATCAGTTTCTGTAAAAATGCTGCCAAAATTGTCAGGAAGGATAGCGATGAGATTACAGGGGATACGAGTAAATGGGCCAGAAGGGACTGAGGGGAAGAGAAAAAGACTTGTTTCATCGACCGCTCAGTGTGCTGGGCACCGCCCTACCCACTTTATGTGAATTTCTCGTCTAATTCTTACAGAAGCCCAAGGAAAAATCATTACCACTCTCATCCCATCACTTAGCTTTTTGCACAGTTGTGACTGTTACATTAAAATACTTAATTAAGCAGCATTCCTGGGACTGACCAAGGTTTCATGTGTGCCTTTTGTACCTTTGGATTTGAGCCGTGGGCAGAATAAATGGAGAGCTGTTACTAAAGCTGACTCCTGTATTCCCAGGGGTAGGGGCGATGTGGATCTCCCTGGCTGCTTCTCTGCCCCTGCTGCACTCAGAGAAATTGACAGGGAGATACAGCCCTCAGCAGTGGACAGAAGTGAAGTTGTTCCTATCTTTTGACTGGAGTGGGGGGTGCCTGTTGGGCATTTCCTTTCCTCCCTGGGACTCTTTAGTATCATCAGAAATGAAAGACGTGGGCAGTGCTGATGGATGTCGAGCAGTTGGATTCACTGGAGAATGCTTTATAGAGGAGGAGGGATTCGCCATCATGATAACTCTGCCTCAGGAGAAACCATAAAGGGTATCCAATTTAACCACCAAGCCAGCTTTTGAAACCCTTGATAGGATTCCAGCCACTTGCCCGCTGTGTGTTCTTGGGCAAGGAACTTCACCTCTTTTAGCCTGCATTTTCTCATCTACAAAAACAAAGAGCAGAACAAAGAAAACCTTACGGGGTCATCATGAGGATTGAATGAGATAACATACACTCCTGAAACATACTAGGTACTCAGTACTTTTCATTTTTGTTTTTTAGAGCAGTTTTAGATTCACAGCAGAATTGAGGGGAAGGTACACTGATGCCCCCTATACCCCTGTCCCCTCCCACACAGTCTCCCCTATTGTCCACATCCCCTACCATGGTGGTGCATTTGTTGCAGTTGATGAACTGAGAGTGACATCATAATCACCCAAAGTCCATAGCATACCCTAGGGTTCACTCTTGGTCTTGTGCATTCAGTGTGTCTGGACAAATGTATAATGACATGCATCCACGTTGGTATCATACAGAGTATTTTCACTGCCCTAAAAATCCTCTGTGCTCTGCCTATTCATCCCTTCCTCCTCATGATCCCTGCAATGACTTTACTGTTGCCATATTTTGCCTTTCTCAGTATGTCATCTGGTTGGAATCACACAGTATGTGCTCTTTTCTCATTGGCTGCTTTCACTCTGTCGTATGCATTGGAGGTTCTTCCATGTCCCTTTGTGGCTGGATAGCTCATTTCTCTCCATTTGTTGCTACGTGCTAAATCGCTTCAATTGTGTCCAACTCTGTGTGATCCCCATGGACTATGGCCTGCCAGGCTCCTCTTTCCATGAGATTCTCCAGGCAAGAATACTGGAGAGGGTTGCCAAGCCCTCCTCCAGAGGATCTTCCCAATCCTTGAATCGAACCCAGGATCTCTTACATATCCTGCATTGCGAGGCAGGTTCTTTACCACTAGCACCACCTGGGAAGCCCCTTAATGTTGAATAATATTTCATTGTTTGGATGTACCACAGTTTATTTATCTGTTCACCTACTGAAGGACATCCTGGTTGCTTCCAAGTTTGGGGCAATGAGGAATAAAGCCACTATAAACATTTGCATGCAGGTTTTGGTGTAGGCATAAAATTTCAAGGCACTGGTACTTTTCAGTGGAAAATGTGTCCAAACTTACTCCTATAAATTCCTCTCTCCCATAACTTTTTCCCAATGTGAGGGATCCATGCAGCCTAGATGCCCAATTTGCAGCAAAACTGTCTTATTAATTAACCAGGAAGCTGCAATGGTACAGCAAGTGAACAATGTACTACAAATCTGTTTACATCGACTTCTGCAGACATTTTAAAACAATTAAACTGTCAAGGGGGCCTGGAGACAGCCTTGCATTTTAATGGGAAATGATTAAATATCAGGCATTATTGCATTGGATGTGGATGTGTCTGGGCTTTAAGAGGAAGGCAGAGTATTGATCAGGGCCTCCAGGAAGGCAGGATGCTTACTCGGGCTACTGGGCCACAGGCTGATGAAAGCTTGAAGATCTGAACTTCTAGGGCTGAGATGAAAGGCCACTCACTGGAGCTGACTACATTTGTCAGCTTCTGTCTAGTGGGACTCTGCCTGTGGGGCAGACAGTAGATTGTGACTTTGGAGAGGTACTGTTGGTCAATGGGCAGAGAGTTGCTGAAGAGGGTGATGGACACAGCACTGCGGGCTGACCCCAGTATCAATCCCACCTGGATGAAATCCTTGTAAAGGAAGTGAAGGCACCCTGGCAACCCCTGTGTAAGCTGACAAATGCAAAACTGTGTCCTACAGCTGGTGAATGTTTGTCCCAGTGATGATAGCTGCGCAGGCTCAGGCTCCGAGTGTGTTCACCATTTAGGATACCCTATTTTCTGTTGATTTCACTTGTTCACAGGCACTTGTCAGCTCACATGGGGACCCTTGCCCTCAGGCCCACTTACAGGCCAAAAGATGTAAACAGCTGAACGCAATCAAGTCAAATAGTCCAATGATAGATGTTTGTGTTGGGTACAGTGAAGGGACCAAGGAGGCCACGGTCAGCTGAGAAGTGTGGAGAGGCTGGAAGGAAAACCTTCCTAGGAGATGTCCATTTGAAAGGTTAACAGGCAGACAGAAGGCACCCAAGGCTGGGAGATCTTGAACAGACCTGCTGAGGTGTGAAAGAGCCTGGTACTAGTTCTGAGAACTCAATTAGTCTGGCATGTGGGGTTGGGAGTGGTACCAATAGGTTGGCTCAGCCCAAACCTGTCCCCCTTACTACTTTTGAAAGGGTGGGAGGACCTTAGTACTAAGGCTCAGAAACTGTAATCAACCAAGAAGTGATGAAAATGTTGAAGTCCATCCCACCTAAGGCAAAATAGACTAGCATCCCTTATACTTTTCTGTCACTTGAAATCCTTCCATTGGTCCCAGTACCCAAGAGTATGCCAATGAAAGAACAAGGCTCTTTCTTTCAAAGTGAAAACACCTTTGTGAGATGTGTCATTTATTCACAAATTCGTGTGAATCCATTTAATCGGATTGCTTTCCTCCATAATGCCTGACCAAGACCAGCCACATTGAGGACTAGGAGGCTGGGGAGACCTGGATGGAATGCAATAGAAGGAAGGGCCTGGGGTACAGAGGGGGCTGCCACGCCTAGCAGAGGGCTCCTCCTGCAGTGGACTTCTAGCAGCTGGCGATGACTTGGAGTAGCTGACAACTAGTTTGGGAGAAAGGAGCGCAGAAATAAATTTCACCTGCCTTGCAGTCTGGCTCCAAGTCAGCCCTCACTTTATTTCTGTACCGTCTAGACAGTCGAAGACTGTTGCTCTCATCCCAGTGCACTGACCAGTGCAGCCCCTGTCCGGCCAGAGGAAACTATAGTGCAGCTACAGGGAAGATCCGAGTCTCTTGATGAGACTCAGTAAGACCACTCAGATGGAGATGACTTAACTTCCTCCCTTGAGAAATGCCTTTTTAATAAGAGTTCTTCCACTGGCCAAGAGAGACTTCTGTATTAGGGTTTTCTATTTTTGTTTGAAGGAAGCTGGCATCTGTCCTGTGTAAGGAGTTCACTGAAGCCTCAATTCTTCCATTAGCCATTTGGGGTTGCAAACAGGGATCCAGGCCTGTGCAGCTGTGTGTCTGGTGCCAGAATACGAGCTCAGCTTCCCGGTCCCAGGGCCGTAGGGAAGACCCATGGCCACTCTGAATCTGACCATCTGCCCCTCTAAGCAAGACTGACGAATGGCTGGCAAGGTTCAGGACTGGCTACCTAATTTGCAGGGCCTGGTGCAAAATGAAAACGTTAAAAAAAATGTCTTTGTTCCAAGATTATTGAAAATTAAAAATAAAACAAAAACAAAAAAAAAAAAAAACAAAAAAACGGTGACAACAAAGCTTATGAAACCAGGACACTCCCCTGCTGAGGAACAGCTCCTTGGCTCCTGTGGGTTCTAAGGGCTCCTGGTGTTCAGGCCCCCTGGCTGTGAGCAGTGGATGGGGGCGGGGAGAGGATGCTTGATTTGAGGGCAGAACAAATTTTCTCCATCCTCTGCCTACTGCTGAAATCCTGTCCTTACAGCTAAAGAAATTTCGCTGGAGGCTGGATCCCTTTGGGAGGGGCTCCCGTCTGCAGCTGTTGTCTGTTACACTCTTCGTGTTGGATGGAAAAGTGGAGGGAGAGAGCACAAGGCAATTTTGAGTATGCAGAGACGCTTAAGGGAAAAAAAATTATGTAAGTTTATGGAATGCTTTTGGGTATACATAATCTTCCTTTCCATATAGCTCTGAGGATGGGTGATGGGTTCAATAAATATAGCTCCTGGTGGGTGTCAGTAATTCTTCAATATTCATTGATAGTGATGATATTCAGACCTTGAGACAGATTTCCTTTCTTTCTGACTCAAGGGAAATTTTCCCAGAGCCACACAGAAGGAGAATCCAATCTGTTCAATAGGAAAGACTCATTTGCTCCCGGAATAACTTAATTTCCATTTCCATTTGAATTTTTAACCAAAATAGTGGATCTTCCATAAGGCAGAAATAAAAAGAATGACAATTTGGTTTGGGGTTTCACTTTTCCTTAAAATTTTGATTCCTATATTAACACTGTTGAGTGCTTCAGTAACGTGTGTGGCATAATGTTAAAATAGACTGTGTTTCTTGCTTTTTGTTATAATTAGCTAAAAGCCTCGTCATTGGCTGCTAGTAAAGTCTGAATTTTTTAACAAAGGACTTCGATATGAAAATGCATTTTTTGGCGAGAAACTAAAAATTCAGGTTAAGTGTCAACATTTGACAAGGAATTGTGACAGGGGATTGAGCAACTGTAATTTTTATCCATGTTTATTTTGCTTGTAGCCTTTTTGATTTATCAGTAATTCAATTTCAAAATAAAAGACACATTTTCCACATCCCAAAAGGTATCAGGGAGCCTTTCAGACAAGATTTCTGACTGTGGGAGAAACGTCTACCAAAGAAAGCAGATTGCTCCAAAAACTCATCTAATGTGCTGAGGGATCCTGTTACAGACCATTTTTCGTAATTCTAGAAGGCAAAATAAAATTTTATGCTTGGAAATAATAAGTTTAAGCAAACAGTATGGGCAAAGCTTACATCTGAGTCCAAGCAATGGTCTGATTATTGCCAGAACAATACTGCTGCATGATGAATCATTAATGATCTGTGAGAGTCATAATGGTCTGTCACTAATGCCCATTAATGATCTCTCTATACCGCGAGTATGGGCTTGATGTTTCTGGCCAGTACCTTGGAGAATACTTTAGATGTGCCCTAAACTTTCTCTGATCTCCTCTCTCTCTGTCTGCTCCAAATGTAGACAGCAATTGTCTGGGGTAGGACCAGCTTATAAAGAAGCATGGCTTTGTTAAGGAAGTCGTATTCAGGTAAGATTTATTTAAGCAATGTTTTTGAAGGACAGATTTGAGAACTTATGCTGGACATTAATGCCTTTGTGGAAATTAGCAGAATTATGCCGGAGATCTTTCTGTTGAGATCTCTTCTGTCTGGATGGGACAGCGGCTGTTCAGTTTCCCCGTTCTCCATGATGGGTGGCTGTTGAACATAGACTCTTTGAGAAATGCTTCCTTTGTTTTGTTGTGTTTTTTCCTAAGGAATTTTAGACCTTAATTGTTAGAGAAGAGAAATGTTTGTGTCCTGAAAGCCCTGTTTGTAAAACTGTGACACAAGCTGGTTCAAGAGAGATTTCCTAACTCTGGATTTGCCTTTATTCTGTGTAGGTAGCACAAGACATTCATTTGAATTTCTAAAGGAAGAAAGGGGAATAAATAATTATCATCAGCTTGAAATGTATTTTGCTTTTAGCTTAGGAAAGGAAGGAAAGAGAAGGCAACATAGAGCTAAGGGGGAGGGGGTCGACACAGTCACATATTAATTCTGAGAATCTTATTAGGTGTATCTTCAGGGAAATCACAGAAGATAGGCACTCCATATCTAAGCGAAACTAAGAGAAGATCTGTTTCTCCATGGCGGCCAGGGAGATGCGGCAGATAGCTAATGGAACCAACGCCCAAGAGCCTCCGGCTCACGGAGGAAAACAAGATGAGACAAGGTTGCCTAAGCGGCCACTTTCCAGCCTCTGAAAATAACATGACAGGGATTCTTGGGGAGGGTTTCAGTCACTCTGCTGGCTACTTTTTGATGAGAAATATGAACATGTAACTAAATGGAAAATGACATCTTTACTTTGGAAACTTTGGCCAGTCTTCATATTATTTGAACGAAGTAGCCTCATCAAGCAAACACTTCCATTGCAACCCTTTGCACTTTCTTGATCATTGAACTCGCAAGGACCAGGGAGATTACTCACCCCTCTAAATATTTCATTTTGCTAGGACGTTTAGTCCAAATGAGTGATTACTCTTTGCAATATTTGTTTATTCAAAATCTTTTTCCCCCGTGTTCAAAAACTACTGAGTAGCATGTGTTTACTCAACAGAATTAACTGGGATTGATAGATTTTTTCCTTCTGAGAACTTCATAAGATCTCCCGAACTGGAGTGGTCCTGGAGCATCCCGAGATGAAGGTTAGGATTGATCTGTTATGTTGCATGGGCGTTGCATATTTGGTTATTTTCACTTGATCTCCTCATGAAAAGGAGAAAAAAGCTCATCTGAGCACTAGGGCATCCTGGGCAATATTAGTGATGGAGATCATTATAGACTTTGTGAAGTCAGTTCAGCATTTCATTTTCTGATTATTTTCACAACTCATGCTTCTAATAAACCCACCAAAGTTTCTACCTTTCAGATGGGAAATGGCCTGTAATCATCCTTAAAGGGACTACAGACTCCATGCCCCTTAGAATACATGTGGCAGAAACCTTTAAACTCATTGCTCTGCTTGTAAAATATTTGAGTAGAAAGCATGCATTAATTCTTTGCTGAGTAAGGTCTGTGCCATAAGTAATTCTTACCAGACAATTATTTCATTGACAAGTGCATAGATTAATTGGAAGCGATCAGATTGCCATCTAAGCTGTTTGGTTAGATTCAAGCACAAACTAACTTTATGCTTACAAAAGACTTCTAGATTGATTGATGAAATGCTATAAATAGATGTGTCTGTTTTAAATAGATGTATGTTCATGGCAAACCAAGGCCCTTTGCAGAAATGAGTGCAAACTTGGGGACAGATTGGCAGTCACTGAGGATGCTGCAGTGTCCCTTTGAAAGGAAAGAAGGTACCTGATGTGATATAGGGTAAGCTCTGCGTCCATGGTAACACAGTCCAAAGGAGACCAGGAGAAAGGATTTTGCAACCAAAGAATGACAAATCTCAAGAAAGGTCAGGCAGTTTATCTCTTCATGTTTAGACAGGAAAATGCTTCTCTTGTACAGACGAGACTTGTCTTCAGCCACCACATCCACAAGCTCTTGAGCTCTTTAAAGAATTCACTTCAATGGCTCTTAAGGCAAAAACATTCACCCTAAATTCTCCCTCCTCTAGTTGAATCTGATGCCTCTTGTTTGGTCCTCAGGGAACCCAGAAAACAGACTGTAGCTGTGTTCTGTATAACCCTTCACAACACAGAAGGGCTTCCCTGGTGGCTCAGATGGTAAGGAATCTGCCTGTAATGCAGGAGACCCGGGTCCGATCCCTGGGTCGGGAAGATCCTCTGGAGGAGGAAATGGCAACCCACTCCAGTATTCTTGCCTGGAGATTCCCCATGGACAGAGGAGCCTGACAGGCTACAGTCCATGGGGTCCCAAAAGCTGGACACGACTGAGTGACTAACCTTTCCTTTCACAACACAGAAGCCCTCATGATCATGCTAATTGAAGTTAAAGATGCTAAGCGTCTTTAGCCTCCTAAAAGTCTTATATCTAACCAGTCCTGCCTTACCTCACCCATGTATTTCTCTAAGTCCTTATATCCTTGTTGTACTGCTTTCTGCTTGTCCCTGTGACTATTTTTTCAGCTTTTCAAAGTCCTTTCGTATCCATTTCTTTTTCTGGCTGTTGTGGGCCTTCTATTCATGGCTATGCCTACATCTGCCTAATCGTCCACATATCATGTTGACTGAGAGTTTCCAGAATTTAGAACACATGAAGACAGATTCCCCCTTCTTTAGGAACTACAGGAAACAGTGTATTTGTTTTGTTTTCTTATTGATAGGCACTTAGGAAATGGTATATGTATTCATTGTTTTTTAATCAAAGATGACTTAAGTCTATTTTTCAGGAGATGCAAATGTGTACTTTCAGCTGTTCCATAGATCACTCACTTCAAACATGGAGGCCACTGTTACTTGGGCAGTGCTTCAGAGTGCCTTCTTATGATACACAGCTCTGACTAGCTGGCCGTGGATCCGGGTTTAGAAAATACTCAGGGTTTTTTGAGTGAATGAATATCTTGACAATGGTTGCATAGAGAGCACTCCAGAATATTTCAATCTAGTTGCTTTGGACAAATGAGTAAACAATCTAAACTGATCTTATAAAACTGGCCAGAAGTAATATTTTCAAATCATGTCTTTAGAATGTATTGTGAAAGTGTGTATTTGCCTTTGCCTTTCACTTTAGAAACGGGAAGCTTGGGGTTGTGAATACTGTTAGAAGTGAAGAGATCTTGAGAAGAAAAGGAGAGTATTCACAGGAAGCAAGAGTCTTCGGGTAGTAAAAGTTCCATAAGTTCCTCTTTGAAGACCAGTGATGTGGGAGAAACATGAATATGCCATAATGTTTCTTTTAATTCCTGTAGTGCCACTGGATGTGGCTCGTAACTTTAAGGATACCTCAATTTACAGAACAAGTGTGTCTTGCTTTATACAATTAAACTGCTTCCAGAAAATTATGTGTACATCAAGTACCATTTGAAATCGAAATGGAGTGTGTAGTAAGGAAACGAGCCTTGTGAATGTTTTTGTAAAGTGAAGACTTTTTAAAAAATAGATATATTTAAAAGATTACCCTTTAATCTATCCATTGGAAAGTCTGAGTTTTGCCTACAAGAATTAAAACATAACAACATTCTGTTGAGAAGGAATTCTTTGACCAGGGCTTGCTAAACTGTTTTAATAGGGCCTCATTTGGGAGAATGCTAAAAATGGTTTCATTTAAGTCTGGTTACTTTGTTTTGCAATTTCTTGTATAATTTATTATTTTCTTTGGATTTAGCAGCTATTATCTGACGTGACGTGATACTACTTCCTTCTAAAATAGAATTTTGAAAAAGTTTCGTTCAAAGGGAGTTGTATTGTATATTTAAAGACAGTATGTGCCTCTCTCCTGGACGTAAAGCTTTAATCTGTTACCTGTGCCAATTTCCCATGTCTAGTTCAACATGTAGCTTCAGTGTCCAAATATTAACCCTTTCCCAACATACTCCATCCTGTACTCTGTTCTTAGAGGACCAAGACTGCTGGTTCAGGATCCTTCCCTTGCATGATAAAATGAATGTTATTTAGGCATATACTAAGACTCCAGAGGAGTCAGATTTGAGATATCTACTGGGACTCTTGGACTTCCCAGGTGGTGCTAGTGGTAAAGAACCTGCCTGCCAATGCAGGAGACATAAGAGACAGGGGTTTGATCCCTGGATCTGGAAGATCCTCTGGAGAAGGAAATGGCAGCCCACTACAGTATTCTTGCCAGGAGAATCTCATGGACTAAGGAGCCAGTTGGGCTACGGTTGACAGGGTCACAAAGAGTCAGACATGACTGAAGCAACTTAGCATGCACACATGCACTGGAACTTTTTCTTTGGTTGGTTATGTGTATGCATTGCTGGCATTCTTTGTACTATTTACTGTTCACTAGAGGGCGTAACTGCATGCTTGAGTAAGAAGATATTTTTCCAGCTCCAATACTAGCTAGTATAAGGTATCATGACGAGGTCTTCAAATTCCACATTCATCATGTTGCTTCTCTCATGAAGAATGCTCACTGGCTTCATTCTGTATGCCAACCAGTTGGAAGCAGGGGGTGGTTGGCTCTATTCTGTAAGCAGAGCCCACAATAGGCTGATGCAACATACCTTTCTAGTCCTATCTCCTTTCTTCCCCAAAAGAACGGCTTCAGTCAGTCCTATTGTCTCCATTACACCAAGAGGAATTTGTCCAGTTCATTAAAGTGTTCTCTCTGCAGCAGCCTCTCTGTGATGTTCTACTTGCTGAAGAAGGTGCCAAAATGAAAGAGCCATAGGGCCTGCCTTCCAGGAAGGCACAGTCTGGTTGCCCAGCTAACACCAGACCTGTAACAGCTGTAATGGAAATACAAAAAGCCACAGGGGGTCAAGACTAGGAGAGTCGCCTTCTGCTGGCTGGTTTGGGGATTGCCTCACTGAGGAGGTGTTATTTAACCAGGGACTTAAACATGTGTGAGACTTTGATTCATGTCCTCTGAGATGCCCTTCCAAAGCTCTCCCCAGACAAATAAGATTTCTTCGCCCCGAGAGCTCTCATAGGACTTCCTGGCTAAACCAATCATATGACACTCGTTCTAAACTCCTTTATTTGTATTGAACTTTGTGCTCATTTCCCCACTGGATTTTAAACTCCTTAGAGGCAGGGCTCCTATTGAATCCTTATTATTATTATTATTCCTCTAATCTATATTTGCATATGTGCTAAGTCACTTCAATTGTGTCTGACTCTGTGTGACACTATGGACTGTAGCCCACCAGGCTCCCCTGTCCATGAGATTCTCCAGGCAAGAATACTGGAGTGGGTTGCCATTCCCTCCTCCAGGGGATCTTATGACCCAGGGATCGAACCTGCGTCTCATGTCTACCTGCATTGCCAGGCGGGTTCTTTACCACTAGCTCCCCCTAGGAAGCCCCCCACCCCCAGTTGATAGCACAGGACTAAACACAATAGTAACTTAAAAATATCATTTATATGAAATTAAAAAAACACAAACTTTTGTTTGCATCCTGAGAACTCCCTGACTTCTAGTTGGTTGACACAACTAGTCAAGTTCGCTATAGCTGAGCTGCAGACAAATTGTGATGATTCCTTTTAACCTCTTTCATTCACTCAACAGCTATGCACTGAGAGCCTGCTGTGTTACAGGCGCTGTGCTGGCTTCTGGATGGACAGTGCAAACCACAGGATATATATAATCTAGAAGCAGCTCAAGAAGCCTTTTTGGTCCCTTTCCTCTACATCACATCATGATCCTGCTGTATAGATCTTAACACTCGAAAAACAACTATATCGGGCTCTTAGTATTTTCTGTTCCATATCATTTCATTCTCTTAAATATGTGCTCCACTTGGTCCTTGTTCTTGGTCAGCAGTTTCTTTCTTCCTCCTCATTAAGAAAAAGAGGCTGAAGTTATCACCCTAATGGTTAGACTGTGTGACCAAGAGAAAACAGCTACATATCAACTATAAGCCAGCCTCCAGCTTAAATATTGTACATGGATAACTCTCATTCTTATAACTACCCTGACAGGCAGGTGAATATCTTCTTAATTTCACTGCTAGGGGAACTGAGGCTCAGAGAGATTAAATAATCAGACTGAGCTCCCAGTTTAAGAATGTTGAAGCCAGTCTTTAATATAGGTCCATGTCATGCCATACTGGGCTTCCCTGGTGGCTCAGTGCTAAACAATCAGCCTGCACTGCAGGAGACCTGGGTTCAATCCTTGAGTTGGGAAGTCCTCCTGGAGAAGGAAATGACAACCCACTCCAGTATTCTTACCTGGAAAATCCCATGGACAGAGGAGCCTGGTGGACTATAGTCAGTTGGGTCACAAAAGAGTTGGACACAACTTAGCAACTAAACAACAGCAAATACCATACTATCCAAGGTATAATGACTTGAGCAAATATTGACTTGACCAATATATTGAGCAAATATTGGTTTGTTGATTTGCTGAATGTTACTATTCTGATTTCAAGATCTTTATATATTTAAAATACCTATGTCAGAAGTTGATAGTCTTGGGTTGCTAGCAATCCCCAGCCTGTGTCTTTCTGTTCCCATAACAATTCTATGACTGCTTTATGCATCATAGAAGCAAAATTATTGTTTTGATACAATAGAACTCATTCTCCTGAAACATTCTTTACATGAATACCAATTGACAGTTCACCTCAATAATAGGAAGATGTAGAATCTCAGTTAATGTTATAGTTTCTGTCAAATACTCAAAGTTTCAAGCCTCCAACGAAAAATTACAACATCAATTCATCTCAATAAAATAAAATAATCTGATTCATAGTTTCATAGACATATGAAAGCTGACTCATAACACTCATCACTTGTGAAAAGATCCAAGATCACACTTCAAGCCTTAGCTTCAGTGTTGTCTAACTACACTATTTCTCTATGATAAACTTCTGGATTCTGGGCTGAAAATTTTGGAACCCAGCTGTTTCACAATGTCAAGGTATGCCATCAGTATCCTCTGTGACAGTGGTTCAAGTTGGTGATTCCCGGGTGATTTGGTTGGAACCCAGGAATCTACTGAAGAATTGATGCTTTTGAACTGTGGTGTTGGAGAAGACTCTTGAGAGTCCCTTGGGCTGCAAGGAGATCCAACCAGTTCATCCTGAAGGAAATCAGTCCTGAATATTCATTGGAAGGACTGATGCTGAAGCTGAAACTTCAAAATTTTAGCCACTTGATGCAAAGAACTGACTCATTTGAAAAGAGCCTGATGCTGGTAAAGATTGAAGGCACGAGAAGAAGGGGACGACAGAGGATGAGATGATTGGATGGCATCACCAACTCAATGGACATGAGTTTGAGTAAACTCCAGGAATTGGTGATGGACAGTGAGGCCTGGTGTGCTGCAGTCCATGGGGTCTCAAAAGTCAGACACGACTGAGCGACTGAACTGAACAAGAATCTACTTTGGAACAAGGATTCCATGTCATTCTGGAAGGAAGATGACACATACCACACTCAGAGAAATCCTTCTGGAACTGTTCTTCTCCACTCACTATTCTCTTCCCAGTCTTCATTGTTGTCCTTCCCTTACCATCCTCCCATATCCACACACAAGAAGTTGAGTGTATATTACTTTTTAAAGTCTTTTTTTTTTTTTTTTGCTATTTAGATATAATTTACATACAGTGACATTCTCAGATTTTAAGTAGACATAGATAGTGTCATCAGTTTTGAAAAAACGCTTTCACTCATGTAATCTATACTCAAGATAGAGAACATATCCATCACCCCAGAAAGTCCCCTTATTCCCCTTCCTAGTCAACACCCCAGAAGCAATCCCTGAACTTATTTCTATCATCATGGGTTAGATTTTTGCTACTTTAGAATTTCATATCAATGGAAATATTATAGTAGGTGCTTTTTTGGTGTCTGGGCTCCTTTCGCCCAGTATAAGGTTTGTGAAATTCACCCATGTGTCTGTGTGTATCAGTAAGTCGTGACACTTTCTTGCTGAGAAGTATTCCATTGCCCAAATATGTCAGTTTGTTTACCTAATCTGTCACTGAGGGACATCTAGACTGTTGCCAGATTTTGCCCACAATGAGTAAAGCAATTCTTACAAATTTTTCTATGGACATACGTTTTCATTTTTTTTGGACAAACACCTAGCACTTGCCTATTAAGATTGATATAAGTTTAATTTTTAAGCTACTGCTAAACAGTTTCCCATCATTTTTATATTCCTGCCAAGGAGAACTCTGATTGTTCCCCATAATCACCAACATTTGGGGTTGACGGTTGTTTTTATTTGTCATAGTCTTGTGTGTATATTGTGGGATTACATTTTGGTTTTAATTTACATCTGGCTGATAACGAAGGATGTTGAGTACTTCTTTGTGTGCTTGGTGGCCCTTTGTAAATCTTTTTGACTGAAGTAGCTGTTCAAGTGTTTTGCCTGTTTTTCACTGAGTTTTTGGTCTTTTTTATTGAGTTGTCCACAACAGTCTCTCATTATCCTTTTAATGGCTGTAGTATCTCTAATGATGTCCTCATTTCCATTTATTATTTCACAGTTTGTATTTTTTTTTTCTTTTTCTTGATCTGTATTGGTGGTGGTGGTGGTGGTTCAGTTGCTAAGTCATGTCCAATTCTTGCGACCCCATGGACTGTAGCCTGCCAGGCTCCTCTGTTCACGAGATTTTTCAGGCAAGAATAATGGACTGTGTAGCCATTTCCTTCTCAGGGGATCCTCCCATCCCAGGAATCAAACCCAGGTCTCCTGTATTGCAGGCAGATTCTTTACCAACTTGAGCTACAAGGGAAGTCCTTTGATCTGTATTGCTGCTGCTAAGTCGCTTTAGTCGTGTCCGACTCTGTGTGACCCCATAGACGGCATCCCACCAGGCTCCCCCGTCCCTGGGATTCTCCAGGCAAGAACACTGGAGTGGGTTGCCATTTCCTTCTCCAATGCATGAAAGTGAAAAGTGAAAATGAAGTCGCTCAGTCATTTCTGACTCCTAGCAACCCCATGCATGGACTGCAACCTACCAGGCTCCTCCGTCCATGGGATTTTCCAGGCAAGAGTACTGGAGTGGGGTGCCATTGCCTTCTCCGTTGATCTGTATTGCTAGTGGTTTAAAATTTTATTACTCTTTCAAAGAATCATCTTTTGGCTTTGGTGATTATCTGTTCTATGTGTCATTGATAACCCCATTTTTATCATGTCCTTCCTCCTTATATATTTGGGATTTAGTTCTTTTTTTGAATTCATTTTTATTAGTGTATACTTGATTTGGGATTCCCAGGTGGCGCTATTGGTAAAGAACTCTCGTGCCACTGCAGGAGACATAATAGACATGGGTTCAGTCCTTGCATCGGGAATATCCCCTGGAGAAGGGAATGGCTACCCACTCCAGTATTCGTGTCTGGAGAATCCCATAGACAGAGGAGTCTGGTGGGCTACAGTCCATAGGGTTGCAAAGAGTCGGACAGGACTGAAGCAATTTAGCATGCGCGCATACTTGATTTACAATGTTGTGTTAGTTTCAGGTGTACAGCAAAGTGAATCAGTTATACATATACACATAGCCACCGTTTTTTAGATCCTATTCCCTTATAGTTCATTACAGAGTATTGAATAGAGTTTCCTGTGCTATACAATAGGTTTTTTCCTGGCTTCTTAAGGTGGAAATATAAATCATTTATTGTACAATTTTCTTCTTTTCAAGTAAAGTCATTTAAAGCAGCTATACATTTCCCTACAAGGACTGCTTTATTTATTATTTTTTTAAATATAAATTTATTTATTTTAGTTGGAGGCTAATTACTTTACAATATTGTATTGGTTTTGCCATACATCAGCATGAATCCGCCACAGGTATACACGTGTTCCCCATCCTGAACCCCCCTCCCATCTCCCTCCCCGTACCATCCCTCTGGGTCATCTCAGTGCACCAGCCCCAAGCATCCAGTATCATGCATTGACCCTGTACTGGCGATAGACTCGTTTTGCTTTTTGATCTGTTGTATTTCATTATCATTCACTTCAAAGTATTTTCTTTTGTTAATTAATTTTTATTGGAATATAGTTGCTTTATTTTTTTTTACCTTATTTTTTAATTGGAGGAAATTTTTTTTACAAAGTTGTGTTGGTTTCTGCCGTGCATCGAGGCGAATCTGCCATAATTATATGTATATCCTCTCATTCAGTATTTTCTAACCTCCACTTTATTTTTATTTTTTTATTTTTATTTTTTACTTTATTTTACTTTACAATACCGTATTGGTTTTGCCATACATTGACATGAATCCACCATGGGTGTATATGAGATCCCAATCCTGAATCCCCCTCCCACATCCCACCCCATTTCCTCTCTCTGGATCATCCCTGTGTACCAGCCCCGAGCATCCTGTATCCTGTATCAAACATAGGCTGGTGCTTCATTCTTACATGATAGTATACATGTTTCAATGCCATTCTCCCAAATCATCCCACCCTCTCCCTCTCCCACAGAGTCNCTCCCACATCCCACCCCATTTCCTCTCTCTGGATCATCCCTGTGTACCAGCCCCGAGCATCCTGTATCCTGTATCGAACATAGGCTGGTGCTTCATTCTTACATGATAGTATACATGTTTCAATGCCATTCTCCCAAATCATCCCACCCTCTCCCTCTCCCACAGAGTCCAAAAGTCCGTTCTATACATCTGTGTCTCTTTTGCTGTCTCACATACAGGGACTTGATTTAAAATACTAAGATATTAAAAGCTCATTAAGGAGTTCTAAACTTGTCCCACTTATACAAGGAAATAAAATTGTACTACAGCTATTCTCTTAAAATTTTTTATTAGTTTATGAATAATTTATAATCTATTGAATCTATAGATTAATTCATAATGTTAAAAATAGTGATATAAAATATTTCTGCTTTCAATTTTATAAAAGTATTATACAATCATCCCTCAATGTTCATAGTGAATTGATTCCAGGAAACTCCCTAAAGATACCAAAATTTGTTGGTGCTCAAATTACTTATATAATGTGATGTAATCCAACCAGTCCATTCTGAAGGAGATCAACCCTGGGATTTCTTTGGAAGGAATAAGACAGGAGCCCAACAGGCTCCCCTGTCCCTGGGATTCTCCAGGCAAGAACACTGGAGTGGGTTGCCATTTCCTTCTCCATTGTGTGAAAGCGAAAAGTGAAAGTGAAGTCGCTCAGTCGCATCCGACTTCTAGCGACCCCATGGACTGCAGCCTACCAGGCTCCTCCATCCATGGGATTTTCTAGGCAAGAGTACTGGAGTGGCTTGCTATTGCCTTCTCCGGGAAACTCCCTAAAGATACCAAAATTTGTTGGTGCTCAAATTACTTATATAATGTGATGTAATCCAACCAGTCCATTCTGAAGGAGATCAACCCTGGGATTTCTTTGAAAGGAATGATGCTAAGGCTGAAACTCCAGTACTTTGGCCGCCTCATGCAAAGAGTTGACTCACTGGAAAAGAGTTTGATGCTGGGAGGGATTGGGGGCAGGAGGAGAAGGGGACAACTGAGGATGAGATGGCTGGATGGCATTACGGACTCGATGGACGTGAGTCTGAGTGAACTCCGAGTGATGGTAATGAACAGGAAGGCCTGGCGTACTGCAATTCATGGGGTCGCAAAGAGTCGGCCACGACTGAGCGACTGAACTGAACATTTACATATAACTTACATATTTCCTCCTGTTACTTTAAATGATTTCTAGATTATTTATGATGCCTAATACAATGTAAATGCTATGTAAATAGTGTTGGCATGCAGGAAATTCAGGTTTTGCTTTTTGGAACTTCTTCAAATTGTTTTCCTGTACGACTAGACATGGTGGTCATTGGAATAGAGGCTACCTGGGTAAATGTTATTAATCTTGTTGGTTATCCTGTTTGTTTTTGTTAATGCTATGGCTGTTGGGCCTTGTTTAGTCTAACATACATATTCAGAACAGAAAATGGTTAATTCTTGAAATGAGACATCACTGGAACGCTACGCCACACAGAATTTCAGAGAAAATTATTTTCCCTTTCTTAGAAGAAAACTAAGAGGCAGGCCATTTTTAATGGTTTTTGCTCTTTGTTTGCTTTGATGTAGCTATTAAAAGATGGCTGCAAAGAGGGTTGGTCACTTTTGTCAATGTCCTCATGTTGTATGTACTCAGGAGCCACAGCAACATTGGTTCCTGTGTATCCATGCTAACGTATTTCTCCATGTATCCACGCTAGTGTCCTTCTCCATGGGTGAAGCTTGAACCTTGGCATTATACGAAATTTTCATTTCTGAAATTTCACACCTTCTTATTACAACTGATTCCCAATTAACTTAGTTCCAGTGCAGTGAACAATCACCCAATGTTATAGTCCTAGTCTAGAATTCTGCCAAAACTAGAAACTAAGACTTAAGGAGTTGTACTCACCTCAGAGAATAGGAGTGAGGGATGTGTGAGCATGAGAGAATGAGAAGTTAATATTAGTTGTGTTGTTGAGCATGTTATCAGGGTTGCTGGACAACTGGGGGTTAATCAAGTGAGACCAGTTCCTACCTGAGACCATTCAGTGTAGATGGAAACTCCTTCTCAGAACTGTGCACTTGAGCCTCTGACAGGAAGAAATATTTATGGGCTTCTGTTCCCATTGATTGATGATTAGCAATAGTATTTACACATTTTAGTTGTAGAGGGTAAGTGAAAAAAATGATTTGTCAAAATGGAAGAATATATTTAAAGATAATACTGCAAACCTTGCTGAAGGAGTATTCATCTTTATTAGGAGTATTCTACATACATAGCACTTCCCAGGTGGCTTGGTGGTCAAGAATCCTCCTGTCAATGCAGGAAACACAGGAGACGTGGGTTCAGTCCCTGGGTTGGGAAGATCCCCTGGAGGAGGAAATGGCAACCTACTCAAGTATTCTTGGCTGGGAAATTCCATGGACTGAGGAGCCTGGTGGTCTATGGTCCATGGTGTAACAAAGAGTTGGACACGACTGAGCAACTGAGCATGCACAACAATGTATGTACACATACACAAAATACAAATATGTATATTTATATATCAGTGTATATATATATATTTTCCTTGGAAATGCATTCAAGATTATTTGCCTGCCAATGCAATAAATTATCTCTTTCTCTCATTGTTACTCTTACTCATTTTTCTGTCTCTGTTTTAGAAAAACAGAAGCCTAATTATAAAACATTCATATTTAACAAAATACTTTAGATAATAACAAAAAAGCGAGCATTGTGGACATAACATATGAATCAAATAGGTACTAATTTATGAAATGCCTGACAAATCAAATAGATGTCTGAGTTTACATATGATTATAACAATGCTTTTGCTGCTAAGTCGCTTCAGTCGTGTCTGACTCTGTGCGACCCCACAGACGGCAGCCTACCCGGCTCTCCTGTCCCTGGGATTCTCCAGGCAAGAATACTGGAGTGGGTTGCCATTTCCTTCTCCAATGCATGAAAGTGAAAGTGAAGTCGTGTCCGACTCCTAGTGATCCCCTGGACTGCAGCCTACCAGGCTCCTCCAACCATAGGACCTTCCGGGCAAGAGTCCTGGAGTGGGTTGCCATTGCCTTCTCCCACAATTTCAAATACAGAATGGGGATTACCTGAGCTATAAAGTAAAAGATAAATTTCAAGGTTGAAAAAGAAAAAATAATTGTAAATGAAAATAGATATAGTTTGATGGAATACTTTGCAGGGAATAAATCCTGGAAATATGAAGAATGACTCTGAATAGAATATGTCATAACTTGTATGTAAACCAAAATACGACAAAAAGCATGAAATGGAAGATTGGATAAACAAGAAATGTTTTGCTGTCATAAGACATTTTGTTTATGAAACAAAGAATTCCAAAGAATAATGTAAAATATTTAGGCGGCATAAATCTTTTTTATACATTTGGGAGACAACTTATGAAGTTGGTTTTCCCTATTACAGAAGTAAGAAATTCTTTTAAGATTTTAAATATCTGTTTTTTCTTCTTTCAAACATAAAAAAACTTATGTGAAACTGTAAAAAGTAATTTCTGTTGTTGCCTAGTATGTACCCAGTAATTTGAGTGTTTTTTTTTTCTCATTTTCTCTTCAAAAAGCACCCCTTCTATTGTTTTCTGTCTCAGGAATGAAAAAATCACCTATCTTGTGTTGTCACAGGCCTTCACATTTTCTTCTCCCTTATCCTATGTACCTGCAATTCTTCACTGAAGCATACTGATTTGATTTTTTTTTTTCTTGAATCAGTCACTCCTCTGTGTCCTTTTGAAAAAAAATATTGGTTTGCATTTCTGTCAAACCCTGCCTTGGGTATTGTGATAATGATCTAATTGATCTGAATACATGCATAGTGGATGCCATTATTGTTCGTCATGATACAGTAATGATACAGAAATCAGAGCATGTCACCAATACCTGCTGCTTACCATCTTATTTGCTCCTAAAATAAAGGCTTGCGTTATAAAGCCTCACTCTTCTAGATCTTCTTGATCACGGGCTAATATTCTTGCCTGCAGAGTTCCATGGAGAAGGGAATGGCTGCCCATTCTAATATTCTTGCCTGAAGAGTTGCATGGACAGAGGAGCCTGGCAGGCTACTGTCCATGCATTGCAGAGTCAGTTGGACATGACTGAGTGACTATCACTGTTTCTTTTCAACTTCTAGGATCACAGTTACTTGTCTATATGCACATAGGACAAATCCCTGCTTTTTTTACTTCAGTTCTCGTGCAAACCTTTTGGATATGAAAATTCTTCCCAGAGAAGGGTAGCTTCATTTAGCGCAAAGAACAATAATATAAGATTAAAGCCCATCAGCTTAGTGAATAAAATGTATATACTGTGTACTAACCATATGTCAAGATTATATACATTTTTTTCATCTATATTTGAAGATAATAATACCTGTATAGCTTTGAAAAATGTTGTGGAAGTTAAATAAGATAATATGAACTAAAGTGCCTAGAACAGTACTAGGCATAGAGTAAATTCTCATGAAATGTTCATTTTTACAGAAAGAACATTGTGGTGATTAATATCACTGCTTTTGGAGACAGACTGCATATACAGAATTCCTGTCTGACCTAGGATTTGCAAGGCCTTAAGTAAATTATTTAAATATCTACCTCAGTATTTTTTAATATAATTTAGGGATAATAACCATTCCTATATCATAGAACTGTTCTAAGGACAGAATGTGTTAATAAATTGATAGCTATAGTGCTGTATCTTATATTTTGTAAGCACTATGTAAACATTTATACTGTTATTGTAAATTATTATTAATATGATAAATATGTGATAAAGATTTTACCTACTGTTTCTACAGTCAATGTTGTAAAAATAATTCTACTGGAAGCAAAATGAACAATGAAGTTGTTAATGAGTTTCTCCTTTATTAACAAATAAGGATGGCCTTTGAGAGACCAAGACTCTCAAAGGCAAGTATGGCAAGTATGGCCAGGAAGATATAGCTTCCCCTCCACTCAGCTTCAGTCAAGAGTTATAGAATTTCTCAGGGAGAGTCTGGCCTTTAGCATTTTTTATCCATAGTAAAAGAATGAGCCATATATAAAATGATTACCTTACAACAGTTATGAAAATTAACTCAAAACAATATAAAGTTCCTAGAAGACAATATTGGGGAGGGGAACAGCTTCATTATGTTGGATTTGGCTCTGTTTCTTGGGTATGATATCAAAAACATAGGAAATAAAAGCAAAGATCAATAAATGGGCGTAAATCAAAATTTTAAAATCTTTTGCATCAAAGGACACATTCAACAGGTTGAAAAAGCAACCTACTAAACAGGAGAAAATATTTCCAAGTCATTTATCTAATATGGGACTAATATCAAAATGTATAAATAGCTCCTACAACTCAACAGTAAAAAAAGAACATTTTTAAAACTGCAAAGACTTGAATAGAAATTTCTTCAGTGAAATATACACATGTAGCCATATGTACATTAATACTAACACCACTAATCATGTGAGAAATGCAGATCAAAACCACAAGAATATACCATTTAATTTCCATTAGGATGACCATTATTTATTAAAAAAAAAAAAATCTGTGTTGGCACAGATATGGGGTAATTGCAATCCTGTGCACTACTTCTGGGGATGTTATGGGAGACAATGTGAAAAATCTTCAAAAAATTAAATATAGAATGATCCAGCAAAGTCATGTCTGGTTATATAGCCAAAATAATAGAAAGCAGGAATTTGTTGCGATATCTGTACACCACTGCAGACTATTAACAAGTCTTGTTAGTTCTACCTATAAAATACATCTCAGTGCAGACCACTTCTCATCACGTCCACTACTATGCTATGTCACGAAGCTTTCTTCACAATCAGTGTATCAAAATGAAATTCGAAAACACAAATGAGATTCTAGAATTAAAGCTTCCATTTTCTTGCAAAGAATAACTGAATATGGTAATATGGAATAGGGCTTTCCCAGTAGCACAATGTTAAGAGAATCCACCTGCAAGGCAAGAGATATGGATTTTACCCTTGGGTTGGGAAGAACCCTGGAGGAGGAAATGGCAACCCACTCCAATATTCTTGCCTAGAAAATTCTGTGGAAAGAGGAGCCAGATAAGCTACAGTCCATAGGTTTGCAAAAAAGTTGGACATGATTTAGTGACTAAACAGCAATAGAAAGTAGTTACATCTACTTTCTACAGCAAAAATACAGCAAATATCGTATTTCTTTCTCAAAGGAAAATCATGTGTTACAAATAATTAAATTTTATGCCAATATATTATAAATAAAATGACTAGCTACACACAAATTTAATAAAGGACTAATAATGGTATTTGACAGTATACAAACCAGGAAGTAATTTAAATTGCTTTCTATTAGAAGTGTCATTTGACATTGTGAAGCTCTGTCACTGTCTAAAAAAAAAACCTAGAATTAAATAAAATATTACACTAAGTAGGGCTGATTAAACAAACAAACAAAAATTCTATAAATGATTGTCATTTAAACATTTCATGTGGCAATTGGACGGAAAAGGCAATGGCACCCCACTCCAGTCCTCTTGCCTGGAAAATCCCATGGGTGGAGGAGCTTGGTAGGCTCCAGTCTATGGGGTCCCGAAGAGTCGGACACAACTGAGCGACTTCACTTTCACTTTTCACTTTCATGCATTAGAGAAAGAAATGGCAACTCACTCCAGTGTTCTTGCCTGGAGAATCCCAGGGATGGCGGAGCCTGGTGGGCTGCCGTCTATGGGGTCGCACAGAGTCAGATATGACTGAAGTGACTTAGAAGCAGCAGCAATAGCAATTGGAGAATGCTCAATGGATATATCAATAACAAGTCTTGAGAAAATGTGACACACTTACAATATTTGTTTGTGAAATGAGTGCAGTTAAGCAGTAGTTTGAACATTCTTTGGCACTGTCCTTCTTTGTGTTTGGATGAAAACTGACCTTTTCCAGTCTTGTGACCCCTGCTGAGTTTTCCAAATTTGCTGGCATATTGAGTGCAGCACTTTCACAGCATCATCTTTTATAATTTGAAATAGCTCAGCTGGAATTCCATAGCAAAAAATAAAATTTTACTTTTAGCTCATTTTAACTCCTCTCAACTATCCTTGATGAATGATTGCCTTAGTGATGTAATACAGAGATGATTTTCTTACTTTTTTGTTTTTTTTCATTTGTTCAGTCACTCAGTCATGTCTGAATCTTTGCAACCCCATGGTCTGCAGAATGCCAGGCTTTCCTGTCCTTCATCATCTCCCAGAGTTTGCTAAAACTCATGTCCATTGAGTCAGTGATGCCATCCAACCACCTCACCCTCTGCTGTCCCCTTTTCCTTTTGCATTCCTTCATTCCCAGCATCAGGATATTTTCCAGTGATCAGCACTTCCCATCAGGTGGCCAAATTATTAGAGCTTCAGCTTCTGCATCAGTTCTTCCAATGAACATTAAGGGTTGATTTCCTTTAGGATTGACTGATTTGATTGCCTTACTGTCCAAGGGACTCTGAAGAGTCTTCTCCAGCACCATAGGTTGAAGGCATCAATTAATAGGTACTCAGCCTTCTTTATGGTCCAAATCTCACATCCATACATGACTACTAGAAAAACCACAGCTTTGACTATACAGAACTTTGTAGGCAAAGTAATGTCTCAGCTTTTTAATATGCTGTCTAGGTTTGTCATTGCTTTTCTTCCAAGAGGAATATATCTTTTAATTTCATGATTACAGTCACAGTCCACAGTGATTTTGGAGCCTAAGAAAATAAAGTCTTTCACTGTTTCCATTGTTTCCCCGTCTGTTTGCCATGAAGTGATGGGATCAGATGCCATGATGTTTGTTTTATGAATGCTGAGCTTTTTGCCAGCTTTTTCACTATTCTTTTTCACCTTCATCAAGGCTCTTTAAATCCTCTTTGCTGTCTGTCATAAGGGTGGTGTCATCTGTATATATGAGATTATTGATATTCCTCCCCACAATCTTGATTCCAGCTTGTACTCCATCCAGCCCTACATTTCACATGATGTACTCCCCATGCCCAAGGTAAGAGAAACCCAAGTAAGATGGTAGGTGTTGCAAGAGGGCATCAGAGGGAAGACACATTGAAACCCACAGAAAACTAGTCAATCTAATCACACTAGGACCACAGCCTTGTCTAACTCAATGAAACTAAGCCATGCCCGTGGAGCAACCCAAGATGGGCAGTCATGATGGAGAGGTCTGACAGAATGTGGTCCACTGGAGAAGGGAATGGCAAACCACTTCAGTATTCTTGCCTTGAGAACCCCATGAACAGTACGAAAAGGCAAAATGATAGGATACTGAAAGAGGAACTCCCCAGGTCAGTAGGTGCCCAATAT
>SJYT01009703.1:0-82588 GCA_006410635.1 Cephalophus harveyi
GTGTCAGACTTTATTTTTTTTGGACTCCAAAATCACTGCAGATGGTGACTGCAGCCATGAAATTAAAAGACGCTTACTCCTTGGAGGGAAAGTGATGACCCATCTAGAGAGCATATTGAAAAGCAGAGACACTACTTTGCCCACAAAGGTCTGTCTAGTCAAGGCTATGGTTTTTCCTGTGGTCATGTATGGATGTGAGAGTTGGACTGTGAAGAAGGCTGAGCACTGAAGAACTGATACTTTTGAACTGTGGTGTTGGAGAAGACTCTTGAGAGTTCCTTGGACTGCAAAGAGATCCAACCAGTCCATTCTGAAGGAGATCAGCCCTGGGATTTCTTTGGAAGGAATGATGCTAAAGCTGAAACTCTAGTACTCTGGCCACCTCATGTGAAGAGTTGACTCATTTGAAAAGACCCTGATGCTGGGAGGGATTGGGGGCAGGAGGAGAAGGGGACAACAGAGGATGAGATGGCTGGATGGCATCACCGACTCAATGGACGCTAGTCTGAGTGAACTCCGGGAGTTGGTGATGGATAGGGAGGCCTGGCGTGCTGCAATTCATGCGGTCGCAAAGAGTCAGACATGACTGAGCGACTGAACTGAACTGAACTGATCCACTGACGATTACTCCGTGAGTCAAGGATTTAGCTCTGTGAGGGCAGTGTGTTTGTATGTTGTTTTGCTTGTGCATTTCCAATGTTTAAGAAAATACCTAGCTGCGGCTGGCTCATTGTGTAATGCTGTGTATGCAGAATCGAAGTTTTATTTAAGTTTGAGTTCTGTGAGGAAGAAATAGTTTCAACTCTTTGAAAATTTACTTTCAAAGAACACCCCCATCCCCCAAATGTGTTAACAAATATAGGCAACTATAGACCAATTGAAAATAACCATGCTTAGTGAATCATTTTGCAACAGTCCTAAAGAGTTAATTTCAAAATCAGTTACACTGATGTTATCTTTACCTTTAATGTTCAAAATTGTTTTAAAATACAATTCAGTGTATTTCATTTATCTTCTATGTATTTATGTGATAACTTAATTATTGGCAGGTAAACAAGAAAATTGTTCTGGATTGCTATCATGAAGCTTTTGAGGACAAGACTTCTGTCTGACTCAGCTATCCCTAGGCATGTGGTCCTGCCTGTGTCCTCGTTTCCCTTCATCTCTCTCAGAGAAGGGGCTCCCTTCATCCAGCCAAGGCTAATTCTCTAAACCACGATGTAGATTTCATTGACTCCTGTTTTTTGGGGGGAATCCGAAATTGAAATTAATTTGTTCAAGTTTATCTACTCAACTGCATCTTTCATCCAATACTTGGATTTTACATCACAGACTAAGGTGAACAAGAATCTCCATGTGTCTCTGAAACCCATACCTGTTTCTAGTCACTTGTTCTCCTTTTCTGGAATTAGTGTAGTCAAAGCCTTCTTTGGGGGGTGGTTAAAAAGGTAAATTTATTTTACTAATTTCTGAAGTTGAAGTATTCAGGAAATATATTCAATGATGTTTTGTCCTGCTAATGTTCAGTTTTTATCTCTTCATGAGACAGATTTTCCTTAGAAGGAAGCCAGGGCTTTAAATTTGGTTTCCAAATATTAACTATGGAAATAGTGTTAATAATCAGTCATTTGATTTAAAAAAAAGCAAACTAACAATTTGACTAACTTTTTTCTCTATTAAATTGAGTAGTAACTCAGTTAAAATATATGTATACATGAAGTGTGGATTTTCTTTCGGGGGAAGTTGTTACTGAAAATTTTTTTTTAATTAAAAAAATTCATTGTGGCAAGGATACTTAATATGAGATCTACCCTTTTTCACCAATTCTTGTGTCCAATAGCATGGTTGACTATAGGTAGTTGTATAGGGGATTTCTAGAACTTATTCATCTTGCTTAACTGAAATTTTAAAATTGTTGATGAGTGACTCCCGTTCCCCCCCCTTACTCCAGCCAACCCCCATTTTTTCCTTTGCTTATGTGAGTGTCTTTTATAGGTTTTTCATATAAGTGGAATCCTGCAGTTTTTGTTCTTCTTTCCCTGGCTTATCTCACTTAGCATCACCCCCTCCAAGTCCATCTGTGTTGTTGCATATGGCAGGACTTCCTTTTCAGGGCTGAGCAATATTCCATTGTATGCATAAACTGCCTTCTTAAAAAATGCATTCATCTGTCAATAGACTTTGGGTTGTTTCCACGTGCGGTCCGCAATGCAGAGTGCAGCAGGACTCCAGGGGGTGCAGATATGGGGTGGAGCCGGGGTTTTAGAGCCCAACACTGTGCGCTCATGGGGCAGGAACGGTGTCACCAGTGTCCTTGGTTCCAGTCCCAGCTTGGTTCTCTGTGGTCCACAGGGAATGGAGGCTGCCAGCCCCTTCATGGTCCTGAGACTGGAGAGCTAAAGCCTGTCCCTGGGGTGGTACCTGGGTGAGCTGGGATGCTGGTCCCACTCTTTCCCTGTTCTCACTGGCCTATGTCTGGGAGTGGGTGCTCTTGGGGAGATGGTATCTCCCCTTTTCCTAGTGGTGCCATTGGGGCTGGTTAAGTGGAGAAGCCTCTCAGCTAATTTCTGGATTTCTCGCAAAGGGAATGGATCTCTGAGATGCTCTTGAGTCAGTGTGTCCTCAGGGGAAGGAGAGTACAGAAGTTCTTGTTCTGTTTTCTGAAGTCTCTCCAGTCAAGCTCTTCAGTCCTTATCCCTCCCTGCATCTGACCAATCCACCCACTCCAGTGTGGCTTCTATTTCTCCCTCATCTGGAAACACCTCTCTCTTTTGCTGAATCCTTGGAAAGGTCTTTAGTTCTCATCTTACTGACCTCTCAGCAGCCTTGGTCCTGTGAACCAACCCCTCCATCAAATATTTTTTTTCCTGGATTTCTGTTGATACCACACCTATAGTTTCCTCTGTCGACTTAAAAAATTCACAATCTTAATGTTGAAGATTATGTTTTATTTGGTGGACAAAACTGAGGATGTAAACCTGAGATGCAGCATCTCACATAGCTCTGAGGGATGGCTCCAAAGAGGCAAAGGGGAACCAGTCTATATAAGAGTTTCTGTAACAAAGATCAGGCAGTCAAAACTTGAAAAATTACTGTTGATTGAGGAAAACCAGATAGCCCAAGGAATTTAGTGCTTTCTATGTATGGGAGAATACAAGAGTCTGGGCTCACTGAAGTCATGTCTTTGATGTGCATCTCAGCTCTCTGGGGCCAGCATCCTGTGATTCTCATCCTGAATCCCCTCGGGGTGTATAGCTGGGACAGTTACAGCAGCTGACAGCTTGATGGTTGCCGCATCCTTTGCTTACTGATGGGGCAGGTGACATTCGTAGACCACACCTCCTTCTTGGGCAGCTTATTCTTTAATTGTTGGCTTGTGTTCCTCCATCTGCTTCTTAAATGTTGGGGTTCCTCATATTACAATTCATGTCTGCTTGTCATGGAGCTTTGTTTTCTAACAAGTGATTTGTCTAACCATTCAGATCATCTGAGAAGCCTTTAAAATCCTGATTCCATGTTGACTCAACCTGAAGGTAGGGTATGGGGCTCAGCACCTACAGTTTGCTGAGTTCCTCAGGTGGGTTCAGTGCAACCAAGTTTAGAGTCACTGGACACGTTCATTTTATATCAGAATCATCCACATGTGTGTTTGACTCTTATATGCATAACTGGCACATGGCATGTTGTGAATGCCAAGGGCTTTCTTAAATGAAACCTTTTTAAATAACTAAAGTAGAAGAGACATGTAGCATATCGGTAGTTGCGTTACTGGTGAAGCTTTGGTTGTTCTTTAAGGAATCTTATTTAGTTTATGTCATCAGTTGAATTTTCTCAGAAACAGCCTCTGAGATGAAGATTTCCCTGTAGAAAGAGATTGTTTCTAGAAAAAGACCTCTTGGATCTGAGAGAGGTGCATTCAAACACAGGAACAATGCAGACGAAACTGAGGCTTTAGTTGGTGCCCCGGGAGCTCTGAGACTGGGATGGACTTTCAGAATGGCCGCTAAAGTTAGTAGAAAGGGACTTGGTGCCTTGGTGTCCCCCCGCCCCCGTCAGAGTCTTCAGAGTCCGGTTGCCTCCAGAGCAAGACACGTCCTGCCAGCTGTTACTGGAGTTTTGCAGCTCAGAGCTCTGAGCTCTTGGCAGCCTCAGTTCTGCTGGGTGATCTGAGGGGCACAAAGTCACAGCCTTCATCACAGGGCAATTTGGATTGTAACCTGAAGGATCTTATCAGCCACCTCATTTAAACCTTCATTTAAAGTACACGGAATACATGAAGGCTCAGAGAGCATCAGTGATTCACCACTGCCACATCAGACTCTCACAGCCTGTCTGACACTAGAACACGTGTCCACCCTTAAGTGTTTCTTCGGTGATATTCGCACTTAACTTTATTATGTGACTGTGGGGCTTCTCTTATTACCACTTATATTAAGCCAGACAGGAAATATTTTATATTAATGCTGTGTGTGGGAAAAACTGAGTGAAGATAAGTCCTGTTCCAGTTGTAATTAGTCTCAGAGTCAGAGGTATTTCTATGGATACCCATCTGCTGGGCTAGGTGGAATATGATTTCTGCATAGTATGGAAAATAATTGCACAGGAAACATTTTCTTTGGATTGAGGTTTAATTCATTGTGTCACGAGGCTTCAATCCAAAGGACCGTAGTCTTTGATGAGTTTTGGAAATTGTCAGTATGCAGTATACAGCACCTCTCAAAGAGGTGTTTCTACTTTGTGAAAAATACTTTTCAAAGAGCCATGGATAAGTAATTGCATAATTTAGGATAGGAAAGATTTAAAATGTGTCCATGGAATTCATCAGTTCCTTAAGCCCAACTGGGGTGATAAATAAAACAATTTTTGAGGAGCACTGTTGGTAATTACAATTCTTAGCCAATTATAACACAACACACTTTACCACCCACATACACATATACCCATAAACACATTCTTTTCAAATAATATAAACTAATTAAACTGATCTAATGATGGTAGAGGGTATCACTCCCTGTATGCATAAACCTTCAATTCATAATTTAATCTGGGAAAACCAAATGGAAAATAAATACAAAAGATTTCAAGAGAAACGATAATAAATTACAATAGTTAGGCAAATAATAAGCAAATTAAAATACTCTATAATAACCCCAAGATAATCTAGATTCTTAAGATTCTTAAATAACTACTGACCAAATTTATTACTTGGATATAGAAAGTGTTTATCTATCTTTGTATTTCTATCTGATTATCCAACTGAAAATTATTCCATGTGGATGAAAAATGGAACCTTCTAGTGAGATGATATGTATGGACTTGTAGCAGCAGTTTATCATAAGCCCCAGCCTTCACATATGGTCATAGTGTCAGTTTTACATGATTTTATACAGAGTTTACAGAGTTATGAAGTAAGAAAGATTTTGGAATAAGAAAGTGTAATTGCCTCTCTTGAATCTTTTAGCTTCTTTTCTGTTCTTTTTTTTAACTTTGCTTTTCTAGAGCTTCTTTAGATTCATAGCAAAATTGAGAGGATGGTACGAGATTTCCCCAGTACCCTGCTCAGCCTCCCACGTCATCAACATCCTCCACCAGACAGTACCTTTGTTACAGTCGATGACCCTGCATCATAATCACTCAAAGTCCATGGTTTACATGAGGATTCACTCTTGGTGTTGTCCAAGTTCTGTGGATTTTGACAAATGTGTAATGACGTTATCCATCCATTACAATATCCATTATCATGATGTCATATGGAGTGTTTTCACTGCCCTAAAAATCCTCTGTGCATCACCTGGTCTTCCTCCAAACTTCCAACCTCTAGGCAACCACTGGTCTTTCTGCTGTCTCTCATAGTTTTGCCTTTTCCAGAATGTTATATAGTTGCAAATGTACAGCCTTCTCATATTGGCTTCTTGGAAATATGCATTTCAGTTGCTTCTTGTACTTCCATGGCTTGACAGTTTATTTTGTTTTAGTGCTGTTCCACTGTCTGGATGTTCAACATCCACTGTCTGGACGTTTGCCAGTTTGTTTATCCATTCACCTACTGAAGGACAGCTTGGTGGCTTCCACTTTGGGCAGTGATGAATAAAGCTGCTGCTGTAAACCTTGTGTGCAGGTTTCTGTGTAAACACGTTTTCATCACCTTTGGGTATACACCAAGGAGTACTATTACTCGATTATACTATATGAATAAGTTTCGTTTTGTAAAAATCCACCAAACTGCCTTGCAAAGCGGCTGTACCTGTTTGCTTTCTCACCAGCAATGAATATGCGTTCCTGTTGCTCCATATCCTTGCCGGCATTTGGTATGATCAGGGCTCTGGATTTTGGCCATTCGAATAGGTGTGCTGTGGTACCCCATTATTGTTTTAATTTGTATTTCCTTGGTGATACAGGATGTGGGGCATCTTTTCACATGCTATTTGTCATCTTGCTCACCTTTGCAGAGGTGTTTATTATTATTATTTACCCCCTCTTCTTTTTTTCTCAAATACACTTTGAAAAAGTTATAACAGCTTCAGACTTGACATTTTAAAATGTCAATTCTAGAATTGACAATTTATAGAAAAATTGTTAAAATGATAGAGTTCCCAATACTCTGTGCCTAGTTTTCTCTATTATTAACATGTCATATTAGTTTAGCACATTTTTTTACAATTCAAGAATGAATATTGGTATATCGTCATTAACTAAAATTTGTGCTTTATATTTCTTAGTGTTTATTTAATGTCTTTTCTCTGTTCCAGGATCTCATCCAGGTTATAAATTGCATCTAGTCCTCATGTCCCCTCAGGCTCAGTTTGGCTGTGACAGTTTCTCAGACTTTGTTTTTCATGACCATGGCAGCTTTGAGGAATAGTGGTCAGGTAGTTGCAGAACATCCCTCCATGGGGACTTGTCCAGTGTTTTTGTCATGGTTATATTGAGGTTATGTGTTCTGAGGAGGAAGAACACATGTCTAGAAATAACATTCTCATCATACTATATTGAAGGTACACAAAATCAGCATGATTTATCATGGGGTTAACAGGTTAAGTTTAATCACCTGGGTAAGGTTGTATTTGTTAGGCTTCCCCAGTGTAGAAGTTGCTGTTTTTCTCCCTTTCCATCCTGTGGTCTTTGGAAGGATGTCTCTATGCACAGCTCACACCAAGGAGGGCTGTGATGCTGCGCCAGTTTGAGCACAGAGTCTATGCCAGTTACTTGGAATTTTGAATGGGAGATTTGTCTTTTCTCTACCGTTTATTTATTCTATCAGTCATTTTATTTACATCTTTATGGACGTATGGGTTTTTATTTTGTACTTTGGACTATAACCCAACTTGATTTTATTTTGTTGCTGAAATCATCCTAGATTTGGCCATAGGAAGCTCTTTCAGTTTGTTCCTGTGTCTTTTTGACAAAGTCCCATCAGAGTCTCATTAAAAAAAAAAAAAAATCTTCCTTTATCTCACTTTATGTGAGGATAACAGCACTAGTTTCCATGAAGAAGGGTTCTTTTCTTTCTCTCTCTCTCTCTTTTTTTTTTTTTTTAAGCCATGTTCTATGGCATCCCAGACCTTAGTTCCTCAACCAGGGACCGAACTTGTGTCCCCTGCAGTGGCAGCTCAGAGTCCTAATCACCAGATTGCTAGGGAGGTCCTGAAGGAGAGTTTCTTAATCTGTGGGGCACAGTCTGGGAAACCTCAGAACTGCAAACTTTGTGGGCAGTTTTTAAGGAAATAACATAACTTTTATCAGATTCTCAACCACTGCCTTGTAAAGAGGAAAAATAATAAAACCTACACATTGTGCAAACTTCACTCTTTCCTTGCTGTCCCGTGCTTGTAGCTCCCATCTTGAGATGACCCAAGCTAGAGAGATCCATGCCACACTCAGGTCTGAGAAGATGTGTGATAGTCTTGCTGCATTGTACCTCACCGGAAAAACAAAATGATCCTTTGTCTCAGGTTCCTGGTTTAAGGGAGGACATACAGCCAATATGTCTGTGCACCCCAGGTTTGAAATGCTGCTGTGCAGTGTGGCCACTAAAGGGTCACGGAAAATAAGAACATTCTGCCGTTAACAGAAAACTGAGCTTCCCCCTTTGGAAAGACATTTCTGGATTTTTCCTTTAGTTCTGGAAAACATTACATCATCCAGCTATACAGCCTGGTCCATTCCATGCATATCTTTATATATTAGTCATGACATCAGCTCAAGTTTAGGCAAGTGAACAAAAGAGGATAGACTGTAAAAAGGCTTTTGGTCCAAGACATTATTTTCTCTAGTCATCTGATCACTTTGCTGGAATAGACTCAATTATTGTCTTAAATTAATATCATATTTCCATGAAATCAATCTTGCTGTATAATAATATCAGAACTGTTGACAGATTGGTTGAAAGAAAATAAAGTGGCTTATATATATATACTTAATAGGTAAATATGACTTTAATGTTGTTTTAGGATTGATGAAGCTGAAAAGAAAAGAAAAATTCTGTTTTTTTAGATAGAGAAAATGCCCTGGATTCTTGTATGTGAAAATAAACTACATGAGATTTCACTTAAATTTTAAAATATCTTTGAATTTCTAATATAAAGAAAGATGAAGTGCTGATTAAAGATTTGTATCCAGTTGCTTCCAGCAAAGACATGAAAATATGTACTGACACAAATAAGGATAAAGAAAAAGATCTATAACATATTTGATATACTCTTGTTTTCATTTCAAGAGATTTTTTTGTCAACCAAAACTGTGCTTTTGTGGTTACTAGCAAGTAAGATATTTTAAAGTTTGACTGTGGAGAGAAGTCCAAGCATCTGAAGATGACTACAGGAAAGAGAGACCCTGGCAAGTTGTAGAAAAGGTAACTTCAGATTGTCAGGATAAATGATTTTGAAAATTGGTAAGATTAATGACCTCTATCACCTAAAGGAGTATATGGATGGACAGTAATAAGAGATAGATAATATTCCACTTTTATTATGGCACGTTTGTGAAATGATGGCTAGTAGTGGGGGTTACCAGGGTTCATTCTTGACTCTCCCACCTCAGAAAATCTCTGAACCTTGCTGTGTCCTGGTTTTCATATATACATACCTTATGGACCCATTTACTTTGGCCACTTCATGTGAAGAGTTGACTCATTGGAAAAGACTCTGATGCTGGGAGGGATTGGGGGCAGGGGGAGAAGGGGACGACAGAGGATGAGATGGCTGGATGGCATCACTGACTCAATGGACGTGAGTCTGAGTGAACTCCCGGAATTGGTGATGGACAGGGAGGCCTGGCGTGCTGTGATTCATGGGGCCGCAAAGAGTCAGACACGACTGACCTACTGAACTGAACTGACTCATCTATTGCTCACTCTCTACCTATCTGTTTTTTCCTCTTTCTCTGCTGAAAAACTATTCTCTCTGTGGTTCATGTCTCTCCTATGTAACCAA
Source organism: Cephalophus harveyi (assembly GCA_006410635.1). NCBI lineage: Eukaryota > Metazoa > Chordata > Mammalia > Artiodactyla > Bovidae > Cephalophus > Cephalophus harveyi. The sequence continues at coordinate 9,432 of SJYT01009703.1, forward strand.
GTGAGTGTTTGTGATGATCAAGTGAAATCGTGTAAGGGACGGTGGTTGGTTCTCCAGTATTTGTTCTTTATCAGACTATAGATCTGAGCCAACCATGATTGCTTTTTCCTCCTTACTAGTGATTGGTTCAGGAGTGGCCAATGCTAGGAAGCTTCTGAGAAAAAAAAAAAAATCCTTTCTTTTAAGAGAATTTCTGAAGAGCAAATGCTCTTCATGTGGAAATGCTGAGCAAAGCTGCTACCACCATAGTACCCGCGGGCATCCAGAGACTGAAACTGGCATAGAAAAGCTGGCAGGTGGAGAGTGCCTGGGTTATTATATATTTATTGCCACATGAGTGTAGAGAATTACAAAACATAGAAGCCATGGTTCCCTCAAGAATCAGTCAGTACATTCAATATAGTTAGCAATATACACATAGATATGAAAAAAGCTATCAAAAATTCAGTCAGTTCAGTTGCTCAGTCTTGTCCTACTCTTTGAATCCCAAGGACTGCAGCATGCCAGGCTTCCCTGTTCATCACCAACACCCAGAGCTTGCTCAAACTCATGTACATCGAGTCGGTGATGCCATGCAACCGTCTCATCCTCTGCCATCCCCTTCTCCTCCTGCCTTCAATCTTTCCCAGCATTAGGGTCTTTTCCAATGAGTCAGTTTTTTGCAACAGGTTGCCAAAGTATTGGAGCTTCAGCTTCAGCATCAGTCCTTCCAATGAATATTCAGGACTGATTTCCTTTATGGACTGGTTGGATCTCCTGCAGTCCAAAGGATTGCTCAAGAGTCTTCTCCAACACCACAGTTCAAAAGCGTCATTTCTTTGGTGCTCAGCTTTCTCTATAGTCCAGCTCTCACATCCATACATGACTCTGGAAAAACCATAGCTTTGACTAGACAGACCATTGTCAGCAAAGTAATGTCTCTGCTTTTTAATATGCTGTCTAGGTTTGTTGTAGCTTTTCTTCCAAGGAGCAAGTGTCTTTTAAGTTCATGGCTGCAGTCACCATCTGTAGTGATTTTGGAGCCCAAAGCAATAAAGTCTGTCGCTGTTTACATTGTTTCCTCATTATTTGCCATGAAGTGATGGGACAGATACCATGATCTTAGTTTTTTGAATGTTGAGTTTTAAGCCAGCGTTTTCAATCTGCTCTTTCACTTTCATCAAGAGGCTCTTAAGTTCCTCTTCACTCTCTGCCATAAGGGTGGTGTCATCTGCATATCTGAGGTTATTGATATTTCTTCCGGCAATCTTGATTCCAGCTTGTGCTTCATCCAGCCTGGCATTTTGCATGATGTACTCTGCCTTGCCATACTGCTTTCCTAATTTGGAACCAGTTCTTTGTTCCATGTCCAGTTCTAAATGTTGCTTCTTGACCTGCATACAGATTTCTCAGGAGGCAGGTAAGATGGTCTGGTATTCCCATCTCTTTCAGAATTTTCCTCAGTTTGTTGTGATCCACACAGTCAAAAGCTTTGGTGTAGTCAATAAAGCAGAAGTAGATATTTTTCTGGAACTCTGTTGCTTTCTCTATGATCCAATGGATGTTGGCCCAAGAGAATATTTTTCAGTTTGAGTTTATTAGAGTAAACCAGTATAATTGAAGCGTCATTTTAGAGAGGCAGTATTAAAGAATAGCGTAGATTAGTTCAACGATGAGTAGGAATTATGATTTCCCACTAAAGGGGGCTGACAATCGGGAGAAAAATAAAATCTGGTAGTGAGTTGGAAGAGCTAGAAGATGAGTTTGGGTAACTTGACTCACAGCTCTTGTAAGGGAGAAAAGGTTTCTTTTTCTTCCCCACCCCATCCTCAATAGCTGGGTCTGTGAAGTAGTCTGACAACAGCCATGCTAACAGAATAAAAGGTATGCACATTTATTAATTTTTAATGTTATGTGCATATGAGCAGGATCAGAGAAAAACAAAATTGAATATGGGAGAGAGTGGTGAGTTTTGGGAATTTATATATCATTTTGAAAGAGGGAGGGGAGGAGAATGTGGGCCTCCAGAGGGAGTGGATGACTTTTAGAAAAGATGACTGGTCTGGAGAAGAGAGATGAAAGAGGTGTGATGTTTGTGACTCAGTTTTCTTGGGTGTGGATCAAGTGTTGGTGTCCTCTCCTGTGATGAGTCATCTTACCCAGCTGATGAAACTTCTGGGGAGGGAATTGAAGACAGGAGGGTTCCTTTTGGAGAAACTCTTTCTCTGTTTTTTTTTTTTTTGAACTTTTTATTTTTTATTGGGGATATAGCTGATTAACAATATTGTCATAGTTTCAGGTGAACAGCGAAGGGACTCAGCCATGCATCTACATGTATCCATTCATCTCCAAACTCCCTTCCCATCTAGGCTGCCACATAGCATTGAAAAAGAGTTCCACATGCTATACAGTAGGTTCTTGGTTATCCATTTTAAATATAGCAGTATGTATGACTGTAGGCAGATAAGAAGAATTTAGAGAAATCCTGCCCCTCTGTTTGCTTTTCTTCAAGTGCTTTTGGTTCAAAATAATTTTTATGCTGAAGAGGTATAGATTGTGGGGTGTCGTATTCTGCCTCCCTTCATGGCTGGGAAAAAAATTCAGGCTGAAAAATTCTCTATTATAAAAATTATTGTGAGACTTGGTTGGTATTTAGGACTCCACACTTCCAATGCAGGGGGCACGGATTTGACCCCTGGTTGGGGAACTAATCCTCCATGGCATGGCCAAAAAGTAAAAAGATAAATTATTATTAATTGGCTTTATGATGTCTGGTTCTTCCATTACTTAGAAGAAACAGACTTTTGAAGGATTTTACATTGAGAGATAATGATAACAGTTCTTAATTGATCCTATTTAAGTGTAGTTTGTAATCCATCGATTCTATCTTCCTTCCTTGAATGAGAAAACCTGTAGATGAGTTTGGACACTAATTTGCATCCTAATATCCAATTTTCTAAAATAGCCTCATTTTCTTTGAAGTTTTCTACCTTTTGCTTAGGAATGACAGTTGGCTCTGAGAAGGTTACAATTTCCCTTGCAATGAAATGGAAAAAATCTCATTACCAGTCCCCAAAACCTGCAACTAGGTAGGATATGAGAGCTGATAAGGTCAAGAGATACAACTTAAACCTGCTTAATCTCCTGCACTTTGGGGCGATTTGACTAATTGGTTTTCACTTTATTTCTCCAATGTTTTGGATTCTTTCTGATAGCTACTTGAAAAGTCTGTCTGTATCAACTCATGGTATTTTTAGAGGTTTTTTTTTGAATGCTAGTTAATGTCATATTTTACCTATAGTAGTTATATATTATCAGCACATAGTAGCATAATTAACAAAGAACAAAATTACCTGATACATCAGAGCTGGGATCTCAAAACAAAGCAAGTGTATTACGTTATTTGCTTCCTATAAATTAATGTCATTTATGAAACTGACACTTTTACCATCTCGATGGGGTTTCCTAGGTGGCTCAGTGAGTAAAGAATCTGCCTGCAATACAGGAGACATAGGTTCAGTCCTTGGGTCAGGAAGATACCCTGGAGGGGGACATGGCAACCCACTCCAGTATTCTTGCCTGGAGGATTCCATGGACGGGGAGCCTGGCGGGCTACAATGCATGGGGTTGCAAAAGAGTCAGACAGGACTGAAGAGACTGAGCCGCAGGGGCGCATCATATTGATACAGAATAGACAATGCCGGATGCTCAAGTGTAGTTTTAATCTTCCTTGTGATTTTCATGGATATTATTTTTGGACTGTGGTATTGGGGAAGACTCTTGATAGTCCCTTGGACTGCAAGGAGATCCAACCAGTCAATCCTAAAGGAAATCAGACCTGAATATTCATTGGAAGGACGGATGCTGAAGTTGAAACACCAATTCTTGGCCACTTGATGCAAAAAACTGACTCATTTGAAAAGACCCTGATGCTGGGGAAGATTGAAGGCAGGAGAAGGGGACAACAGAGGATGAGATGGTTGGATGGCATCACCGACTCAATAGACATGAGTTTGAGTAAACGGAAGTTGGCAATAGACAGTGAGGCCTGGAGTATTGCACTTTATAGAGTCGCAAAGAGTCAGACACGATTGAGCAACTGAACTGAACTGAACTGATTTTTGGAAGGGGAAAATGATTATATGATAAGATTTTATGGGTGGTAATAGATTCCAAACAAACAGTAAACAGCAGAACAGTTTTCAAAGACCTCCAAGGAAGAATCTATGTGCTCCCAAGCAACTACCAATTTAGTCAAGATTCATTGTTCAAAGTTAATTACAATAGAAAAATATGGCAGTTTTTCTCTTTTTGATAGTTGATAGCAAATATGTATATATATTGAATAAAAGAAGAAAGCAGCTGTATCTCAGACCTCTATGCTTTCCTTTATTTAATTGGTCTGATAGTAAAGGAGCTGCTTTTACCAATCCAGAGTAAATGGCTTCCCTGATGATTCAGTGGTAAAGAACCCACCTGCCAATGCATGAGACTAGGGTTTGATCGCTGGGTCCGAAAGATCCCCTGGAGTAGGAAATAGCAACCCACTCCAGTATTCTTGACTGCAAAATCCCATGGACACAGGAGCCTGGCAGGCTGCAGTCCATAGAATCGCAAAAGGGTCAAGCACGACTTCCAACTAAACAACAACGGACTCCAGAGAGAGCATTCATTGCGTGTTTCTTACACAGTATCATTTTATAAGTGTCAGATGACTTTTATAAATTTTATAAATTCTTGGACTGTCTCTTTGTCCATATAATCTTGTAGTCTTCACATACTTTTTTGCTTAGATAGGAGGTTAATATTATATATTATTCAAGAACTATCTCTTTTTTCTCTTAACTCCTTGTCTGCCCTTCCTTTGAGCTTGTCTAGATTTTGATTGCATATTGCTTCAGGACAAGTAAGAGGTCTGCTTAATTTTATTTAAAAGAAAGAAACATGGATTATCTGGGGCAGTGTTTTATGCATTTGTTAAAATTAAATGCTGGATTACTTTTCTGTTTTTTTTTTTTTTTTCAAAGACAGATATCTCTGGGGCTTCTGATAGTATCTATTACTTTTCACTTCTATTTGGAAAAGACATGCTATATATTTGTCTCAAAAAAGCAAAGTCTTTCCTCTAGTGAAAATCACCCATGCCTGTTGCTTGCTGTTTCTAAATACTTGCCAGGGTTTTGTTTTTTCTCTCATAGGCAACAGTCAGCAGAAGACCTAGCCCGAGTACCCGCCAACTCCACCAGCAATATCTTGAACAGGCTGCTGGTCAGTTATGATCCCAGGATAAGACCAAATTTCAAAGGTTTGTCTCCCCCTCATCAATATCTCCATTCTTTGCAGTTTTAAAACCTAATTTTATCTGTGTAAAATCATTTATTTTGGATATTCAAAACAGTAATAACTGTTCTGTAATGTTCTTATGTCTGAGCAATTAAATGCAAAAAATGTTTAAAGATAAGCAAAACATTACTTGTAATAGTTGTATATGGTTCTAGGGTTTAAAAGAAAAAGGTATATTGTGAATCAATAGGCTAACCCGTGTGACAGGTTTTCTATTGTTAATTAATAGGCTAACCCATGTGATGGGCTTTCTAAGTACTTTGTATTCTTAACCTTAATAATTTAAATTTAGGCTCTGGCTCTCATTCAGACACCAAAATTCTACTTTGTAGGAGAACAGCCATATACTCATTTCGAAATAGAGAAAGCTCTGATAGGCATTTAAATTATTTTTTTACTCTTTGTTAGTTTTTTACATTGATTAAAAAAAAAATCCCTCTGTGTTTTGGCTGAAGAAAAAGCCATATGGTTTTTAAAAACATGTTAACTAACATGACTATATTTTTACTCCAGTAAAATATTACCACCTATCACACCATTTAAAAACCAAAACTGTACTTGCAGTAAAAGTTGTGGGAAGATTGTACATGTTTGCCTGCCTTTCCTTCTGCCTTCCCTCCTTTCTTTCTTTCTTACTTTCCCTCTTACTTTCTTCCTCTTGATGAGTTAGGAAGTTATATGAACATATCTCTGGAAAACTGCCATCTTTGTTGCTGGCTAAGGACAGGTATTAATGTAGATTGCATTAACATTAGGAGGCTTGATTTTTTTTTTTCCTTTAGAAGGAAAAAAAAAAGAAAAGCCTGCAGCTGCTTCTAGTCAACTGAAGTTATACAACGATGTTGTAAAAACAGAGTTTTTTGTTCATTACCAGAACCTACTCTGTTACTTTCAACAGCACCATAGTCTGCGTTGTTACATGTCTACCATGTATTGATTGGACACCTGTTTTTCATCAGTCAGAGGTTATGTGGCCAAAAGGCTAACTTCACATTTTCCCTTTGTTAGCCCAAGCAGCAACCCACAATGAGTGAAAAAAAAAAAGAAAGCAAGAAAGAAATTGGCAACATTATACCTTAGTTCTCACTCTATGAACTCTAAAATTATTTTCCAACAGGTCAGGCAAAAATCTTTATAATGATTCTATTGTATGTCTGATTAAGCTTACATTTTCATGGATTAAAAATCAAAATATAGTAATTGTTGTTGTATTCTGCTTGCCATTTAAGGTAAAAATTTGAAAGACTGTAAAATGCAAAACATAAATAATTTTTAAATGATGTTTAAAAAAATAATTTATAATATCTTAAAGTAAATGCATCAGCTCAGTTGAAAAAATTTTTAAGGTAAATGTATTTTCCCGGAGTCCCTACAATTTAAGAGAGAAATATTTCTGAATAAATAATGCTATGAAGAACAACATAACTCATTTTTTGTTTGTGTGTTGATCCCTATTTAGAAGAATAAGTTAATAGCAATTGTGAACATGTATCTTGAAACCATAGGTTTATACATCTGTGTGGACTGGAGAAAATATAACAATCAGCTGTATAAACCATAAAAATATGAAGATTCTGACAAGGTTTTTACAGCCACTAAACTGTATCCTTAATTTTTACTGACAGGCATTCCTGTTGATGTAGTAGTCAACATTTTTATCAACAGCTTTGGATCTATTCAAGAGACAACAATGGTAAGATTAAAATTCACCTAATATTTTTAGTTGTGAATAGTTTAACTGGAAAATATTAGAAGAAATTATAACTGAAAAATAAAGAGTAATTCCCAGGAAAAAGAAAATGCATGCTCTCCCTAGTATAAGGGCTTCCCTGGTGGCTCAGAGGTTAAAGCGTCTGCCTCCAATGCGGGAGACCCAGGTTCGATCCCTGGGTCGGGAAGATCCCCTGGAGAAGGAAATGGCAATCCACTCCAGTATTCTTGCCTGGAGAATCCCATGGACGGAGAAGCCTAGTAGGTTACAGTCCAAGGGGTCGCAAAGAGTCGGACACGACTGAGCGACTTCACCTTCACCTTCACCTCCTAGTATAAATATTCAAATTTCAGGGTTTTGTTGAATTAGTGATTTCAATGCCTTTTTATTTTTTGCAGTTCACATTTAGTCTTTATACTGCATTGAAACTTACAGAATTTGGAGAATTAACATTTTCACTCTGAACAACTAAGTGGATGCCACCTGGGAAAGGGATTTGTGCAATTAATATTCTGGTGCGACATTATTTCCTAATACGCTTATGTGTATGCGCATTAAAAAATATTTGTGTTCATAGTCTTTTTTTTTTTTTCTTCTAGTCTCCTGAGGATAATCTTTGTTTTCTCTCTTGTACTAATTTTGTGATGTGTGAAGCAGAGAATTGTTAAAAGCAAATTTGATTTTCCTAAAGTAGAGCAACAGAGCTCCCTGAAAAGATTATGTTACAGGAAGAAAGAACAAGGAAAGGCCCAGGAAGAAAAGAAAGAACAGGAAAGAGAGGCTTGGGGTGGGGCTGCTGACCAGCATGAGTTGGGTGTTAGGGACAAAGAAGCCTGTGAAGGATGATTTGTGGATTCCCTGAGTGACGTGTGATTCAGTTACCCTTCAGCTTCTCAAAGACATTCAGGAAAGTCCACTTGCTTATTAATGTTTTAAAATATTAATATTATACCCTTTCAGAAAAACCACATGCTGAAATTGTATTTCAGGTGGGAGGAAGAAGGCTTAAAAGTTTTGTTTTGGGCATCATTTTTTGAGATACTTGTTTGTTTCTTAAGTAATAATATAAGGTGTGGATTAAAAGCTTAATAGTAATGATTAGAACACAGTGTAGCTTTTCAGGGAATATCTCAGACCAGAAAAAGAATGTATTCCTGTATTCCTAGGAGCAGCATAGTATGTTATAAAATTGTATGTCACATTTAAATTATGACACATTTTTATATTAATTAATATCATAGTAAAATATATTGTGATGAGAATGTTATTTTTCATAGAAGCATATCTTTAACTCTGAATACTTAATTTTTTTTAGAGAGTGTGTAGTTTGAATAATTAGTTATTTTGAAATCAAGTCCAAAATTCACTCCAGTGACTTTTAGTTAACCTAAATGGCTGTATATCTAGTATATTATGATCAGGAAAGCTCTTAAACAGTGTAAAGACAAGTATGTATCACTAAAGAGATAAGAGTTAAATACATCATTTGAAAATATGACTAGTTTAAGCACTTCCCATAAGAAGAGTGAGAAATGTAATTTTCTCAAGGTGAAACTTCTAGGAAATTTATTTGGTATCTGTGCTTTTCCCTGTAGCCTGTTTTATCTTTCATGGCACAACTATCAGTTCAGTCCAGTTCAGTTCAGTCGCTCAGTCGTGTCCGACTCTTTGTGACCCCATGAATGGCAGCACGCCAGGCCTCCCTGTCCATCACCAACTCCTGGAGTTCACTCAGACTCACGTCCATTGAGTCAGTGATGCCATCCAGCCATCTCATCCTCTGTCATCCCCTTCTCCTCCTGCCCCCAATCCCTCCCAGCATCAGTCTTTTCCAATGAGTCAACTCTTGGAATGTGGTGGCCAAAAGTACCGGAGTTTCAGCTTTAGCATCATTCCTTCCAAAGAAATCCCAGGGCTGATCTTCAGAATGGACTGGTTGGATCTCCTTGCAGTCCAAGGGACTCTCAAGAGTCTTCTCCAACACCACAGTTCAAAAGCATCAATTCTTTGGTGCTCAGCCTTCTTCACAGTCCAACTCTCACATCCATACATGACCACTGGAAAAACCATAGCCTTGACTAGACGGACCTTTGTTGGCAAGGTAATGTCTCTGCTTTTCAATATGCTATCTAGGTTGGTCATAACTTTTCTTCCAAGGAGTAAGCGTCTTTTAATTTCATGGCTGCAGTCACCACTATACCACCCCTAAAACACCATGATTGAGGTGTTACATCCTGTTGGAAACATCCCCAATACTATCCTGCATTTTAGGACAACTAATACAGGTGTTTTTTTTTTTTTTTTTTCTCATTTGCACAAGAGCAACACATGTGTCCTAGCTCATTAAGTACCATTAATGTATCTATTCTTTAATAAATATTGAATGCCTTCCAGTTAACAGACACTGCACTTCTTTTGGTCCCATCAGTCCATCGTTGATTGTATCAAGCTGAAAATACCTGGGGTAAAGGGCTGACAGAAGCAGGAACTTTCTCACAGGTTATTTGAGGATCATAATACAATAGTGCATGGTTTTTCAATATGATCTTCTCTCATCCTTCTGCTCACTCTTCACAGTAGCGAACCCAGAGCACCAACTGCTGGGGCCAGATTCCACCGGTTTTCAGCCTGCACTCTAACCTCTGACCTCCATCTCTTGTCTGAGCAGAGCCTCTTACTCTGAGCTACACTCACTCACTCTCTGCCACCTTTTCCATCCATGTCTTTCTTTCATCTCTATCATTTGTTTGTTTGTTAAACTGTTCGCTTCTTGACTGTAATTCAACTCTTTTTTGTGTGTGTTTTAATTTTGTTCTCTGATGGAGTATTAATCTCTCAAAGTCAGAAACAGTGCATTCTGCTTCTTCATTTTCCATAAAATACAGAAGACAGTAGGTCCTCAATGAGTGAGCCTATAAATAATGCCATATTATTAACTAATATTGGAGAAGGCAATGGCGTCCCACTCCAGTATTCATGCCTGGAAACTCCCATGGATGGAGGAACCTGGTAGGCTGCAGTCCGTGGGGTTGCTGAGTCAGACACGACTGAGTGACTTCACTTTGACTTTTCACTTTGATGCATCGGAGAAGGAAATGGCAACCCACTCCAGTGTTTTTGCCTGGAGAATCCCAGGGATGGCGGAGCCCAATGGGCTGCCATCTGTGGGGTCGCACAGAGTCAGACACGACTGAAGCGACTTAGCAGCAGCAGCAGCAGTGTTAACTCATATTGATTAAATAAATTAATAAATTCTGCTTTTGCCTAGCAAAAAGTGAGCCCAGGTCACCATAAAAGTATTGGCAGAGCAAACTTTAAAAATAGACTCATGTTGAATGTGTGCATGTGTACGTGCCAAGTGCTTCAGCCAGGTCCAACTCTTTGCAACTCCATGGACTGCAGCCCACCAGACTCCTCTGTCCATGCCCTCCTCCAGGGGATCTTCCTGACCCAGGAATTGAACCCAAGTTTCTTACATCTACTGCATTGGCAGGCGGGTTCTTTCTACTAGTGCCACCTGGGAAGCCCATGTTGAATTTATTGATTAAATAACAGAGTAAAGAATGCTATTACAGTAGAGTGTTAGTTTTGTCAATTTAGAGACCTTTATGCAGAGGAGCCAAATTATTTATATTTGCTATTTCTTTTGATGAAATAACCTATCTTTCCCTTTGTGTTGTGTAGATATAGCCTAAAGGTTCAGAATCGAAACCATGCTCATCAAATAGACTTAAATAGTCTGTTTTATTGTAATGATTATTTTTTGGTTTTGGCAATGTTTATTTCATACTTCTAAGACAGATTTTTACAGATGTCTCTTTCAGGGCTGTGATATTTTATAGATTTGCTTACTTTGTCCAACAAACAAACTCTTTAATACCTTATGTAATAGTTAGGAAAGGTACAAGCTATTATCCATATAGAGATAACACTATATGTCTTCTAAGGGGAAAAATGTGTCTAAGACAAAGCTTGTTCTTCATGACTTGTTACCAATACCAATTGGAAATAGTAGCGATGACTCAGGAGGGTAACTAAGAAGATACACAGGTGTGGAGAGCAGTTATATTATAAGCAGGTGTTTCTTTCTTTTTCCTTCTAGTCACCAAGAGTGGGCTTATTTACTTTTCAGCTTTACTGAGGTATAACTGACAGGTGAAATTGTAAGAAAGTTAAAACGTGTGTGATGATTAGATATGCTTCTACATTGTGAAAGGATTTCCCCCATCATGGTAATTAACACATCTATCATCTCGTGTCTATTTTTTTTTTTTCTTTTATAAGAACATTTAAGTTCTGTTCTCTTAGCAAATTTCAAGTACACAGTAGTGTTAACAACTATGGTCCTCATGTTACACCCTAGATCCTCAAACCTTATTCATCTTATAACCGTACGTTTACACCTTTTACCAACCTCTCCCTCTTTCCCATACTCCAAATTCTTGGTGATCACTTTTCACCTCTCCATTTCTATGGATTTGACTCTTTTTTAAAAAGATTCGACATATAAGTGATACCACAGCGTATTTGTCTTTCTCTGTCTGGTTTATTTTACTTAGCATGATGCTCTTTAGGTTCATCCATGTTGTTGTGAACGATAGTATTTTCCTTCTTTGTTGTAAATATACTGCAGTGAGCATGGAAATGCAAGCATCTCTTCTAGATGTCTTGTTTCCTTTGGGCATATACCCTGAGGTGGGATTGCTGGATCTTATAATAGCTCTATCTTTAGTTTCTTGAAGAATCTCCATACTATTTTCCATAGTAGCTTTACTGGTTTGAATTTCCACTAATAGTGTATAATTTCTTCACATTCTAAACAGAATTTGTTACTGCTTGTCATTAAGAAAAAATTATTACCGTATAGTTGATTTACAAAGTTCTGTTAGATCTCATCTTTTTTTGGTAATAGCCAATTGCAGATGGTGACTGCAGTCATGAAATTAAAAGACGCTTACTCCTTGGAAGAAAAGTTATGACCAACCTAGATAGCATATTGAAAAGCAGAGACATTACCTTGCCAACAAAGGTCCGTCTAGTCAAGGCTATGGTTTTTCCAGTGGTCATGTATGGATGTGAGAGTTGGACTATAAAGAAAGCTGAGCGCTGAAGAATTGATGCTTTTGAAGTGTGGTGTTGGAGAAGACTCTTGAGAGTCCCTTGGACTGCAAGGAGGACCAACGAGTCCATTCTGAAGGAGATCAGCCCTGGCATTTCTTTGGAAGGAATGATGTTGAAGCTGAAACTCCAGTACTTTGACCACTTCATGCGAAGAGTTGACTCATTGGAAAAGACTCTGATGCTGGGAGGGATTGGGGCAGGAGGAGAAGGGGATGACAGAGGATGAGATGGCTGGATGGCATCACTGACTTGATGGATGTGAGTCTAAGTGAAATCCAGGAGTTGGTGATGGACAGGGAGGCCTGGTGTGCTGCGATTCATGGGGTCGCAAAGAGTCGGACACGACTGAGAGACTGAACTGAACTGAAGGAGCATATTTCTTAAAAAACAAAAGAAAGTAAGCAAAAAGATACCCCCAGAACAAGAGGCTGGAAAAGTGGAGAGACTTAGATTTGTCTAAATACAGAATATATGTTCATGAAAATAGTATGGTGAACAGTGTGATATCAGAGAGGCTTGTGCTTGAATCTTTTGTGTACTTGATGTGTTACACCCTAAAATGAGTGAAAAAACTACAGAAATAAAGGAACAATATTTTTTCTGGCATCGCAACCGTAAAGGGATGTTGACTGTAGAGTTGTGATGCATCTGCAAGTTAAAGTCATATTTAACAGTAGAATCTCATCCTAAAGAAAATGAACCATTTGTGAGTAGCTCTGTTGTACAGTTGAGGTTTTGTTTATTAATATCCCCTTAGAAATTTCCCTACAAAGGTCTGCTGAAATAAAGGAAGTCCTAAAATTTGGAAGCTTCAATATTGGCCAGAGCTTTCCTCTGCAGTTCAAGTCTTTCTGCTTTAACTCCAAAGCCTGGTGGTGGATGCAACATTAAGAGCTGCAGAGAGAGGTGGAGCAACTTTTGAAGGAAGGGGGAAGCCCTTTTCCCCAGTGCATAAAGTTCATTGTCTAACAAAGAATCCATTGAAGCGATGGGCATTAACACTGTAAGGATATTTTAGCCAATTCTGTTTGTAAAACATTCCTTCCTGCTTATTTGTCTTTTATTTCAGATGCTAAATGTCAATGGCTAAACAGAAAGCAATCTCACATTTATTCACAATCTGTAACTGTGTAGTAGAAGAAAAATCAGCCATATGAATGCTCCTGAAACTCTCCAACCTTCAGGGCTATGTGCTCCTTCAGCTTGTTTTCACATCTCAGTTTTTAGCTTTATGGTTCCTATTTCTCATGTCTGTGTCTTCATCTACATTCTGCTGTCTTCCATTTCTGTAAGGTCTCATTATTAATGCTGTAATTCCCTTGTGTCTCAGATGGTAAAGTGTCTGCCTGCAGTGTGGGAGACCCAGGTTCAGTCCCTGGGTCGGGAAGATCCCCTGGAAAGGAAATGGCAACCTACTCCAGTACTCTTGCCTGGAAAATTCCATGGACTGAGGAGCCTGGTAGGCTACAGTCCATGGGGTCGCAAAGAGTTGGACACGACTGAGTGATTTCACTTTCACCAAAATCATCAAATAAATGTAATCACCCTCTTTTGAAGTTGTTACAACAGTCATTTATTATATCAGTTTATATGCTACTGCTGGTGAAAACTGAACTAAGACCCTCAAATCAGTGAGAATATAGATTTGTTAACTTGCTATGCCTTTCTGCTGCATGAGTTTTCTGTGTTTTAATAGTAGGCTTCAGCTCTGTTCGGGCAACACAGTTGTACCTGACAAGAAAAAACTCATATTTGGAATCAGCCAAAAGAGCAGTGGCCACAGGACTGGAAAAGGTCAGTTTTAATTCCAATCCCAAAGAAAGGCAATGCCAAAGAATGCTCAAACTACCGCACAATTGCACTCATCTCACACACTAGTAAAGTAATGGTCAAAATTTTCCAGGCCAGGCTTCAGCAATACGTGAACCGTGAACTTCCAGATGTTCAAGCTGGTTTGAGAAAAGGCAGAGGAACCAGAGATCAAATTGCCAACATCTGTTGGATCATCGAGAAAGCAAGAGAGTTTCAGAAAAACATCTATTTCTGCTTTATTGACTATGCCAAAGGCTTTGACTGTGTGGATCACAGTCAACTGTGGAAAATTCTGAAAGAGATGGGAATACCAGACCACCTAACCTGCCTCTTGAGAAATCTGTATGCAGGTCAGGAAGCAACAGTTAGAACTGGACATGGAACAAGAGACTGGTTCCAAATAGGAAAAGGAGTACATCAAGGCTGTATATTGTCACCCTGCTTATTTAACTTCTATGCAGAGTACATCATGAGAAACCCTGGGCTGGAAGAAGCACAAGCTGGAATCAAGATTGCCGGGAGAAATATCAACAACCTCAGATATGCAGATGACACCACCCTTATGGCAGAAAATGAAGAGGAACTACAAGGCCTCTTGATGAAAGTGAAAGAGGAGAGTGAAAAAGTTGGCTTAAAGCTCAACATTCAGAAAACAAAGATCATAGCATCTGGTCCCATCACTTCATGGCAAATAGATGGGGAAACAGTGTCAGGCTGTATCTTTTTGGGCTCCAAAATCACTACAAATGGTGACTGCAGCCATGAAATTAAAAGAGGCTTACTCCTTAGAAGAAAAGTTATGACCAACCTAGATAGCATATTAAAAAGCAGAGACATTACTTTGCCAACAAAGGTCTGTCTAGTCAAGGCTATGGTTTTTCCTGTGGTCATGTATGGATGTGAGAGTTGGACTGTGAAGAAAGCTGAGCGCCCAAGAATTGATGCTTTTGAATTGTGGTGTTGGAGAAGACTCTTGAGAGTCCCTTGGACTGCAAGGAGATTCAACCAGTCCATTCTAAAGGAGATCAGCCCTGGGATTTCTTTGGGTTGAATGATGCTAAAGCTGAAACTCCAGTACTTTGGCCACCTCATGTGAAGAGTTGACTCATTGGAAAGACTCTGATGCTGGGAGGGATTGGGGGCAGGAAGAAAAGGGATGACAGAGAGCGAGATGACTGGATGGCATCACCGACTTGATGGACATGAGTTTGCATGAACTCCGGGAGATGGTGATGGACAGGGAGGCCTGGCATGCTGCAATTCATGGGGTCGCAAAGAGTCAGACATGACTGAGCAACTTAACTGAACTGAACTGAAAAGAGCTTAATTCTGGTTCTTGGAAATTACTTATCTTTGTTGTTTTAAAACAATTTTATTTTATATATTTTCTTCTATATGTAAATTTAAATTTCTTTTCTTAAAACTTGTCTTAGTTTACTATTCTGTACATTTTCTTGCTTTTGTTATTAACTTTCCAACATTGTTTCATTTATTATAGGATAATATTGACATGCTTGCCCCATTATTTTTTGTCTACTTTGCATCTTAGATAGTCAAATCTTAAAATGTTTAATTTCTTCTCTTGCTATTCATTTTCAGGGTTTGTGCCCTGTGCTAGACTAAATAGTTGTCCCCTAAAGAGGACCTTATCCTAATCTTTGGAACCCGTGAATATGTTATTTTACACAGTGAAAGAGACTTTGCATCTGTGATTAAATTAAAAGTCTTGCAGTGCAGATTATCCTGATCATCAAGTGGGCCCAGTATAATCACCAGGGTCCTTAGGAGAGGATACAGGAAGGTAGAGTCAGTAACAGGAGATGTGATGTAACCAGTGCAGTGGAGGTGATATGAAAAGGATGCAAGTGAAGGGATGCAGACAGCCTTGCCATGCTGGACAAAGCAAGGGATCAGACTGGCTGCTCAGACCTCTAAAGGGAACCAGCCTGGACCTCAGCTCAGTGACTCTGATTCTGATGTTCTGAACTCCAGAACTAGAAGGTCAAGATTGGTCTTGCTTTAAGCCACTGACTGTTGGTAATAGTTTTAACAGCATTCAGGAACTGATACACATGCTGGTGGACACTAATTATTTTTTTCTCCCAAATTCTCCTGGAGAATTATCTGATTACATATGACTTTCTCCCAAATGCTGCTAGAGGGCTATCTGATTATGTACATTACTGTTTCCATATATGGAAATGCCAAAATAGCCAGTCATTTTTTGTGCAGTGATTATTAAAAGTCTCACTCACTCAAGTTAATCATCAAAAGGACATAACCAGAAAGAGAAGCTATGTTTTTATTAGTTAATATATACTGTATTTCTGTCTCTTTTCCTTGTCAGTTACTTTTTAGTGGATTTACCTCAAAATGATGGTAAATCCTTTTTACTCTATTTCTTCTAGCTGTTTTGTTCAGAAGCTTTGGTGATTCGACATCATAAGTCATAGTATTACATAGTTGGCTCTTGAACAACACGAGTTTGAACTGTATGGGTCCGCTTTTACCATTTTCACCATAGTACTATCTGTGTACTATAGTACTGTATGAGGTATGGTTGTTTCGTTGGCTTAATCCATGGATACAGAGGGCCAACAATAAATTTACATGTGGATTTTTGGCTGCATGGTGGGTAAGCACTACTAAGCCAGTGTTGTGCAAAAGTCATCTGTTTTAGACAATGTAGAAGGATGAGAAACACCCCAGTTTTATTTTCCCTTCCTGTAATTTGTCACTATTAACTGATATAGAAAATTTGCACCATTACATAAGTGGTGTAAATAATGCTGGACCAATCTCCTAATCGGGCTTCCCTGGTGGCTCAGAGGTTAAAGCGTCTGCCTCTAATGCGGGAGACCCGGGTTCGATCCCTGGGTCGGGAAGATCCCCTGGAGAAGGAAATGGCAATCCACTCCAGTATTCTTGCCTGGAGAATCCCATGGACGGAGAAGCCTAGTAGGTTACAGTCCACGGGGTCGCAAAGAGTCGGACACGACTGAGCGACTGAACTGAACTGAATCTCCTAATCTGTTGAAATGTCATGGAAATTACTTCTTCACTACTGTATTTAACAGAAATATATTGAGAACTTTCTGTGTATCTGATCTGGCAGACTGCAACACTTATGGAGGTTATAGTTAAAGTGGCCGCGTTGCACCACATAGCAGGCCACCTCCAATCAAAATGGAATATTGGCATAGACCTAAAAAATTTAGATAGTCATATGGTGTTACAGAACAGTATTTACTAAAACTTTTTAAAATGTCATATTGAGAAAAATAAAGTGTAACCTAAGAATTTTTACTGACGTTTGGTTAGCTTGCAGTTCTTGCATGAAACGTCTAACCTCACTAAGGATTAAATTTAAATCCTTTTCAAACCAGGCTTGGTTGAAAAACAAGCTCTGTTGCCAGAACTTTAAATGTAATCCTGCCGGATACCATAAGATTTGATCTTCTTTGTTTCCATGAACACCATTTTTTATCATAAAGAAAATAAAAGAGTAAAAATTGCATATATAAGTGTTAGGTAAAAATTACAAGTAACCATGCTAGCTATCCTAACAATAACACAAGATATAAAACAGTTCTTAAAACTAAAATATCATTAATGAAACAAACTAGTTTCAATGTCTTCTGTGAAATTTTTATTGCCTTGAGAAGTAGCTTAATTTGGGTGTTAATTTGTACTAAAAATCTTGGAGAACATCCATTTTCCAGATCATGACTGTTAGTGTGCTGTTTGTGATGAACAATGATAGTATTTGTCACCAAGTTCTTTCAAAACAATTAAGTAGTTTTCCAGTGATAAAAGAAGTCTTTCTGATGGGAATTTCTTCATTGCAAAATAATATGATAGAGTTGTAAATATAGTGATTGAGTAATTGAAAATGAAAATAAATAGGTTTCCAAATTAGTTATCTTAACATAGAGCATTTGAAATGCCAGTAACTAGCAATTATTTAGAAATGCTCATAAAAAAATGAACCAAAGCATCCTAACTAATAAGCTTTTATCTTCTAATGAATGTGGAGCCAAAGCTATTAATTTAAATTGTAAAAATTTTAAACGCTCCTTATATAAACTTGCAACAACTTGTATTCACTATAATAATATGTAGCTACGTAGCTAATAGAAAAGCATCTTGGAAGGACTTTCATAATGAGATAATAAATTGTAATGACCAAGAATAATACAATGAAGTAACTGATTTCCAGTTTTTCAGTGATGCTCATTCTAAAACAACTCTGGAGTTCTATTAAGAAATAAAATTTGATACAGGATTATAGTAGAGAGCCCAAACTAATAGTGTTTTGAGCTTATCCCAGTGCAGCTAGAAGCAAGAATTTCAGTAGATGCTCAAGGCACAGTTTCAAGATTTGTGACCTTAGGAAGGGCTTACTATTTAGTGCAATTGTAGGTCAGTTGGCACAAACTGAGCAAACCCAATGAATTACAGTATAGGCAGGATTTTTTTCTTTTTTAAGCAAAAAGCCTATTAACCACTATTACCAACATTATAAAAGAATAGCAACATAATGAGTATGTCCCAATAAAACAAAATGCTTGCTTAGCACATAATATAGTCAGGTGAAGTTCATGTACTTTACGTATGTTTTCCCATTTATTCTTTCTGAAAACACTGTATTGTGGGTGTGTTATTTTATCTCCATCTGATAGATAGGAATCTTTGTTCACCTCTTAACCCTCTGTCATCTTCTTTTGCTATATGCCACTCTGCTGTGCTGTTCTCCGCTGTGTGTAGTCACAGTCGTATCTGACTCTTTGCGATTCCATAGACTGTAGCCTGCCAGGCTCCTCTGTCCTTCCATGAGGGTTTTTGCTGAAATTGTCAATGGCTTCCTCATTTGCTGAAAGTATTCAGTTTGATTGTATTTGACCTTTGATGGTGTTTGCTCTGTTGACCATCTTAAAGCTTTTGACTCTAGTTTGGTGAAATCACATTCCCAGGGTTTTCTACCTTTTCGCAGACTTCTAGCCAGCCCTTTAAATGGTTTTCTTCCCCAGGGTTTGCTTTGCCCCTGTATCCCTGCTCTAAGTAGTAATACTAGGCAAATTCTTCCTTTAGTCCTGATTTTTAGGGGGTAATGTTTTCAAGATTCATTCATGTTGTAACATGTACCCCAGTTTCTTTCCTTTTTATGGCAGAGTAATAATCCATGATGCATCTGTATATGCAACACTTGGTTTATCCGTTCATCTGTTGATGACGCTTGCATTGTTTCACCTTTTCACTATTATAATTAACACTGCTATGAAAAAGGGTGAACAAATACCAGTTGTAGTCTCTTCTTTTAAGTTTTAGGGGCACGTGCCTAAGAGTGGAATTGCTGGATCATATGGTACTTCTGTGTTTTGCTTTTTGAGAACAAAGCACAATTTTTAAAAGGTTGAAGCAACTGCATTTTGTGAGGACATGTCACTGATTCATTTAACTCATTAAAAAGGGAACCAGCATCCTGATTTTAGCAGCTACACTGGCAAAGTTGCCTGGGAGCCATGCCTAAATAATGCTGAAAGACTCTCGTCAGTATGCGGCAATGTCTCAACAGCTACTTCATTTTTACCCAGCCCTGTTTCTAGAGGTGATTTGTGGTATCTAATAATAACAAAAATACGATGAAGTAATTGAAATAGTACTAAATGTTCAGGAGCCATACAATGATACTCATATCAGGAAGTGAGCTATCCATTAATTCAATTGCCTATAACAGGGATCCCCAAATCCCCAGGTTGGGAACCAGTACCAGTACTTGTTAGGAAATGGGTCGCACAGCAGAAGGTGAGCAGCTGGTGGGGGCGCGAGTGAAGCTTTATCTGCTGCTCCCCATTGCTTACCTTATGCCTGAATCACCTCGCTCCCTACCACATTCATGGAAAAATTGTCTTCTAGGAAACCAGTTCCTGATGCCAAAAAGGTTGGGGACTGCTGGGCTCTAGGGCTTAGCTTTTAGTTCCCTGAATGCCAGACAAAAAGGAAAACATGACAAAAGGCTTACATTGTATTTCCCAGTAATAGGAAGCATATACAAAGATCTTTTGTAAGGCACTTAGATCAAATATGCCTAGCACACAGTAAATACCTGTATAATGATATTATAGTTTTATATGGATTAAACAAGTGAAAAATTTAAAAAATCATCTTCAAAATTTTCATGTCATGATCACTGACCAAAATAAGATAACATGGCTTTAATAACAGGCTTATAAAAGATACATCGGCACTGTTATCTGACCCTTAAATATAAGTTTAGGACATGGTATTTTATCATAATACCACAAATGCATTATTTGAGATACTGAGGATTAAAGATGCAGTTTTTGATGATTTGATAAGACAGTAGTTATGTTGTTGTTTAAGTGGCTAAGTTGTGTCTGACTCTTCTGTGACCCCATGGACTATAGCCTGCCAGGCTCCTCTGGGATTTTCCATGGGAAATTCCAGTCCATGAGATTTCCCAGGCAAGAATACTGGAGTAGGTTGCCATTTCCTTCTCCAGGGGATCTTCCTGACTCATGAGTCCAACTCAGGTCTCCTGACTTGGCAGGCAGATTCTTTACTATCTGAGCCATCAAGGAAACCCTCCACAGCAGTTAGAGGAGGTAATAAAATAGCTTTCAGTGTATATACTTTTGGAATACCAATCATTTTGACGGATCATTCAGTGCAGTTCAGTTGCTCAGTTGTGTCTGACTCTGCGACCCCATGGACAGAAGCAGGACAGGCTTCCCTGTCCATCATCAACTCCTGGAGCTTACTCAAACTCATGTCCATTGAGTTGATGATGCCATCCAACCAACTCATGCTCTGTTTTCCCCTTGCCCTGCCTTCAGTCTTTCCAAGCATCAGGATCTTTTCAGATGGGTCAGTTCTTCACATCAGGTGGCCAAAGCATTGGAGTTTCA
The DNA here is from genome assembly GCA_006410635.1 of Cephalophus harveyi. NCBI lineage: Eukaryota > Metazoa > Chordata > Mammalia > Artiodactyla > Bovidae > Cephalophus > Cephalophus harveyi. The sequence goes on from SJYT01009703.1 coordinate 30,327, forward strand.
GCTTCAGCATCAGTCCTTCCAAAGAATATTTGGGACTGATTTCATTTAAGATGCACTTGGATCTCCTTGCTGTCCAAGGGATTCTCAAATAGTCTTCTCCAAGAACAGAGTTCAAAAGCGTCAATTCTTCTGTGCTCAGCTTTGTTTAGGAAAAGGCAATGGCACCCCACTCCAGTACTCGTGCCTGGAAAACCCCATGGATAGAGGAGCCTGGTAGGCTGTGGTCCATGGGGTTGTGAAGAGTCGGACATGACTGAGTGACTTCACTTTCACTTTTCACTTTCATGCATTGGAGAAAGAAATGGCAACCCACTCCAGTGTTCTTGCCTGGAGAATCCCAGGGATGGGGGAGCCTGGTGGGCTGCCACCGATGGGGTCTCACAGAGTCGGACACGACTGAAGTGACTTAGCAGCAACAGCAGCAGCAGCTTTCTTTATAGTCCAACACTCACATCCATACATGACTACTGGAAAAACTATAGCTTTGACTAGATAGACCTTTGCTGGCAAAGTGATGTCTCTGTATTTTAATATGCTGTCTAGGTTGGTCATAACTTTCCTTCCAAGCAGCAAGCGTCTTTTAATTTTATGGCTGCAGCCACCATCTGCAGTGATTTTGGAGCCAAAAAAAAAAAGTCTGTCACCGTTTCCACTATTTCCCCATCTATTTGCCATGAAGTGATAGGACAGATGCCGTGATCTTAGCTTTCTGAATGTTGAGCTTTAAGCCAACTTTTTCACTCTCCTCTTTCACTGTCGTCAAGAGACTATTTATTTCCTCTTCACCCTCTGCCTTCCTTATGGGATGGTGTCATCTGTATATCTGAGATTATTGATATTTCTCCCGGCAATCTTGATTCCAGCTTGTGCTTCATCCAGTCCAGCATTTCTCATGATGTACTCTGCATATAAGTTAAATAACCGGGGTGACAATATACAGCCTTGACGTACTCCTTTTCCAGTTTGGAAACAGTCTATTGTTCCATGTCCAGTTCTAACTGTTGCTGCTTGACCTGCATACAGATTTCTCAGGAGACAGGTCCGGTGGTCTCATAGTCCCATCTCTTGAAGAATTTTCCAGTTTGTTGTGATCCACATAGTCAAAGGCTTTGGCATAGTCAATAAAGCAGAAATAGATGCTTTTCTGGAACTCTCTTGCTTTTTCCGTGATCCTGCAGATGTTAGCAATTTGATCTCTGGTTCTTCTGACTTTTCTAAATCTAGCTTGAACATCTGGAAGTTCACGGTTCATGTACTGTTGAAGCCTGACTTGGAGGATTTTGAGCATTACTTTACTAGCTTGTGAGATGAGTGCAATTGTGTGGTAGTTAGCATTCTTTGGCATTGCCTCTCTTTGGGATTAGAATAAAAAGTGACCTTTTCCAGTCCTGTGGCCACTGCTGAGTTTTCCAAATTTGCTGGCATATTGAGTATAACACTTTCACAGCATCATCTTTTAGGATTTGAAATAGTTCAACTGGAATTCCATCACCTCCACTAGCTTTGTTCATGGGGTCTCACAGAGTCGGATACGACTTGTGAGATAATGCCCACTTGACCTCGCATTCCAGGATATCTGGCTCTAGGTGAGTGGTCACACTATTGTGATTATTTGGGTCTGAAGATCTTTTTTGTACAGTTCTTCTGTATATTCTTGCCACCTTTTCTTAATATCTTCTGCTTCTGTTGGGTCCATACCATTTCTGTCCTTTATTGAGCCCATGTTTGCATGAAATGTTCCCTTGGTATCTCTAATTTTCTTGAAGAGATCTAGTCTTTCCCATTCTATTGTTTTCCTCTATTTCTCTTCATTGATCACTGTGGAAGGCTTTCTTATCTCCCCTTGCTATTCTTTGAAACTCTGCATTCAAATGGGTATATCTTTCCTTTTCTCCTTTGCTTTTTGCTTCTCCTCTTTTCACAGGTATTTTGTAAGGCCTCTTCAGACAGCCATTTTGCTTTTTTGCAATTCTTTTTATTGGAGATGGTCTTGCTCTTTTTCTTCCATTCCAGTGCATTTTAGTTCGCTAATTCCTAGAATGTCGACGTTCACTCTTACCATCTCCTGTTTGACCACTTCCAATTTACTGACCTGGGGAGTTCATCTTTCAGGGTCCTATCTTTTTGCCTTTTCATACTGTTCATGGGGTTCTCAAGGCAAGAATGCTGAAGTGGTTTGTCATTCCCTTCTCTGGTGGACCACATTTTTCAGAACTCTCCACCATGACCCCTCCATCTTGGGTGGCCCTACACAGCATGGCTCATGGTTTCATTGAGTTAGACAAGGCTGTGGTCCATGTGATCAGATTGGTTAGTTTTCTGAGGTTTTGGTTTTCAGTCTGTCTGCCCTCTGATGGAGAAGGATAAGAGGCTTATGGAAGCTTCCTGATGGGAGAGACTGACTGAGGGGGAAACTAGATCTTGTTCTGATGGGCATGGCCATGCTCAGTAAATCTTTAATCCAATTTTCTGTTGATGGGTGGAGCTATTTCTCACTTCAAATAGTAATAGTAGATCTTATTATTTAATAAAAGATAAGCTATTATCTCTTCCTATTTAAATATTTGCATTTTGATTTGAAAATGATGATGTGTTTCATTTTTATCATATCCAAAGGCTATGGATAGATAATATTTTATGAATTTTAAATACTTGAAAATAAGGATGCTTAAGTCAAAGTGGTTTACACCTTGGACATTTTTGTGCGTATTCCCAGTTCAGCATCTAAAATTAAAATCAAAAGACCTGAGCATGATGCCACAATGCTGAGTTTGAGTTTATATATTAACAAGCCAATGTGTGTCAAAATGCCATTTCACTGGCAAATAAATGTATTAAGGTGTTAAATATGTTTCTAGGGTCATATCTTCTTAGAATCTCTACGTCTTGATATAATTCAACTTTTACAAAGTTGTAAAATTAAAACTTTAGAGAGAGGCAAAAAACTGAGGTAAGCAGCTATTTAGTGGATTTCCAAACCTTTTTCTACTATTGTTGAATATAGCATCACATGTACAAATTTTGTACATACTTTTGTACATACTTTCTGCTCTTTTGCATAATCCAAATCTTATTTGAATACCTCTTTAATCATTTACTTATATGAGTTATTGAGGCTAATTTTTCTTTTCTTTCTCAAATATATATATAATCCAGTGTTACATATAGATTTATTTTTATTTATTTTACTTTTATTGAAATATAGTTGATTTGTACTGTTAATTTCTGCTGTACAGCAAAGTGATTCAGTTATGCATATGCAAATTCTTTTTTCATATTCTTTTCCATTATGGTTTATCATTAGATATTGAATATAGTTCCCCATGTGCTGTAGATAAGGTCCTTATTGTTAATTCATCCTATATATAATAGTTTGCGTCTGCTAATCCCAAACTCCCACTTCATGCCTCCACCACCCCCCTTGTAGTTTTATATACATATAAATTATTTTCGTAATTTGCTGTTGAGTAAAAGACAAGTGAAATGTTTTCTCTTGGCTTCTTATTTATTTTTAACTAAAATTTATCCTACTTTGGGGGGAAGAATAATGGTAACATTTAGCAGTCAGTATGCTTTTATGGCAATACCAACTAACCCCCTGGTATAATTAGTGTTTGTGTCAGGGTAAAGCAATTATTGGTAAAGTACTGTGATGATGTTTGAACTTGCAAGTGCTAAGAGGATATCTGTAGAGTCATTAGAAAGACACAAACAATACCCGAACTATTGTGGTCCTAGTTGATGTTAGACAAGCAAACATGTTTGTGTTGCTAATCTTTCCCTTTTTATTCTGGTGCTGAACGTGTTCTTAAAAATAGCAGTAAACACACACATGCACTCATAATTTTTTTCCAGGATTATAGAGTCAACATCTTCCTGAGGCAAAAATGGAACGATCCCAGGTTGAAGCTCCCTAGTGATTTCCGGGGCTCGGATGCCCTGACCGTGGACCCCACAATGTACAAATGTCTTTGGAAACCTGATTTATTTTTTGCAAATGAAAAAAGTGCCAATTTTCATGATGTCACCCAGGAAAACATCCTTCTCTTCATTTTTCGAGATGGAGATGTCCTTGTCAGTATGAGGTACTCTTTTTATGGCTTATATTTGTGGATTTATATTTTTCTTTAAAAATTAATGTGTCACCGAGGCATATGTTAAATGAGTTCTAAGACCTCTGCTTCTGCTTTCAGGTTATCTATTACTCTTTCCTGCCCTTTGGACTTGACCTTGTTTCCCATGGATACACAGCGTTGCAAGATGCAACTTGAGAGCTGTATGTAAATGAGACCCTAAGTGACTATAGGAATAAAATGCTTAAAATTTTGAGACGATACGTGCTACTAATATCATAGATAACAATGCTGAAACTAATGCTTTTGATTGTAAATAGGCATTAGAATTGGAGAAGGGAAAGGCTACCCACTCCAGTATTCTGGCCTAGAGAATTCCATGGACTGTATAGTCCAAGGGGTTGCAAAGAGTCGGTCATGATTGAGAGACTTTCATTTCACTTCATTTCAGGCATTAGAATGGTAGCTCAGAAGGTAAAGAATCCACCTACAATGTGGGAGACCTGGGTTTGATCTCTGGGTTTGGAAGATACCCTGGAGAAGGGAACGGCTACTCACTCCTATTTTCTTTGCTGGAGAATTCCATGGACAGAGGAGCCTGCCAGGCAACAGTCCATGGAGTCCCAGTCGTACATGACTGAGTGACTTTCAGATCACTTCAGGCATTAGCATAATTTATGTAGGGAAATTATAAACTTTATATTTTTAATATTTAATATTTTATTAAAATTATGTTTTACTATATAATTTGTACTAAGGTAATCTTTTTGATATTTTGTCTTGGCATTTTATTAGTTTTTTTTTAATTTCAGTTGAGTTGTTTAGGTGTAGTTGTACAATTCTAACTTATTCCAATTGCTATCCTCATCTGAATTAGTAATGTAGACAATGTAAAGGAGAAAATGATGTCTGTCCTAATAACTTTTCTAATGTTAAAACTATATTTATCACAGCAGAAAATTTGGAAAACCCTGAAAAAATATTAACTAAATTTTACCAAGCATTCACTTTCTATGGAGCTATAAAAAGATTATTTACAAAATTGGATTTTGGATTTTCTTTGCTTCTGTGATCATGTATTTTTCAATTTCTGAAAAATATGTCTTCACCAAAAGGATTAGCTCTAAAATAAGGTAAATTGCTATGACGCTTGTCACGTGAAAATAAAAGTAGGTAATTAAACATGAAAAAATAACACTAATGTAAGGAGTCTTCAGCCTGAATACCCATATTCTGTGTCCTATTTCTACAGAGAATACCCTTATAAAATGTATTGTATGTACTTGATGATACACTTTAAAGTTACTTAGTGGTATTTGTTTTTGTTGCTATTTATTTTTAATTTACTGAAGCTGGATCCTAAATTTGAGCAATATTTATTGCTTTCTGACTATACTTTGAGATTTTGTAGATGGAAATGTATATATGTACTTTGTGTATGTGTTGTATATGTGTGTCTGTGTATCAGTATATATTTGTATAAATTTCAAATGTGTATATATATTCACTTCTGTTACTGTTTACACTAAAGTATGGCTTTTAAAAATACAGGCATATAAGAGTTGAATGGTAGGCTATTACATACCATAAACCCATGGGCCCTTGAATTATAGCCAGGTTACCTAAGCCCACAGTGTGGGCTCCCAGAGGCACTAATGATGAAGTAATGTCCCTTTGAGGAGCTGTTTTACTGTTTTTCTGAGGCCATGCAACTCCTATAGGGAAGCTGGTAGTTAATTCTTCCAGAAAATTTGTTTTGGTGCTTAAGTTTCTCTAAAAATTTCCAGGTAGCATATGGGCATGATTTGTAAATGTTTACATTCAGGAAGCTAGTATCATTTATTTCTTACTATTTTATTGATGACAGTTCAGAATTCTGACAAAGACAAATGTACTACCATTTTTGACACCCTGGGATTTTCACCATTTGCCACATGCTGATTACTTTAGTTTGTCCTTTCTTTAAGCTAATTATCTGTAACTTTTGTATGAATACTTGCATTAGTGGCCATAGATTTTTACCTGTTTACATTTCTAATGGAAGTTTCATGTAAGAATGGCCTATTGTTTTACCATTTCTATATTTAATATTTGGATGTTTCAGTATTGAAAAAGTGTTAATGTTATATCCCAAGCTAGTATTTTGTTTATTTTTGTTTATAGTTGGTTACACAACTGATGACTTAAGATTTATCTGGCAGTCGGGGGATCCTGTCCAGTTAGAAAAAATTGCCTTGCCTCAATTTGATATTAAAAAGGAAGATATTGAATATGGTAACTGCACAAAATACTATAAAGGCACTGGTAAGTAATGTCCTTTAAATTAAACAAAATGAAGTCCTATTCCAAAGATTTATTTCAATACTGTATATGCTAAGGACAGAATAGAGAAAACTAGTTAAAAAATAAGTTCAAAATTTATAGATGGTTCATACTGATATATTTAAATCTTTCATAAAATTACATTCACTAAAGTTAAACATTTTTTTACTCAGTAGATAGTTTTGCTTTTCTTTATGTAATTACAAATAAAAGAGTTTTAAATTTTTATTTTATTTTATATTTTATTTTCCAGGCAGTGATATTCTTAGATGTTGCCAAGAAATTCTGCTTTGGGAAGGGCCAGACATTATGAATGTGAACCGTGTAACCCATTTATAGTCATCTATTGTCATTAGGGCAGTTTTTTGATGTTAGTTGACTGCATATTCTTGATTTTCAAAAACAGTCATCTTTATACTCTGCAGGAAATAATTAGCACATGAGGTAATTGGGCATTGGTAAATATTCACTACATAATATTCTTAGCCTAGGTTATGGAACAGCCAATTATGAAATCTCATCAAGTTAATCTCATTCATTAAATTACATCAAGCTTTGCAGAAGTGAAAATGCAGTACTCATTGATCAATACTTTCATAATATGATTAGTATTCAAACCTTTGTGTCTCCTATGATAGTTAGAGGTTATTGAGGATGTTGGATATTAAATATAGTGCTATTGCCCTTAGCAATGTAAATAAAAAGATGATTGATTTTGATCATTACATTCATATTAATAATCAGTCTAACTTGTAAATTACCATACAGTTCTAAATCTATATCAGGAAGTAAATCAAAGATATTTATGAATAGATGAAATTAAAGTTTAAGTTTTGCAACATTTATGTTGACTTTGCAAAAATAAAAATATATAGTGTGATTGTGGAAAATTTACAGAGATCAAATGTTTGCACTAAAATTCTGCCATTGTGACATCATTAAAGAAGGACAAGATATGACTTAAAACATTCCTGACACTAGAATAGAAGCATGAACAGTTGCATATTTGCACCATTGTAATAAACATGACACAGGCCAGCTCGGAAATAAAGTTAGTTTAAGCATCCGTTATCACTGACCTTCAAATAAATTAACAGATTATATAACATTTCTATATAAAGAGTCCATTCTCTTGTAGAGTTTATAGTATTTTAGGACAAGAAGCAAAATAAGCAAATACACTACTGAAAGAATTGCCATTTTTTTTAGTGGATAAAGGAGCACTCTTAAAAATTTGACCGTCAGTGTACTCAATGAAGAAATCATAGATTTCAATGATTGTCAGATATGGACATGATCTTTAAGCTCATTCTAAGCCAGCTCCTGTATTGAACACATAAAATAACTAAAACATACGGTGAATGACTTACTGAATGTCAAGCACAAATCAGTGTCAGCTGTGACCTGGGCACAGTGTTCTTTCTCCTCTCTCTGCTCCTCACTCAAATTATAGAGCCTGACTACAGTTTTTAGGGAGTTTTACAAATCAAATGAAAAAATGAACTTGAAAGCCAAGAGAGGTATTTTTGGGAGGATTGTTGTATAGAAACACATTTAGTAGATGGCTCTTTGAGTTCTTGCTGTAAGGCATTGTTTTAAGTGCTTTGTAGGAATTCCATAATTTAATCCTCACAGAAATGTTATGAGTTCAGTGAGTGTTCTTTTACTTGGAAAATAGTTACCCACATCCAGATTATATGCTTCACATTTTAAAATGAATAATCTCTAAATTGTTTTGAGAAGCTTGAAATATCTTTAAGGAAGTTTTAAACTTCATCTAGAGATGAAAATAAAATTAGTAATTTTATATCTAATTTTATGTAATATAAAATTATGTAAAAGCATTGAAAACTCTGGTGTTATTCAGTTTTTCACCTTTAAGCTCTGCATTTAAAAGTTTTCATTTGGGGATTCAGCAGAAAATAAAGAATAGATCCCTGCCCTTTTATAGATCCAATGGCAAGCAAATAACTGAAATATAATCCCTTTTAGTTCGAAGAAGGAACTAGGGTGTGCTATGGTGGAGAGTATTCGGGGAAATACTCAAGATTTATGATTAGTAAATCTTTCTAGATTTTTGTGTATGGTATTTTTTGGTTTATCATAAATGAGTCAATTATATCTCATTATTTACAGAAAATAACAAAAACTCATGGCTAAGAGAGTAATAATTGAAACTATATTTCAATAAACATGCTTTATCAACATTTATATGAATCATTGTATGTATAAAAGAAACATTTTAGTGTTTGGATAATACTTAGAAATGTATGTAGAAAAATAGAACATTCAAAATATATGGAATAACAGTGTAGAATAGTGGATAAGACAGAGGGCAGCATGTACAAAAAGGATGGCCAGTATTTTCTTTAATTTGTATAAAATTATCCAAAAATCATGATTTGGCTTTACCTTTATTAAAAATTATTGGTTTTGTAATTATAGAAATTGCACAGGTGGAGAAAAATACAGGTATGCAAGTATAATTCCAACTTCAATTTCTATACTTACATTGGAAGCCCGAGTGAATAATAATCAAATAAAGCCTCATGGGAAATAGTAAATTGAATTCACCAATGAACATTTGTATCAATTAGCTGCCCACGTGCCTCTCATAAATTTAACAGTACCATGAAACCATCAAAAAAAGATCAAGACATGTTTCTGGTAAAAGCTTATGCAGCAAATCACTGTCATATCCAAGCGTTTATTTCTTTGCCAAATGCATCCAAGTCCTGGGAAGTTCCCCGGGGGGGTGCCTTCAGATGAAGGACTTAAGTTTCTAGGCTGTCATCTAATGTGAGGGGATAGGATACAAAATGCATCTGAAAGTAAACAACCTTATAGAAAATTATTATGATATTTGTGACAACCTAGGCTCCTCAGTTCAGTTCAGTTCAGTTGCTCAGTCGTGTCTGACTTTTTGTGACCCCATAAATCGCAGCACGCCAGGCTTCCCTGTCCATCATCATCTCCCAGAGTTCACTCAAGCTCACGTCCATTGAGTCGGTGATGCCATCCAGCCATCTCATCCACTGTCGTCCCCTTTTTCTCCTGCCTTCAATCCCTCCCAGCTTCAGAGTCTTTTCCAATGAGTCAACTCTTCGCATGAGGTGGCCAAAGTACTGGAGTTTGAGCTTTAGCATCATTCAATCCAAAGAACACCCAGGGCTGATCTTTAGAATGGACTAGTTGGATCTCCTTGCAGTCCAAGGGACTCTCAAGAGTTCTCCAACACCACAGTTCAAAAGCATCAATTCTTCGGCGCTCAGCTTTCTTCACAGTCCAACTCTCACATCCATACATGACCACAGGAAAAACCATAGCCTTGACTAGATGGACCTTTGTTGGCAAAGTAATGTCTCTGCTTTTGAATATGCTATCTAGGTTGGTCATAACTTTTCTTCTAAGGAGTAAGCGTCTTTTAATTTCATAGCTGCAATCACCATCTGCAGTGATTTTGGAGCCCCCCAAAATAAAGTCTGACACTATTTCCACTATTTCCCCATCTATTTCCCATGAAGTGATGGGACCAGATGCCATGATCTTCGTTTTCTGAATGTTGAGCTTTAAGCCAACTTTTTCACCCTCCTCTTTCACTTTCATCAAGAGGCTTTTTAGTTCCTCTTCACTTTCTGCCATAAGGGTGGTGTCATCTGCATATCTGAGGTTATTGATATTTCTCCCAGCAATCTTGATTCCAGCTTGTGTTTCTTCCAGCCCAGCGTTTCTCATGATGTACTCTGCATAGAAGTTAAATAAGCAGGGTGACAATATACAGCCTTGACATATACCTTTTCCTATTTGGAACCAGGCTCCTAAAGATACATAATAAACACATATGTATCCTTCCCTACTTCATAAGGCACTAGGTGGATGTGAAATTACCTTGAACAGGTTTCAGAACCACTCATAGAAAACACTGCGGGCCTTCTTGATCACAGCAAATAGACTTGTAAAAGATGACTTTTTGGAAGTTTTGAGCATGATTGTTAGTTGGAAGCTTTTGTTCTTATTTGTCCAGGAAAGAAGTTGAAATAAGAGATGGGCATTGTAAAAGGAGAGGAAGTTTCCATCGGTTTGCCTTTCATGTCTTTTTAGAACCTGTGCACGATTTTCACAAATTGCTTAGTTTTAATGAAATTAAAGGGAATGGCAACCCACTCCAGTATTTTTGTCTGGATGATTGCATGGACAGAGGAGCTTGACAGGCTACAGTCCATGGGGTCGCAAAGAATCGAACACACTGAGCAGCCAACACTTTCACTTTCAGTGAAATTAAAATTTAAAAAGACAAACCCTGTGCATTGCTTTTTTTGATATAATATGGAAACATTCGGCATAATTAGAATTTACTTCAGTTCAAATCAGCTCTTTATATTTGTTATGTACTAGCCCTAATATCTTTCTAATCTCTCCGAGGTATCAATCATTATAATTCACATTAGGAAAATGATAGATTTCTAATCTAAGTTATTTGATAAAAGGATAAGAATAGCCATTCTTTTATTCAACAGTTTTTAAGATGTGGATTGTGTGCAATTACTAAGCTAAATAGTACTAATGAATAAAAATGACATGACAACTATTCTAGCATCTGAAGTATATGTCTTCTTCCCAACTAGCCAAAAGAGATAAATGCAACTTTTTAAACTAAAGCATAGTAAAAAGTAATATTGTCTTTTGCCCCATAATTATTTTATTTATTCACTGTTCTTTCATTTGTTTTGACATTTGAAAATAATTTTGTACAGTTTAAGCTGAGCACAGCTGAAAATATTTTAACTGTTTGAAATTCATACATAACCTTCCTTTTGTTGAATGGGAAATGACAGTTTTATCTAAAGTAAGCATTAAAAGAAATCATCTCAGACATCTGGAAATGTCTCTTCTATGCCAATGCTGCGAGAATATTTGTGTCACTTATTTCCTTTCTCCAGTCAGCAAAGGTTATTATGAGGCTGCCCATAATTTGTGATTAATTTGGGAGACTAGCGGATATCATGGTAGCTCTAGAATGATGTTGTAAAGTGGTGTCTGCTTTAGTGTGTGTCTGTGAAAGTGAAATCCTTTCCCTCAATTAGGGAACATTCAAGGTCCTGGAGTGGAGCCAGGGGAGGCTGGGGAGAGATGTCGGATGTCTGCTGTCTGTAACCTTTTATCTTCGTGGACTGGGGACATTCATTTCTTATCCTTGCTAATGTTTACCTCTAACACTGTCTTCAGGGTTAAGGTATAAATATGCATATGAGCTACTGTAGTTGGCCAGTCCTCCCAGATAAGAAGTGGTTCACAGGGCTGAAAGTTATGTTGACAATGCGTAATCCAGGAGTGTTTCTTTGTAGACTTGCGCTGCTTCGATTTGCTGTTCCCAGTGGCGCTCAGAGTACCCAAGGATAATAAAAAGTTTAAGTCATTGAAAAATCTCTGAACAAAGACTTAAAATTTGAGACTGGGTATCACAGAGCAGCATGGATGTCTGCTTCTCAATCTCACAATGGAGTTATGAAAGTTTGGGTGAAACAGGTCCCGTAATTCCATCCTCTTAGATCACATAAACGATGTATGTTTACAGAAAAAAATACTCCATTTTTGGTGGAGTTCACTTTGTGAAATTGCCTCAAGTAGAAATGACTCCTAGTTTCTGTGCACACTGTGATTTTGTAGTCGGATGTGTCAGGAACCTCACTCCGGTTTGCCTCTGTGTCTGGCAGGGTACTACACCTGTGTGGAAGTCATCTTCACCCTGAGGAGGCAGGTGGGCTTCTACATGATGGGCGTCTATGCTCCGACCCTGCTCATCGTTGTTCTGTCCTGGCTTTCCTTCTGGATCAACCCCGATGCCAGTGCTGCCAGAGTGCCCCTGGGTAAAGTGTCTCTCTTGGGGGGTCAGGAGCATGCTTGCATCTTTATCAAAGTGACTGCGTAATTTTGAATTCATACAAAATCATTTAGAAACAATGAGTCTTGGAATGGTTTGTAACCCTTTCCTCAGACTTTTTCCAATCCTTGACATTGAACTAGATTTTCTCTCTGTTTATGCATTCTATAATTAAACCAAGTTTTCTGTTTTTGTGTCCTTGGGGGCATTTTAAGCAGCTAATCCATCCTAAATTGATGCTCATGAAATAATTATTGATAAGCGATTTTCATGGGTAATGGAAGCCTAAAATCCCCAGTAGTGCCAAGCTTGAAAATGAATGACTGGGTAGAAATCTTTCTAAATCATTTTATATACTATCTCATACTTTTCATCAGGAAATGTGTAATAACATTTATCATTTTAAAAATGACTTGGCATCATTTTCCTGAACACTAATTATTGTGTGCGTACCATCAGGAGAGCTAGAGAAAATAGGATCTGGTGATCCTATAGATATATATCAAGCCTGTTTGTTATTTTTAATGCTCTGTGACATAGAAACACCATTAGCCAGAGTTGGAAATTATATCTGTTTTAAGGCTTAAATAGTCTTTGGTTGGGAAAATAATTGAGAGCCTTTATTCTGGGTAAAGTGAATAAACTTCAAAGTGAGAACATTGTAACAACACATTTTGATTGCTTGGAGAGTTTTAAAATTTGTCATTCATGTGTATATGTGTGTGTTTTCTGAACATCACATGGAACTTATATAGGTAAGTCTATGAAATATCTGACCTCTCAGCAACCTGATTAGTTTCAGCATTTTTTTTTTCTATCATCAAAAAGGCCTTGTGCAAGCCTCCCTCCTGACTTACTGAAGGAATTAAATGAAACACAGATATTAAAGAATAAGAAATCAAGCAAGAGCCAATGAAAATGACAATTTTTATCCAGATAAGAAATTTGGTGATGTTTCTCTAATAAAAACCACAGAGACCAGATCTATATCTTAATAAGCAAAAAAAAGTGAGAAATTTCATCCTAAGAATTGTATATCTCTAATGAAGACAATACAATTGATAGATTAATCCTGTAGGAAAGTAAAATTAACTTTGTAGATACTGTACTGGGACTAAAACACCTCAAAACTTGATTTAAAGTCTTGTGCTTGTCAAAAATATCATGCTTTTCCCTTAAATTGCTAAATATTCTGTTTATTAGAGTTACCTTACTCTCAGGCAGTGATATAAATTGAAATATCAGCCTTCCAAGGATGCTCTGGAGACATCTCAATCTCTGAGTTGTTTTTGGAGGAAACTCTTTGTAAACCCTCATCTCTTATAGGACTTCTGATTATAAAGAGCTATCACTTCATCCAGCAGACCCACTATTCGGAAAGAAGTTAATGGTTAAATATCAGTCTCTAGAATCAAACCAGGTCTGAATTTCAGCTCTGTGCCTACCAGTTGTAACAACTAGCCATCAGATCCAGCCTCTATGAACATACTCTTGGACATCAACAGGGATGGAAAAGTACTGCAGGGACTTTTGGAAGTTTGGGGAAAAAAGTGAGTGTTAAGCTCATTCATGAGTTCATAATGTGCCTCATTTACATATTACTTTATAAATCACTTAGAAACATTCTAGGTTATTCAGAAGATACCTATGGAGTACTGACTATGGGCTAGGTACTATGCAAAATGATGGGGATGTGGTTAAAGAGTAAGAGTAAGTAGTGAATAAATAGTTTATCAAATAGATTTTAAAAAGCACAACTCAGCCTCAGTGAATTTACACTCTCTTGGGAAGAAACAGACACCAAATAAGTACAACATATAATATGTAAGATGGAGACACAGGATGGAAAGTTGAAGCAGCAAGCAGTCTGCTTGTGGAGAATTGCCTCAGTGAGAAAGTGCTCCTGAGGAGCAGGAAGGAGGGGAGTGAATGGACCACTGTGGATTTCTAGGAAGGGAGTGTGACTGGTCAGCGATCAGGGCAGCATCCTTGAGGCAAAAGCCTGCCTAGGACACTAAGGAGTCCAGTGAGAGAAGAGGGAATCAGTAGATGAGGTCAGAAAATTAACAATGGTGAGAGATGGGCTATGGAACGCTTCTTAAGGAATTCTGGTGACTTTGGCTTTTATTCAGAGTGAAATGTGAACACCCTGAGGGTTTTTGAGTATGATCTGATTGAAACTGTAACTGTTTCTCTTTACTCCTTTGTTTAGAATAGGCTGAAAGGCAGCAGGCGGCAAAAATAGAAGCAAGGAAAGCAGGTAGGAAGCCTGAAATCATCACTGGTGTGAGCCAGAGAAGCGTTAGTGGAGGTATTTATGAATATTAGATGATGGATGTGGTAGAGAGAGATTTGCAGATGTGTTGCATGTGGTATTTAAGAAAGTAGAATAAACTTAAGAGATGAAATTGCCATTAACAGAGGTGAGTAAAGCTTCAGGTAGAGTAGTTTGAGAATGTGGGGAGGTTCCGGATGCACTGAGTTTGAGATATCTGTTAGGTGGAGATAGCAGGTAGGCAGTAGGCTGTACAAGTCTAGGGTGTCTTGGAGAAAACAAAACTGGAGATCTGAATTTGAGATTTCTCAGGATTTAGATGGTATTTAGAGGGGTGAGTGGAATGGAGGTAGTGGAGTCTCAGGGCTAAATCCTTGAGATTGAGAAGATGAGGAACAACCCATGTGATGTGATTTCCTAGAATCCTGCCAAGGGGATAATTATGTGTTTTCAGGGAAGGAGAGTGACCAGTCAGTGCCTGTAGGTCAAGGCCAGGGCTAAAGATTGCCCTCGGCTTTAGCAGCCTGGGGAGTCGCTGGTGTGCAGGACAAAGAGTGTCCGTGGAGTTAGGAGAAAGAGAAAGCCTAGTGGGAGTGACTTCAGGAGAGCATAGCAAGGGCACCTGGAGTTGGGCAGTGTGAACAACTCGTTGGACAATGTTAGGTGCCAAAAGTAAAAGAGGATGGGTAAATGGTAGGGGTGGGAATGGGAGTCAAGAAGGTTTCTTGGTTTTGTTTTTTTTAAGGCAGACTATCAGTGCATGGTTATTTTTGGTGGAAAATAATCAGTAGGAAAGGGAAAAATTAGCAATGGAAAAAGTGCAGCAGTAGTGAGGGAAGATGAGTTGTAGGGAAGGGAGAGACTGGCCTTTGCTAGATCAAAGTCAATTTTTCCCTGGGATCAGCAAACTCCTTCTGTAACAGATTGGAGAGTAAACATTTTAGGTTTCTCTTGAAACCCCCAAATCTTCTGTCATAGTGCTAAGGCAGCCTTAGACAATACATAGCTGAAGAGATGAGGATGTATCCCAATAAAACTTGATTTATAGAAATAAGTGGTGAGTTACATTTGCCCTGTGCATTGAGATGACTGACCCTGGTCTGTAGGGTCAGGAGAGAAGGCAGAGCAAATGGGCACAGACAGAGAACGTGGACAAATGTGGTCGTGGGGCTTGTCATTGAGTTTGATTTCTTAATAAAGTAGTAAGAAATATCATGAGTTGCAGGTGTGGTATGAGAGAGTGTTGTGAGTTTGAAGGGAGAGAGAAAGTAGTAAAGGAACAGAGGAAATACACCCTGATTACCTGGTAGGATCCTGGACTTCTTGAGGTCAATGATCATAAATTTAAAGTGGGTTCAGTCAATATGTTGGCAGCGTATGTCATAGCTGGGCTTCCCTCGTGGCTCAGATGGTAAAGAGTCCACTTGCATTGCAGGAGACCTGGGTTCAATCCCTGGGTCAGGAAGATCCCCTGGAGAAGGAAATGGCTATCCACTCCAGTATTCTTGCCTGGAAAATCCTATGGATAGAGGAGCTGGCGGGCTGCAGTCCATGGGGTCACAAAGAGTCAGACAGGACGAAGCTAAGTGCACACGTCATGGTTACAGTCTGATAATCGTGTGGTTAACTTCTCCACCTGGTGGGGGTTTCAGTATCTACATGACGGCTCACAAGATATGACTCAGAATATTATCTCTAGCTTTTGAGAAGGAACTAAAGGTTCTTGTGCATGCCTGCACACATGCTTAGTCGTGTCTGACTCTGTGACCACATGGACTATAGCCCACCAGGCTCCTCTGCTTATGGGATTTTCCCAGCAAGAGTACTGGAACGGGTTGCCATGTCCTCCTCCAGGGGATCTCCCCAACTCAGGGCTAGAACCTGCATCTCCTGAGTCTCTTGTGTTGCAGGAGGATTCTTTACTACTGAAGCCACTAGGGAAGCCAAAGGTTTTTGACCATGCTTAACGACTAAACTATTATTATTTGGTGTCCTTTGTTTTCTTTTGTTTCTGCATTTTCTCACTTCTCTGATTAAACTTATTCCTTGGCTTAAGTTTTTCCACAGACAGAAGGCAGACAGAAGACATGAGGGACAAAGACCATAGGGTCCTGCTCCACTTCAATAGTAGGCTTTCCTATTAAACAGTTGTTGGAGATTTGGGTTGTTTCCAGTTTTGGAGTATTACAAATGATGCTACAAATAATTATGTACAAGCCTGTGTGTGGGCATATGTTTTCATTACTTTTGGATAAACACCTAGAAATGAGATTTTTGCATTATGGGGAAACTATGTTTTACTTTTCTAAAACAGTGTTTATTAATGTAGTGATACCATTTTGCTTGTTTTATATACTCCTCTGTCACATACTCCCCAAACACTTAACTTTTGTGTCTTCTTGTGGTGCCTCTAGTACAATGTTGAATAGAATTGTGAGAGATGTTTATTCCTGACCCTGGGTAGCAATAGTTGAAGCATTCACTGTTGCATATAATACCAGCTCTCTATTCTCACTTGCAAAGAGTCAGACATGACTGAATGACTGAACTGAACTGAACTGATCATGACTGTTGAATTTTGCCAGATGCTTTCTCTGTGTATGTTTAAATGTTTATGTTGTTTCCCTTTATTTGATGAATTTTGCCAATTGATTCTTACATGATAGATGAGTTGGAAAAGTTATAAGCTCTCTATTCTCACTTGCAAAGAGTCAGACATGACTGAATGACTGAACTGAACTGAACTGATCATGACTGTTGAATTTTGCCAGATGCTTTCTCTGTGTATGTTTAAATGTTTATGTTGTTTCCCTTTATTTGATGAATTTTGCCAATTGATTCTTACATGATAGATGAGTTGGAAAAGTTATTAGCACAGACATGTTCATAATATTGATTTTTCCTTTTAATGTCTAGCTGTAGCAATGTGTTTATTCCTATATATTCCTGATATTGTTAACTGGTGATTTTTTTTTATACTGCTCTAGCTAAAGGCTTATACCATTTTCTTGGTATTTTCAAAACATCAGCTTTGATTTCATTCATTTTTTTCTATTTATTTTTCTTTTTCATTGATTTTAGCTCTTTCTTTTCACTTAGTTTAGATTTTTAATTTTTTTTTAATTAGCTTGTTAGGAGTAATAATTTTTATTGAAGCATGCTGCTGCTGCTGCTGCTAAGTCGCTTCAGTTGTGTCCAACTCTGTGCGACCCCATAGACAGCAGCCCACCAGGCTCCCCCGTCCCTGGGATTCTCTAGGCAAGAACACTGGAGTGGGTTGCCATTTCCTTCCCCAATGCATGAAAGTGAAAAGTGAAAGTGAAGTCACTCAGTCATGTCCGACCCTCAGCGACCGCATGGACTGCAGCCTTTCAGGCTCCTCCGTCCATGGGATTGTCCAGGCGAGAGTACTGGAGTGGGGCGCCACTGCATAGTTGATTCATAGTTGTGTTGATTCATAGTTGTGTTAGTGTCTGCTGTACAGCAAAGTGAATCAGCCATACAGAAACATATACCTACTCTCTTTTAGATTCTAATAGATTTTATTTGATCTTTTTTTTGATGCTTAAAGTAGAAACTCAGTTCAACCTCAGCGACCGCATGGACTGCAGCCTTTCAGGCTCCTCCGTCCATGGGATTGTCCAGGCGAGAGTACTGGAGTGGGGCGCCACTGCATAGTTGATTCATAGTTGTGTTGATTCATAGTTGTGTTAGTGTCTGCTGTACAGCAAAGTGAATCAGCCATACAGAAACATATACCTACTCTCTTTTAGATTCTAATAGATTTTATTTGATCTTTTTTTTGATGCTTAAAGTAGAAACTCAGTTCATTTTAGGTCTTTTTTCTTTTTTAATTTGAGCACTTAACAGTTACAAATTTCCTTTGTAAGCCCTCCTTTAGCTGAAGTGCACAAATGTTGATAATATTTGTACCTTCTTTCATTAAAATTTTTTTCTTATTTACATTATGATTTCTTATTGGGCCCATGGATTTTTTTAGATATGTGTAGTTTGGTTTCCAAATATTTAGGATTTTTATAAGTACTTGAATACGATTTATCAGGGAACAAACTTTATGATTTCAATACTTTTATGTTTATTGAGCCTTTTTAATGGCCCAGCCTAGCGTATGTTTCCTAGCATTATCCCATGTACACTTGCAGTGCATGTTTGTCATCGTTGGTGTAGTATCCATTATTAAGAATGGAATCAAGTTAATTGATTGTACTTTTAAAATCTTTCCTGTCTTTTGTCTAGATCATAGTTATTGATGAGGGTGTTGTTAAAATCTCCAACTCTAATTATGGAATTATGCTTCAGGTATTTTGAAGCTCTGATATTAGACTCACACATATTTAAGGCTTGTCATTGAGTTTGATTTCTTAATAAAGTAGTAAGAAATATCATGAGTTGCAGGTGTGGTATGAGAGAGTGTTGTGAGTTTGAAGGGAGAGAGAAAGTAGTAAAGGAACAGAGGAAATACACCCTGACTACCTGGTAGGATCCTGGGCTTCTTGAGGTCAATGATCATAAATTTAAAGTGGGGTCAGTCAATATGTTGGCAGTGTATGTCATAGCTGGGCTTCCCTGGTGGCTCAGACGGTAAAGAATCCACCTGCAATGCAGGAGACTTGGGTTCGATCCCTGGGCCAGGAAGATCCCCTGGAGAAGGAAATGGCTATCCACTCCAGTATTCTTGCCTGGAAAATCCTATGGATAGAGGAGCTGGCAGGCTGCAGTCCATGGGGTCACAAAGAGTCAGACAGGACGAAGCTAAGTGCACACGTCATGGTTACAGTCTGGTAATCGTGTGGTTAACTTCTCCACCTGGTGGGAGTTTCAGTATCTACATGACGGTTCACAAGATATGACTCAGAATATTATCTCTAGCTTTTGAGAAGGAACTAAAGGTTCTTGTGCATGCATGCACACATGCTTAGTCGTGTCTGACTCTGTGACCACATGGACTGTAGCCCACCAGGCTCCTCTGCTTATGGGATTTTCCCAGCAAGAGTACTGGAATGGGTTGCCAATTCCTCCTCTAGGGGATCTCCCCAACTCAGGGCTAGGACCTGCATCTCCTGAGTCTCTTGTGTTGCAGGAGGATTCTTTACCACTGAGCCACTAGGGAAGCCAAAGGTTTTTGACCATGCTTAACGACTAAACTATTGTTATTTGGTGTCCTTTGTTTTCTTTTGTTTCTGCATTTTCTCACTTCTCTGATTAAACTTATTCCTTGGCTTAAGTTTTTCCACAGACAGAAGGCAGACAGAAGACATGAGGGACAAAGACCACAGGGTCGTGCTCCACTTCAATAGTAGGCTTTGCTATTAAACAGTTGTTGGAGATTTGGGTTGTTGCAAGTTTTGGAGTATTACAAATGACGCTACAAGTAATTATGTACAAGCCTCTCTGTGGGCATATGTTTTCATTACTTTTGGATAAACACCTAGAAATGAGATTTTTGCATTTTATGGGGAAACTATGTTTTGCTTTTCTAAAACAGTGTTTATCAATGTAATGATACCATTTTGATTGTTTTATATACTCCTCTGTCACATACTCCCCAAACACTTAACTTTTGTGTCTTCTTGTGGTGCCTCTAGTACAATGTTGAATAGAATTGTGAGAGATGTTTATTCCTGACCCTGGGTAGCAATAGTTGAAGCATTCACTGTTGCATATAATACCGGCTCTCTATTCTGACTTGCAAAGAGTCAGACATGAATGAGCAACTGAACTGAACTGAACTGATCATCACTGTTGAATTTTGCCAGACGCTGTCTCTGTGTATGTTTAAGTGTTTATGTTGTTTCCCTTTGTTTGATAAATTTTACCAATTGATTCCTAGATGATAGATGAGTTGGAAAAATTATTAGCACAAACATGTTCATAATATTGATTTTTCCTTTTAATGTCTAGCTGTAGCAGTGTGTTCATTCCTATATATTCCTGATATTGTTAACTGGTGATTTTTTTTTACTGCTCTAGCTAAAGGCTTATACCATTTTCTTGGTATTTTCAAAACATCAGCTTTGATTTCATTCATTTTTTTTCTATTTATTTTTCTTTTTCATTGATTTTAGCTCTTTATTCTTTCTTTTCACTTAGTTTAAATTTTTAATTTTTTTAAAATTAATTAATTTTTACCTTCTTTCATTAAATTTTTTTCTTATGTATATTATGATTTCTTATTGGGCCCATGGATTTTTTAGATATGTGTAGTTTGGTTTCCAAATATTTAGGATTTTCATAAGTACTTGAATACGATTTATCAGGGAACAAACTTTATGATTTCAGTACTTTTATGTTTGTTGAGCCTTTTTAATGGCCCAGCCTAGCGTATGTTTCCGAGCATTATCCCATGTACACTTGCAGTGCATGTTTGTCATCGTTGGTGTAGTATTCATAAATAAGAATGGAGTCAAGTTAGTTGATAGAACTTTTAAAATCTTTCCTGTCTTTTGTCTAGGTCATAGTTATTGATGAGGGTATTGTTAAAATCTCCAACTCTAATTATGGAATTATGCTTCAGGTATTTTGAAGCTCTGATATTAGACTCACACATATTTATAATTTTACCCAAAAAGAAAAATGAAATCATGTTACTGACTTAGATTAAATTTCAGGATATTCTGTCAATATGGCTATTTTGACCCAGTGTATATTTCCTTTCTCTATTTTTTCCCTACATTGTTTCAAAAGATTACAAAATTAATTTTCCAATCTTTTCCTAGGATGGCTCATATTATTTTTAAAAATTTAGGAGAAAAACATGTATCATTTACCCCAGATTCATTTTGCTTTTTTTAAAAAAGGATCAGTTTTGTATTCTAGTTTTATTTTTCTTCCTGTCTTTTTTTGATTTATATTCTTCACTGTTAACAAAAATCAAAGCTTCCTCTGTGAATTTTAGGTAGGCTTTGTCTTCAGCTATTTCTTTAACTATAAAAGTGATTGTGGCAGGAATGTCTTATACTTCTTACTCTAAGTAAGCTTTAACATTTTTCCCCTGGTACATAAAATGCTTTCATTGCTGCTAAAAAAGGATTTTTTAAAACAAATAATTTTCAATCATAAATGTAAGAAGATGAGGAACTCAGGTCACAATTCAGATCTCTAGCAGGCCATGTGTAGCATCTTTCTTGATTCTAATAGTCTTTTCTTATCATCTGGAGCATGGTTCAAGATCTTTTTGATTGTAAGAATCTCCTTCAAAAATTTCAAAAGT
Source organism: Cephalophus harveyi (assembly GCA_006410635.1). Lineage (NCBI taxonomy): Eukaryota > Metazoa > Chordata > Mammalia > Artiodactyla > Bovidae > Cephalophus > Cephalophus harveyi. The sequence continues at coordinate 52,109 of SJYT01009703.1, forward strand.
ATTTTTGTATTTACACATGGTAGCCACTGTAGTTTTGCTTCTAACTGTCCTTTGGCTAGAGTAATGTGAAATGATAACATGCTGATATAATAATTTAGCAGTATTTCTAAATGAATTTTCATGTTACTAATAACAACTACATATATAGGAATTTAGAGAGTATTGTAACTCATTTCAGTGTGGGATAAAAAAGATTTTAGGTTTAGATAGTAGCTGCTATGCATAATTTCTCCTAAACTCGCTCTCTTGGTTCTGTTTGTTGTGAATAGAACCCCCTTTCTTTTTCTTTCCATTCTTCACACATTTTTTTTTTCCTTTTTTTCTTCTTTTCCTTTTTTGGTCTTCTAGTCTTGGGTATTCCTCTTTAATTAAGTGCATTCCTAGCATACGTGCTATTAAAGAATCATTCTACAGGTGTTTCCTCTGAGATTGGCCGAATGAGAACTCTCTGGACATCCCACAGTCAATCAGAGTTCACTATAAATAGTGCTCCTGTAAGGATTTTATCACTATAAAGTATTTTCTTTATACTGATGAGCTAAACAACTTTCTCTTCACTCTGAATTCTTTATAAACGTTTTTGTCCAGGTAAATTCTTTATGTAATTTATTATTGCTTCAATTTATATTATTTGTCAGCCATAACATTTAATATATGTAGACCTCCACATCTGTTTATCAGAATTGATATAAATTTTATGGCATATTCCCTGATTTGAAATCTAGACTTGATTTGTTTTTGCACTAGGGAGAGAAAATTAACAAATGACAAATAAGGACTATATATTTTAAACATTTTTAGAAATATTAAACCAAGAAGTCCTGACATTTTTTAGAGAGGTGCTCCATTAAATAGGAATATTTTTATTAAGAATACAATATTAAAATTATAAAAATCCACATTTGTATGAATGATGGGCTTCACATTTCTTTTTATTGGTTCATAATATAGTAAAATTCAGGCAAAATTTCACTATGGGTTCTGGAGAAGGCAATGGCACCCCACTCCAGTACTCTTGCCTGGAAAATCTCATGGATGGAGGAGCCTCGTAGGCTGCAGTCCATGGGGTCACGAAGAGTCGGACACGACTGAGCGACTTCACTTCGAAGTAATCCCATCTGACAGCTGTCTTAAGAAAATACTGAATTATTTGTCTAGAGAAATATTATTTTCTCAAATTTTTTATTTTAGGATAAAAGAGCAAATGGACATTTCTTATTTTAATGATTTCTTATAGACAAGGTACACAGTCATGTCCCTCAATTCATCTCCATTTCCATTCCTGGTTCTTCAAAATGATACACATCTTAGTGGAATTGGCCACCATAGTTTTTATTAACTTAACACCTGGGACTTTAAATACCTCCCAAATGTCCATGAATATTCTATTCCTCCTAATTCTTCTCTGCTTCTTTGATCCCCTTTTTCTGACACCTGGGCATCCCTGCCTGAGTCCCTTCCCTTTTCACCATGATGCCCCTGAATGATACTGACTGACTGACTTGTCCTTTAACAAGTTCCCAGGTGCCCGGTGCTGAGTGGTGGTTACCAGTTTTTTGTTTCTAGACCCTTATCTGAACTAACTAGGTATTTTCCTTTCAAAGTCACATCTTTTCTATGGCCTCCTACTCCTATTATGTATTTCATGCTTCCCCAGTCGTTCTGTCCAGAGACTTGCCTCAGTCTACCTTCTTTCTTTAATCAGTAACCAAGTTTTAAAAAATGTTTCTTCCAAAATCCCTCTTTCTACATCAATCCTAGCATTCATTTTGTTATTCTTTGTTTCTGCATCTCCTATTTTCTCTTTCTTAGTCTATTTCTATATCCCTACTAGAGGGACATTACTGAAACATTCTTTTGATAATATCATTTCTCTACCAAATACAATTAGAGATCCACACTGGGACTTTCAAGACCTTCTATAATCTGGCACTATTCTCCATTTCATTCATAAGGTTGCTAATATGTCAAGATAAAGGTTCATGTATACTGTGAAACTTGCTACAATGTGATACATTGTAGCTATTGATGAGAATGAAATGCTATGAAAACACAGAACGGTCAGTGTAGTCTATCTCAGTTCAGTTCAGTTCAGTAGCTCAGTCGTGTCTGACTCTTTGCGACCCCATGAATCGCAGCTCGCCAGGCCTCCCTGTTCATCACCAACTCCCGGAGTTCACTCAGACTCACGTCCATCGAGTCTGTGATGCCATCCAGCCATCTCATCCTCTGTCGTCCCCTTCTCCTCCTGCCCCCAATCCCTCCCAGCATCAGAGTCTTTTCCAATGAGTCAACTCTTCGCATCAGGTGGCCAAAGTACTGGAGTTTCAGCTTTAGCATCATTCCTTCCAAAGGAGAAATATCAATAACCTCAGATATGCAGATGACACCACCCTTATGGCAGAAAGTGAAGAGGAGCTAAAAAGCCTCTTGATGAAAGTGAAAGAGGAGAGCGAAAAAGTTGGCTTAAAGCTCAACATTCAGAAGTCTATCTCAAGGCCCCTTCTTACTTAAGTTGACATAACATTTGATTAAAAATTAAGAAAAAATGATTTGGAAAAATGACTTACCAAATGAATGCCCATAAGTATAATTAACTGAGGTTAGGGCAATGATTGAGAAGATCTTGGATTTTTATGCTGCTTTTCACTTCCAGGTTAGAAAATAAAACATTAAAACCTATGTTAACTTTTAAAATATAGTGCTGTTACATAATTAGTTTTCATCAGGATGAAGGATAGTTACTATAATAGTAAATGAGATGTTTAGCAAGCCTAAATGTATATGTAATATTACTATATACATGTATATATGTAATATTGTTATATACATGTATATGTATATACTTAATATTGTTTCTGTCTGCAGAAGTTCTTACAAAAAGTCTCTCTTTCTGAGAGAGTCTCTTAGCTCTTCCTCAATATAAAAAATCTCTATACCTTTCAGAAGCCTCTGAAATGATGCAACTGATGGAATATATATTTTTCAATGTTTTAGCTGATTATTGATCCTAGTATAGTACTTACTGTATTCCCAGTGCACGAGCAAAGACAGCCAAGTACATCTTTCATCATTAGGGTAATATATTCACTAGCTCTCAGAAGTAGTCACATCTAGGAAGAAAAAGGTGCACATGCCCCATAATTGAAATTCACTCTCAGAGCCGAGGCACCACCTGCTCCTGCTTGACTTAGAGTGAGCCCTCCTTGACTTTCCCTGAGGCTTCAGCCCAGTATGTGGTGGTGATGGTCCCAACGAGTCAGCCCCTCTTCTGAAAATACCGAGGAAGGAAGACCCGGGGAAAGCTTAGGAGTGTCGCAGGAGGGGAGAGAAAGAGGGAGATGAATTATTGCTATTCTCCTTTGGGATTTTACACTTATTTGTCTTAAACTGATACACAGATAGTTAGCATCCCACAAAAGTTAATAAAACATATAGGAAGATATCATTCTTTCCTTAAAAAACTAGAATCATTTGTTTTCTCTGAAATAATCCAGGATGTTCTCTGCTTTGTCTTTTCTATTAGATTTTTAAAAATTTTGAACCTTATCAGAAAATTGCTTTATATGTTCTATTCTTGTTCTGACTTAGTAGTTCAGGGAGCAAAACTCAGCTCTATAAATGTTTAGAGTAAACCTAAGAAGTGAAATAACTTCTCTAATCAGAGAGCTCTGTGGCTTCCTTAGAGATACTATGGAATAGTTTTGGATATCTTTAATATTTAGATAAGATCCAAATGATTTTATACCTTGGTTTATGTTTATATATATATATTTTTTTTTAATGTTAGGTGTTTACATGCATCCTCACTCACATTAAATAATTCGTTCATAAAAATTACATACATAGTATTTCTTCTACTCTTTATGCTTTAGAGGAACTTGAGTGACAGTGGGTTACTGGAGAGGTGGTGGTGGTTTAGTCTCTAAGTCATGTCTGACTCTTGTGACCTGAATGGATTATAGCCCACCAGGCTTCTCCATCCATGGGATTTCCCAGGCAGGAATACCAGAGTGGGTTGTCATTTCCTTCTCCAGTTACTGGAGACAGATTTCATCAAAGAACAGTGATTGTAGAACATTTCATGGGAGTAAGATGCATCTTGGAGAAGGAAATGGCAACCCATTCCAGTATTCTCGCCTGGAGAATCCCGTGGAGAGAGGAGCCTGGTGGGCTGCTGTCCATGGAGTCGCACAGAGTCAGACACGACTGAAGTGATTTAGCATGCATGCATGCATTGGAGAAGGAAATGGCAACCCACTGCAGTATTCATGCCTGGCGAATCCCAGGGACAGAGGTGCCTGGTGGGCTGCCATCTATCGGGTCTCACAGAGTCAGACACAACTGAAGCAACTTAGCAGCAGCAGCAGCAACACGAAGCATCTTGAATTCTGGTCTCTGTCCTGCAGGAATCTTCTCGGTACTGAGCTTGGCCTCTGAGTGCACAACCCTGGCTGCAGAGCTTCCCAAGGTGTCCTACGTGAAGGCGCTGGACGTGTGGCTCATCGCATGTCTCCTCTTCGGCTTTGCGTCCCTGGTGGAGTATGCGGTCGTCCAGGTGATGCTCAATAACCCCAAGCGAGTTGAAGCGGAAAAAGCCAGAATTGCCAAGGCTGAGCAAGCAGATGGGAAGGGGGGAAACGTGGCTAAAAAGAGCACTGTGAATGGCGCAGGCACACCTGTTCACATCAGCACCTTGCAGGTAAGGATGGCGTCTGACGTCAGCCAGTGAAATGCGTTCTGTGGGTGTAAAGGTTTGGTAGAATTGATTCACACTCATTTCTTGCTCACAGATGAGAAGGGATTAAGCTCAATCTACTTTTTTGGAAAAGAACAGAACACTTGGTGAATCAACCATCAAATTGTTAGATGACTTCCGTGGAATTCAAGGATGCTTAAATTCCTTCAGTATGATGTTCGCTATCAAATGTGCAGGTCTTGCCCAAACTCCAGACCCCAAACTCCAGACCCCAAACTCCAGACCTTCCTACTGTTTCTCATGTGCCAATCCTTCATGAACGGCCAGGGGGCTGTGGGGGAAGTGCTGAAGGCATAGGGAGCCCATGTTTTTGATTCGATCTCCCACCTTTCCGCATCAATTTGGAGGGCCTCACAAAGCACATGTCAGGCAGGCTACTTCTTTATTGGGTGCCTGGCCCATAGGGAAACTATGCCCATGGTTTGGTATATGTCCAGTGCAGGGTGAGTAGCTGGAGAAGAACTGAAAAACCATAACCTTGCCTTGTCACTTGGTGATCGGGCTAAGAATAGTGAACAATGCCTCCAGATTCAGGAAATGATAAGTCCTTGAGCCACAGGCAATGTTATGGGTTAAGGACACCTGTCCACTTATGCTATTATGCCTACTTGATATCCTCAAGTCAGGAAGACCCTTATCCAGGGAACCAATTCCATGGAACTTATCATGGGAAGTTCCACAAGAGACTAACAGGTCCAGACCATTCTGCAGCTGGGAAACCTTGCCTGCCTGCCTACCCTGGCCCCGGACCATGTCCATTTGCTCACCACCACCACCACCACTGAACCCTAGAGTGTTAGACACACTTTTAGATACAGAGGCCAGTAAACTGTTCTCAGGTGGTTCTGCCTGCAGCTCTTTTTTTGTTTTTCTGTTAAGTCATCAACTCATTTTCTGAGCCTTCAGTCAAGTCTGCTTGCAAATTCTTCATTGCTACCTTGGAGGGAGGTTCCTCAGGCCCTAGAGCTCTTTATACCCTATTCCTCTTCATGAAGAATAAGTATAAAATATCCATTAATGTGGAGTTATCATGGCCTTAACGAAATCGTGTCTTTAACATATCTCTTCCCATCCTTTTCCATGCATCATGTCTATATCATTCTATGTGAAGTGAGTTTCTTGTGGGCAACATATGGTTGGCTGATGGCTTTTAATCTTCTCTGCCATGATCGTGTTTTAATTTTTATGTTTAGATCATTTAAATTTAATGAATTTATTGATATGTTAGGGCTTCAGTTGATTTTATATTTTATTTCCTGTGTATTCTATATTTTTTAAATCTTTCTTTTTTTCCCATTTGTGTGGATTGCTTGAACAGTTTCTAGCATGACATTTGAGTTTCCTGTATTGTTTGTAAGTGTATCACTACCTTGCTTGATCATTGTTCTAGGTGTTACATTATATATATACATGACTTTTTCACAGTCTCTTAATGTCATTATGTTACAAATTTGTGTGATGTTACCTCTCTTAACACCTTTTATTTTCCTCTCTATATGACAGAATTATTGAAAATATTCCTTAGAACCTAATTAGAAAGTGTTATAATTTTTGCTGCACCATCAAAAATAATTTGGAAAACTCAAAGGGAGAAGGAAAGTTTTTTGTATTTGTGGATACTTTCATTTCTTTGATCATTCTTTTATTGTAATTTTGCAAGGTTCTTTTATTATTTTCTTTCCTTTTAGAGAATTTCCTTTATCCATTATTTTAGATAGCTCTTCTTCTGGATTTCCCTGGTGGCTCAGACGGTAAAGCATCTGTCTACAATGCGGGAGACCTGGGTTCGGTCCCTGGGTCGGGAAGATCTGCTGGAGAAGGAAATGGCAATCCACTCCAGTACTCTTGCCTGGAAAATCCCATGGACAGAGGAACCTGATAGTTTACAGTCCATGGGGTCGCAAAGAGTCGGATACGACTGAGCGACTTCACTTCTTCTGGTGACAGATCCTTCTAGTTTTCCTTCATCTGGGAATGTCTTGGTTTCCCTTCATTCCCAAAGGATGCTTCCACTGGGAATAGGATTCCTGGTTGATGATTCTTTTATTTCAGCACGTAAAAAATATTGTGTTCCTTCCTTCCGGCCTCCGTGACTTCTGAGAACTCTGTTTCATTCACATTGTTTTTCTTCTTTAGGTAAAGTCATTTTTCTCTGTATGCTTTTAAGATTTTTTTTTTTTTTTTTTTTTTTACTGTTGAGAAGTTTATATATTTTGATGCAGTTTTCTGTTTGGGGTTTGTTCAGCTTGTTAAAAATGCAGGCTTTACTGTATAACACATGGAACTCTGTTTAATGTTATGTGGCAGCTTGGATGGGAGGGAAGTTTGAGGGACAATGGGTACATGCATATGTATAGCTAGGTCCCTTCGCTGTTCACCTGAAACTATTAAATCGTTAATTGGCTATGCTGCTGCTGCTGCTAAGTCGCTTCAGTTGTGTCCGACTCTGTGTGACCCCATAAATGGCAGCCCACCAGACTCCCCCGTCCCTGGGATTCTCCAGGCAAGAACACTGGAGTGGGTTGCCATTTCCTTCTCCAGTGCATGAAAGTGAAAAGTGAAAGTGAAGTCACTCAGTCGTGTCCAACTCTTAGCGACCTCATGGACTGCAGCCTACCAGGCTTCTCCGTTCATGGGATTTTCCAGGCCCCAATATAAAATAAAAAAGTTTAAAATAAAAAGATGCAGGCTTAGGCTTCTTGCCAAATGGGAACATTTTTCAATGATTATTTCTTTGAGTACCTTTACCTCGTCCTTCCAGGACTGTGATGCCAGAAATGTTAGATGCTCCGTTATGGGCCCATATGTCACCAATGCTCTGCTCATCATCCTAGGCAGTTCTTTGCCTTTTGTTCAGACCCAGTAATTTCTCCTGTTATATCTTTAGTTTATGGATTCTTTTCCCCACCCTTCATCTTCCTGTTGAGCCTATCCACTGGTATTCATATTTTGGTTTAACATGTTTTGCAGTTTTAAAATTTCCATTTGGTTTTTCTTTTTCTCTTTCTTTCCATTCCTTCCTTTCTTTTCTCTCTGTCTTTTCAGGGGTTTTGTACTTCTTTTTTCAGGCTTCCCCTTTCTCATTTGTTCCAAGCATGTTCGTAATTGCTGACTGATGCTTTTTTGTCATGCATGCTGTAAAACCTTTCTCAGATAATTCTAACGTGTTTCACCTTGGTGTTGATCTCTACTGATCGTATTTTTATTTCAATTTTATGTCTTCTCCTGCTCTTTGTATGATGAGTGATTTTTCTGTTGCAACCTGGACATTTCATATTATGTGATAAGGTTCTGCATCTTGGTAAACTTTCTGTTGTTGCTGCCTTCCTCTGAGTGTTCTTCCAGGAGAAGGAAGACTTCTGTTTCCTTGCTGCCAGATGGGCCCCTCACAGTTAGGTGAGGGCTCCCATTGCTGCCTGGTGGCATTGGGTATCTTTTCTTCCTGGTGTGGCCTCCTGACACTGGGGTACCTCCATATGCCTGGCCATGGGGAGAGCCCTGCCTCCTAGGACAGGGGAAGAGGAGAAGCAATGTGGTGCTTGCTGCTGGGTGGGGAGGCAGCCCTGCCTGCACCATCCCCTCCAACACCTACCACTCCCCAGGGAGCAGGGCCTTCTTACTGGTCCAGGTGGAATGAGGGCCAGCTCCCTGCTTGGCCTCCTGCAGTACCCTACAAGGAGGGCTGGGCACCTGTCACAGCATCTGGAAGGCAGGATGCTGCTACCTGCCTGGTCCTTGCTGGTGTCAGTCGGGGTCTGGCCACAGCTGTTTCTGTGATGCTGGGCTCCAGTAGGGAGGTTATTGTATGAAAGATTTCTGTCTCCCTAAGCTGCCCCTTCCTTTGTCCCCTGTCTAGAAGGAGGGGCTGTTATTGAGGCTATTTCTATCTGTACCCATTGGCATTTTCAGTTCCTAATCTAGGACATCTGAAGCAAAAAAGAAATGCAAGAACTCACCACCATGTCCTTCCTTGGCCTCCAAGGTCTCCAGTTGACCTGCTTCCTTTTCTCCACCTCCACAGCTTTATGTTAGCTTTTTATAATGTCCAGCGTGTGCCCCCTCAACCTTCCTGGGAGCAAAAGGTCCCCATGTTCTTTCGAGGGCCCTCAGCATCCTCCTTGTACCTGTACCTTGCCTCCTCCATTCTCGTGAATAAATAGAGATGTATCACTGGGCTGCTCTTAAGCATCTGTTCATGTTGCAACCCTCCTATCTACTAATCCAGTTCAGACCTACTGCCTTCACGTATCAGGAACACACCTTCTCAAAGAAATCATGGTTCTCTTTCCCAGGATTTTACTTTCTTCTCTGTTACCACCAGTGCCACCCAGTGGTACCTGAAAGAGCCAATGACTAATGAAAGGCTCGTGTTGGCACATCAAAGAACTGGCATTTCTTTGTGAGAAGCTTAGGATTTCCTTCTGAAACATACACGTGTTTCTCCAGGGCACTAACAGAAGGAGGGATCCCTGAGGCCCTTATACCCAGGGTGATGTTCACTCTTTGAGTTTTTGACTCTGTCAACCCCTCCATTCACGTTTCCTTATCTTTTCCTACTTCCTCATGTTTCCAGCCCACTGATCCACCAATGCACTGACCTGAACCCTTGTCAAGAAATCTGGATTAACACAGTGAAGCTGTGTTAAAGAATAGGTGTCCGATCTCCAGCAGTGTCAGAGTCAGCTCCATCGTCTGAAATGTCCTGGGACCTGACTAACTGCAGAAATTCCCAATCACAGAGAATGTCACATGAACTTGGAATCTTAACATATTCTGCTGACTGGAGAAAAATGCATAAACTAAAAGTTGAGATTTATGTTTTATTTGGGGGATATTCTTAGGACTTCAGTCCTGGGAGACTGCATCTCAGAGAACGCTGAGAGAACTGCTCCAAAGAGGAAAGAGGGGAGCCAGGTTACACAAGAGTCTTTACAATAAAGACTAGGTGGTTGGAACAAAAGGTCATTGTTAATCTTTTAACAGATTAAAAACCAGACTTCTCAAGTTAATGAATTTACCTCTTTTCTCTGTAAGGGAAGATGCGAGAGTCTGGGCTTAGTGAAGTCATTTCTCTGATGTGCACCTGTGTTTTCTCATCCTGAGTCTCCTTCGGATGCATCACTGGGGGCGGCTGCAGGACTGACTGCCAAATGAGGGGCATCCTGTGTCCGTCCTGAGTTCCCTCAGGGCTCACTGGAGAGGGGGGTGGTGGCTGTTACGTGATTAGTTAATGACTGCAACATTCTTTGTTTACTGACATGCCAGCAGAATTTTAGGTCTTAATTCCATGAACCAGTGCCTTGGTGGAAGCAGATTCTTTACACTCAGATTTTCAGAGTAATAGAGAACATGCCAGCATGATCTGTGAACATAGATATAAAAGATAAGTAGGATCCAGGATATTAGACTGAATTATCCTAAATTTGGCTTTCAAGCTTTAAAATAACTACCCAATGAATAAAACAACATATTTAAATAATTTAAATAAACACACACTTAAATAAATCAACATATTTTAAAACTCCTGTTTTTATTCTCTATGTTTTTAGCAACTAGTAATAGCATACATGCCTGGATTCTGAAACTACTAGAACATTTTGATACTAAAGTCATAGAATAATGCTTTAGAGTTGAAAAGTTGACCAGAGGTTTTCATCTCCATGGTTTTCCTGGTAGCTCAGCTGGTAAAGAATCCACATGCTGTGCAGGAGACCCCAGTTCGTCCCCAGTCAGGAAGATCTGCTGGAGAAGGAATAGGCTACCCGCTCCAGTATTCTTGGGCTTTCTTGGTGACTCAGCTGGTAAAGAATTCACCTGCAATGCGGGAGACCTAGGTTTGATCCCTGGGTTGGGAAGATCCCCTGGAGAAAGAAAAGGCTACCCACTCCAGTATTCTGGCCTGGAGAATTCCATGGACTGTATAGTCCATGAGGTCGCAAAGAGTCAGACACAACTGAGTGACTTTCACTTTTCATCTCCAAAAATCAATTTAAGATACTCTTGTTTCTTACAAAATGATCTTTCCAAGATGCACAGGAACCTATGTGAAATTTGTATCCTGAGAAAAGCTTCAAAATGAAAATGAGTCCAAAAATAACTCAACTTTAATCCAACTTACAGCAAATGTGTAAGACTGACAAGTTCAGAAGATTGTTATACATTGACGCATGAAAGAAAATATGAAAAAGGAAATTTAAAAACCATTGCCCTTTTAATTTACTGAATTTGCTGATGTAAAATATAATTATGGCTTTAGTTTCAAAATACTTTGTTGTAGTATATTTTGCTTTTCAAAATTCAAATTTTTGCTCAGTAACTTCAATCAGGGAATATATCACATATTTTCAGACAAAAATAACAGTAGTAATTAATGAAAACAGTGAAATTTGAATTGCAGAAATATTTTGATACTTATTTTTAAAATCATTTGCCATCAGGCATATATAATTGTTTAGGTTTCTCCCTTCCCCAAATCTGGTACTTCCTTCACAAATCCTAATATTTTGTTTATTGATTTGTTTCATTCATATATTTCTACTTTTATTCAATCAAAACAGTTGAGGACCTATTGCTGTTCACATGAGCCTATTTCCAACCTCTAGTATCCTTCATAGTCTTTCTTCATAGCTCAGTCAGTAAAGAATCGACCTGCAACGCAGGAAACTGAGGTTTGATTCCTGGGTCGGGACGATACTCTGGAGAAGGAAATGGCAACCCACTCCAGTATTCTCGCCTGGAGAATCCCATGGACAGGGGAGCTTGGCAGGCTACAGTCCATGGGGTCGCAAGAGTCAGACATGACTTAGTGACTAAACCACCACTAGTATCCACCAGATGAGTCAGAGCTGCATTTCATGTAGCATGAATATGATTGCTATTTCTTTATGATAATGATATGTATTTTAAAATAAGAATTGATTTAAATATGGTAAAGTATATAGGAATTATTCCCTTTTGAGAATCCTTATCATCTGTAGAGGATACCTTTATCACCATGAAATCAGACCTAAGTCTTCTGGCCAAGAAATATTGTCATTAAAAAACAGAGAAAAAGAATTTATTTTTTGTTCCAACCAACATCTCCCTAAAATTAAAAAAAACAAAAAAACAAAAAAAAAACAGCAACATTGTTTACTGTGATTCACTTTTGCATGTGTGAAGATGCAAGCTGGGAAGGACCACAAAGACAATCTTAGGAGGCTACTGTTGGGAGCCTTTGGAAGTTCTTATGTGCATCATTTTTCATCCTCGACAGTCTCATTATCGTAGCATTAATATCTCATTTTTGCTACCAGTAATTTTCAGAAATGACAACTTTATATGATGAAAGTAAATGAGTCACATGTTCATAAGTGGAGCAATGGGGGAATTATAAATTAGAGAATCATAGTACCAAGATCACCTTTAAGAATGTGTTAAGTAGGGTTACTGTCTTACTTTAAGTAGTTCATTTATGCATATAATATTATGCATATAATATTATGATGCTTAAAATAGCATTTATTTTGTAAATATTTATTAAATAGTATTTACTAAATAATATTTATTTTGAGTATTTATTGAATAGTATTTATTTTGTAAGTACAAAATAGTATTTATTTTATCTTTGTACTCTTGTGTAAAGATTTAATTTGATATTAATGTGCAGAGAGATAACTAAAGAAAGTTGTGTTTGGATAAAGTCTTTGATGAGCAGAAGAAGATGAGACCAGTTAACTAGATAAAAAATTATGAGTGGTAGTGAACCTAATTTTACTCCTTATTCAATTCTGTCACATCATTGAAAATTACTTCCATTGTAGACATTCTCTCCCCCAACACACACACACACATATTCACACCCCTCATTTCAAATATCAAAATCTCCAAATACATTTATAGAAGAGGGTTTAATAAATGATTAAAAATTTAGTATAACCAAACTGAAGCTTTTGAGGGTGCTTTTTCATGTTATCACTTTAACATTGAAGTAATTATTGTTCTTTTAGGTATTTACTATATTTAAACAATCTTTCAGAATAAATATAACATGCATTGTCTACATTTTTAATAAACTGTATAGATATTAATACAATTTTATAATGATTAACATTGCTGGCAGAATCTATTAATAAGAATAGATTTATGTTTAAAAACTAGAAAATTTGAGGTGTTTAAATGTATGACTTAGATTATAGTATCATATAAATTTGGCTACTTGTCTGGTTACTTACAGATAATGAAACCATTCATGAAGTCATGAATAAAATACAGCTCAGAATAAATGCATTTCTGTAGTAAATATGTACAGCCTTCTTTGTGAAAAAGTAAAAAAAAGAAACTGATAAGAATCATGCTTCCTGAGTTACTGTCAGAAGCTTAAGTCCTCCTTTGTTTTGATATGTGGATTCCAAAGCATCATTAGTGCTTTTGGAGTGGAGGATTCTAAAGGGAGGAAGAGTCTGAAGTACCCACAGAAGGCTGCCCTGAGAGTGAGAATAAGGCAAAGGTTTGTTACGTAGAGGCTGTTCCCAGTTTCTGTCCCAGTGCAAGTTGTGATTCAATCTTTATGCAGTTTGCTTACACATCCTTCAAACCACACTGAAAAACTGGAGCTTCAAATTGTGTCTTCTGTTTGTGACACTTACTGGGAAGGTGTGTGAGTGGAAACGTGTGTGTGTGTGTGTTTGTGATGATGATGGACTGCTTGCTGAAAGTGACCTTTTAAAAAGTAAAATAAAGAAAAAAAAAGGAAAAAAATTAAAATTAAAATTAAAAAATTTCAAATTGGGGAATTTCAATAGATAGCATGGGAGTAAATTTTAAATATATGTATTCATGCATATATATGAATGATTCCCCAAAGTTGCATTTAAATTACTTCGATTCTAGTTGCTAGCTTTGTTCTGTCTCATTATATGATGAGTCCTTATTTTCTCCAGACATTTTCCTAGATGCTGTGTACAGTTGATTTGGATCAGACTCTGGATCAGTGGTGACTCCATCAAGACGTAATTCCCCTTTAAGCCCCATTGAGCTCTCACACTGGGGTGACTGGAATTACACATTAAAAAATGGGGATCAGGAGTCCCCCTTTTTCAGGTTTCTTCCTTTAGCTCAAAGTCCAATCAAACCAGGATGGAGCTAAATAGACATTTTCTAAATATTTTAATATATTGATGATTCCCCCCCCTTTTTTTTTAAACATATAAGACGTTCAAGAAGGATGAACTTCCAGAGCCTCAATCCCATTCCCACTTACTAACAGCTTCTTGTATGCTCCCTGTTTATCATTTGTTTATTTGGTTGCACTGGGTCTTAGCTGAGACACATGGCATCTTCTGCTGTGGTGCGTGGGCTTCTCTAGTTGAGTTGCGTGTGCTCAGTGGTTGTGGGTGTACAGGCTTAGTTTCTGTGCGGTGTGTGAGATCTTAGCTCCCCAACCAGCAGTCGAACCCATGTTCCCTGCATTGGAAAGCAGATTCATAACCACCGTAACTGGACCACCAGGGAAGTCCACTTCTTGTGTGCTTTTGTACTATGATATTACCTAAACTATTTATTTACCTAAACATCTTTTTCAAAAGTTCTTACCCAACAGGACTGTGCAAATATCTATGTGGGCTTCCCTGGTGGCTCAGAGGATAAAGCGTCTGCCTGCAATGCAGGAGACTCGAGTTCGATCCCTGGGTTGGGAAGATCCCCTGGAGAAGGAAATGGCAACCCACTCCAGTATTCTTGTCTGGAGAATCCCATGGACAGAGGAGCTTGGCAGGCTACAGTCCACGGGGTCGCAAAGAGTCGGACACGACTGAGCGACATCACTTCACTTCACTTCATTTCTAATGATATAATGGTAAAGCCAACATTTGTAAACCAGCTTTAAGAAGCATTACTAGTGCTTGTTCAAGATTGAAAAATATAGAAATAACTTAAATGCTCAAAGCCAGGATGATGTGTAAACACATTTTCACTTGTTTTTTCACTCAGTGTATGTTGGTTGTCTTTGCTATCCACCTCTAAACACTGCCCCTTGACTTGGCCCAGAAAACATGCCTCAGTGTCTGTTCAGATATAGGACAGTGTCCTGGTACCTGGAAGACTGCTGGAGAATAATTTGTTTATGTCTTACATTGAGCATCATTTTTACCCAGGCATAATCTAGTAAATATAAATAGAATTCAAAAAATTACTCAGCATATTATAATAATAAGGCAAAAACTAGTATAACTCTAGTGTACTGAGAGTTATGGTAACATGGGTTCCTTTTTTGGTAAAAATAGTAAATATTTTAGTGAAGACTCCAAAGGTGAATCACAAAGGTTGAAAGTAAGAACAGTGGAAGATTAAGCAGTGGAGGCACTTCTTAAACCACTGGTCAGCACTCTACATCTGTCTTTTCCAGGAACTTTTCTGATGGCCAGAGAGAGTTCAGTGTGAAATAATGATTTTGTATATTATAGGAAATTGAGTCAAATTTAGACATTCAGAGATGATCGACTGAGTATTTTCTGGAGGATATGATCTGGTTGAAATAGACCCAGTTCCTTTGGATTCTCTAGCTATTTTATCTTTAGTCAACAAGTAATGAATGCCTTTCATTCATAAGTCTTTGGTTCATGATCATTGTGACCATTTTTAGTTATTTGTTAGTGTGGTTTATAGATGCAGTCTGTCTCACTGAAGGGAAACATGCTTCAGTCATTTATAAAGCACTCAATTTGGAAATAGAATCCCTAGGAAAGTCAAAGGTTAGAAGCACCAGAAGACGTTTGTATTCTGTATAGTCTACTAATGATATGTGTCATAGTTCAGTGTTGGATTTTTATTATTAATCAGTCTTTCAGCTGAGAACTCTCACAAGCCTGGGAACACCTAAGATAAACGATGATAGATACGTTGATCCCTTAACATAAAACAACCTCCTGAAAGTTTATGTCCCTGACTTAAGCCTTGTTACATAGGCAACATTTTAGAGCCAAAATTGTTCAGGTAATTATGTGGTTTAATCAGTGGATTATTATTTCTGTTAGTGGATTAAATGAGACACTGGCCAACTGAATAAACCATCAAATTTTTAAAAATACATTTTTGAAGATTCTTTATAAATAGAAAAATTCTCAATACCCTCTGTCTTTAATTGTTATTCTCAGGTTGGTGAGACCAGATGCAAAAAGGTTTGTACGTCCAAGTCTGATCTGAGATCTAACGACTTCAGCATCGTGGGAAGCTTACCAAGAGATTTTGAATTGTCCAATTATGACTGCTATGGAAAACCCATTGAGGTCAACAATGGACTTGGGAAGTCTCAGGCCAAGAACAACAAGAAGCCGCCTCCTGCCAAGCCCGTTATTCCGACAGCAGCAAAGAGAATCGACCTTTACGCGAGAGCCTTGTTTCCTTTCTGCTTCTTATTCTTCAACGTTATCTACTGGTCTATATATTTATGATAAATCCTTTCCATTCATATAAAGTAAAATCCCATTGCATTGTGACCAACCTCGTTCATAAATGCCAATCTGTGAACAATCTTTGCATTTTCATAGCAGTGTATTGCATTTTGGATGCCATGGGATTGTAACACAAATATGGCACCCTCATGTGGAATGGCAGCATGATTGTGTTACGTCTGTGCTCTAATCATGATGTACTTAGGTAAAGCAAACATAATTGCTTCAGGAATAAACGAAGGATAAGCATACTACATAAAATAAAATCCAAACATTTCTCTCCAGTTAGTGTAAATTGCAAACACTTCTGATAATTCTGATAATAAAATGATATGCACGCTGAACCCTGTTAAGATCAGCATTCCAATGTATGTAGCATTTCAAATCTTCCTTGTAACTTTCAGAGAAAGCCATCTTATTCTTGTATAATTTTAGATGGTATTATTACAGATAAAGCAAAATTATATTACATATGGTATAACTTTATAAGTAGAAATATATCAGCTATAATTATGTGGGGGCTGTGGAGAAATAAAGTTCAAAAAGATTCCTAATTTGTAAAGTCAGCTAATTTTAAAGTGTGCCCGTGTTGGCAATGCCAGAAAATAAAATCCAGTAGCATTTTTGAAACAAAGAGAAATATAGATTTACCTACATTCGTGCTGAATTCTGGTTTCTGATAAGAAAGTAGATATATTGATTAAATATTTCTGATAAAAGAAACTCTATTTAGTCCACTTTAAAACCTAAATATATTTTCATGGATTTTATTTTGTTGATACAGAGTATACAGCTGTCTCTTATACACATCTAGATGTGTATAAGAGACAGGTAAAATAAAGAAAAAAAAAGGAAAAAAATTAAAATTAAAATTAAAAAATTTCAAATTGGGGAATTTCAATAGATAGCATGGGAGTAAATTTTAAATATATGTATTCATGCATATATATGAATGATTCCCAGAAAATACCTTATTATTAGAAGTAACTTGAATTAGGAAGAAAAATCCATAATCATTAAATTAAAATCATTAAAAGATTGTAGCTTCTTTATTTTATTAAAATGCTAGCATATTTTAAAGTAAAATTAATTTTTTTCATTTCCTTTTTTCTTATTTGAATAATGTTTGACTTGTTACAAAACATTTAACAATTAAGTAAATGATTACTTCATTAGGCCTCACCTCTAGTTGCATTTTCTTTCTTGCTGAAAGTCTGGACTACTTAAATTTACTTGCTTTGATCTTGTTGCAACTTGAAAATAAGTACTTTCTGGTCTATAAGACTTGGATTTCCTAGTAATATCAGAGCCAAAGTACCTTTTTATTTCTCCATAGCTGATACTAAGACTATCAGTAATCCACGTAGCATAAACATGAGGCCAAATAAGTATATTTACATTATGTGAAGAATTTCATAGCAGCTGAGATCTTGGATGGTTAATTCAATAATAAAGTGTGTTTACATACAGTTTATGCAAACTGCAACCTATATTTCAAGGCTATTTTATTGAAGACTTTAATTTGTAAAAGAGTCACTGATTACTAAACCTTTACAAAATGAGATGTATCTAATCCTCTGTGGTCTTTCAGCACCCTCTAGTTGCAAAAGCTTAGCCATCTGAATCATTTTGAAATTGCCACAAGTCACCTTATCGGTACACTTAACATCCTGCTAGGACCCAGGGCAATAGTATCTTAATGGTACTGTGATAGGAAAAAAGTGTCTTGAAAAAGACGTAGACCATTTAAATTTGTACTAATAATAATTATACTTCCTTATAGTCTCTTTTCTTTATCCTTGCAAATTTCATTCATATTAGGGAGTTTGATTTCCATACAGTTTTAAGTGGGATATGTACCCAATGGAAAATAGCTCTCATTTTGTAAGAATTTATTTCTTGAAAATAATGTGAATGAATTTCTTTCTGTAATATAATATTGCAGCCTCCTTAGATCCATTTTACTACCCAAATATATATAAATAGCTATCCCAGGATTAAGTGTGTATATATAACTACAAATAGAACATTACACAATGATCATAATGCAGTACAATCAGTGTCCACTAACAGTTGCTTTCTGTTGTTATGTTGAAAATTTAGCCAGTTAACCCCAGGGTAGTTCTGATCTGTGTACTTTAAATATTATGTCTTTCTAGGAAACTTGCAGTATTTACCTGGATATCAGTGTTGCAAATTTGATCTTTCCAAAATAAAAATCATCTTCTCCTTACAAATCAGTGGCTTCCCTTATTTTCTGTTCCTGATTTAAAAAAAAAAAATCTCACTATTTCAGTCCTCTGAGGTCCATCCACCTTCCTTTTTCACATGGTACCTGATGTCAAGTTCCAAGCCCTAAACTTCTCTCCCTTATGCTGACCACCTAGTCTCCATTTCTGCTAACACCACCCAATTCGTTTCCCTTTTATGTTCATCAGACTGTTACAGCAGTCTGAAGGCTCCCCGCTTCGTAACTCTGTTTTTGAATTTACTTTGTGATGTTTATTTTTTAACTGCATAAGTAATACATAGATATCTTGTTGCATTAGAAAAACAGATGTATTTAAAGTAAGCACTTAGTGCTGGTGTTATCACCTTCTTTCTACAAACTCTCCTCTCTTTCCAGAGGTCACCACTGTCTTTGAGCATCTAGACCTTACTCTAGGCATCTACAACCTGTATCTACTTTTTAAATATAAAGGACAATTTAACATCAATGGAATTTTACCATATGTACAGTTTTCAGTTTATTAATTTTTCATCTATTGGGGATCTTTCTATTTGGGGTCATATCAGATGTCCATACATCTATATTTGAGTGAGTGAAGTCGCTCAGTCATGTCCAACTCTTTGCGACCCCGTGGACTGTAGCCTACCAGGCTCCTCCGTCCATAGGATTCTCCAGGCAAGAGTACTGGAGTGGGTTGCCATTTCCTTCTTCACATCTATATTTGGCCTCCTATTATTCTTTAGTGTGAATGTACCTGAATTTAGCTACTTTTTAAAAACAAATTTTTATTGTTTTTGCTTTCTTTTTAAAAAACATTATCTTTAAAAAAAAATTTTATTTGGCTGCACGAGATCTTAGTGGCACATGGCATGTTTAGTTGCAGCAACTGGAATCTAGTTCCCCGACCAGGGATCAGTCATTTACCTGGAACCCCTGCTTTAGGAATGTAGACTTTTAGCCACTGGACCATCAGGGACGTTCTGTTTATCCCTTCTAATGCAAAATAGCATTGCACTAAATGTTTTTGCTCACATATGCATATATTTCCACAAGGTAGATATCAGAAGAGGAGTTATCGAGCTGAAAAATGTCTGTGTTTTAATTTCTGGTGTGTGTGCTCAGTCGTGACCAACTCGTGGCCCCATGGATGGTATGTAGCCTGCCAGGCTCTTCTGCTCCTGGAAGGTTCCAGGCCAGAATACTGGAGTGGGGTGCCATTTCCTACTCCAATCCACATCTCTTGCCTCTCCTACATTGGCAGATAGATTCTTTACCACTAGTGCCACTTGGAAAGCCCATTAAATTCTGGTAGTTTCTACTAAAAGTCCTTTCAAAACTCCTCTAAAGTAGATTGTCAGTATGCTGTGTGCAAACATTCACAGCCTACCCATCTCTTAACCTGTTGCATGCTGTGGACATACTGCTTTTCTTTTTTAAACACTTTTTTGACGTTTCAAACTTTCAAAAAATGTGCAAAAATATTACAAAGAATTCCTGTGCACCATTCATCCAGGTGCCCAAAGGTTAGTATTTCATCACAGCTGCTTTATTTTCTTTCTCTCACTTTGTTTGTGCTAAGGAGACACTTTTTTTCTGAAACATTTAAAAGAAAGTTGCAGATATGATGATATTCCTTTACACTTACACCCTTTAATCTGTGTTTCCTAAACAAGAAACTCCTTTCATAATCACAGTAGTACTAGGTACCCAGTGGAGAAGGAAATGGCAACCCACTCCAATACTCTTGTCTGGAGAATCCCATGAATGAAGGAGCCTGGTAGGCTGCAGTCCGTGGGGTTGTAACGAGTCGGACACGACTGAGCGACTTCACTTCACTCACTTCATACTTTATCGTTGGAGAAGGAAATGGCAGCCCACTCCAGTGTTCTCACCTGAAGAACCCCATGGACAAAGGAGCCTGGCGGGCCATGGTCCATAGGGTGGCAGAGAGTCTGACACGACTGAAGTGATTAAGTATGCACGCATTAGGTACCCAGATCAAGAAATTGACATTGATGGATCAGTATAATCTAGTGACTTTGTTCAAATTTGCCCATTGGCCCACCTTTTTTTTTTTTTCTTTTTTTGATCAAGATGCAATCCAATATCACATTCTCTACTTGTTCGCCATGTTGTTAATTTCTTTAAAATAAAGGTGAATGTTGGTTTCACTGGTGGCTCCGTGGTAAAGAATCTGCCTGCCAATTCTGGAGACATGGGTTCAATCCCTGTTCTGGGAGGATTCTACATCCTGCAGAGCAGCTAAGCCTGTGGGCCATAGCTATTAAACCTCTGCTCCAGAACCTGGGAGCCTCAGCTACTGAGCCCACGAGCAGCAACCACTGAAGCCCGCATGCCCTGGAGCCTGTGCTCTGCAACGAGAGGCCCCCACAGTGAGGAGCCCACACACCGCCACTACAGAAGAGTTTCTGCTCGCCACCACTAGAGAAAAGCTGGCACCACAAAGAAGAACCAGCACAGCCATTAAAAAAAAAAGACGGGAAAGTCAGTTCCAGAAAGAAAATCCTCACTTGAATTTAGAACAAGGAAAAGTTAGAGATTACACACCCACCCCTCACCCCCGCATACACAAAGCTGAGCTCATGGCATTCTGCTCAGGTATCTTTAGAGCTTTGTGTTGCCCAATGAACTAAGTAAAAAATCCACTCTCTGACATATAAAATTCAGATTGTTAAATGTTTAACTTTTTTTGTAGCCATTTCATACTGCTCACATCTTAAATGCCAACCAAACCGAAGCTGACCTTTATGCTTCACACTTAGCACTGACAGGAATGCTAAGTCCAGCCAGGTTCCTTTCCTTTTAGGTTAGTGGTTAATTTTACGTCTCATTATTTCTCTAAAGTGGGTCATTCTTGGATGGTGTGTCTTCAAATACTTATTTTAACTGAAGTGTTTTTATTCAACATTAAGCATTTTTCAGTTATGCAGTTTCCTCTCTATTAAATAATGAAACTAAAATATTTACCATTACATATGCAGTATAAAGATTAAGCTGCTCTAAAAACCACCCAATTTATCATCATCCATATAATGGAAAATTTCAGTTTCAATAAACAATTGGATATAAAATTTTAAAGTACCAAGCCTAAGATGAGAAATAGTTTGAAACAATTTTTATAACCTTTAATAAGGATTTATTGTTAGAATATCATTACCTTGCTTTAGAAAAGCAGAATTTGCCATTTATATTTTCAAATTAAATTTATATGCTTATACAACATATCAATGATCTAGCATTCACTAACTCCCCTCTAACTTTTTATTTTATGAAGCTAGTCTTAACCTTTTAAGAGGTCAGTGTCCAGTTCTTTCTTTACATCAATGGAGTATATATCTATACTTTACAGACTTTCTTGTGATTGATATTAATGGGTAATAGAGATGCCATATTCAAAGGTGATTATGTCAGTGTGTGTAATATGCATAAACTTGATACTTTTAATTTTGATACAGATATGCGCATTTTCTCTACACACACACACACACACACACACACACACTCATATACGTATTATTAAATTTTGTCCTTACCCAGTAAGAGCAATGAGAAAATTCATGAATTCTGTTCTAGTTAGAATTTCTGTACTCCAAACAATAAGTGCATTTTGACTCCCATAAGTATTTTTTTAATTTCTCAAACCAGAAGTCAAGGGATACCTGTGTGTCTGTGTGTGTGTGTGTGTGTGTATGTGTTAGTCACTCAGTCATGTCCGACTCTTTGCAACCCTATGGACTGTAGTGCCCCAGGCTCCTCTGTCCATGGGATTTCTCAGGGAAGAATACTGGAGTAGGTTACCATGCCCTTCTCCTCAAGAGGTACCTGGGTAGCAGGCAAGTTTGGCCTTGGAGAACAAAGTGAAACAGGGCAAAAACTAACAGAGTTTTGCCTAGAGAAGGCACTGGTCATGGCAAACACCATCTTCCAACAACCCAAGAGACAACTTTACACATGGACATCACCAGATGGTTAATACCGAAATCAGGTTGATTATAGTCATTACAGCAAAAATAAGACTGGGAACTGACCATGGCTCAGATGATGAACTCCTTACTGCAAAATTCAGACTCAAAGAAACTAGGGAAAATCGTTAGGCCATTCAGGTATAAACTAACTCAAATCCCTTACGATTATACAGTGGAAGTGACAAATAGACTCAAGGGATCAGATCTGATAGACAGCATGCCTGAGAATTATGAATGGAGGTTTGTGACATTGTATAGGAGGCAGTGATCAAGACCATACCCAAGAAAAAGAAAGGCAAAAAGGCAAAATGGTTGTCTGAGGAGGCCTTATAAATAGCTGAGAAAAAAAAAAGAAACTAAAGGCAAAGGAGAAAAAGAAAGATATATCCATCTAAATGCAGAATTCCAGAGAATAGCAAGCAGAGATAAGAAAGCCTTCCTCAGTGATCAATGCAAAGAAACAGAGGGAAATAATAGAAAGGGAAAGACTAGAGATCTCTACAAAAAAAAAATTAGAGATACCAAAGGAATATTTCATGCAAAGATGGGCACAATAAAGGAGAGAAACAGCATGGACCTAACAGAAGCAGAAGATATTAAGAAGAGGTGGCAAGAGTGCAAAGAAGAACTGTACAAAAAAGATCTTCACGACAAAAAAAAAAGAAACTAAAGGCAAAGGAGAAAAAGAAAGATATATCCATCTAAATGCAGAATTCCAGAGAATAGCAAGCAGAGATAAGAAAGCCTTCCTCAGTGATCAATGCAAAGAAACAGAGGGAAATAATAGAAAGGGAAAGACTAGAGATCTCTACAAAAAAAAAATTAGAGATACCAAAGGAATATTTCATGCAAAGATGGGCACAATAAAGGAGAGAAACAGCATGGACCTAACAGAAGCAGAAGATATTAAGAAGAGGTGGCAAGAGTGCAAAGAAGAACTGTACAAAAAAGATCTTCACGACCCAGATAACCACAATGGTATGATCATTCACCTAGAGCCAGACATCCTGGAGTGCAAAGGCAAGTAGGGACTTAAGAAGCATCACAACAAACAAAGCTAGTGGAGGTGATGGAATTCTAGTTGAGTTCTTTCAAATCCTAAAAGATGATGCTGTGAAAGTGCTTCACTCAATATGCCAGCAAAATTGGAAAACTCAGCAGTAGCCACATGACTGGAAAAGGTCAGTTTCCATCCCAATACAAAGAAAGGCAATGCCAAAGAATACTGAAACTACTGCACAATTGCATTCATTTCACACACTAGCAAATTAATCGGAGAAGGCACTGGCAACCCACTCCAGTACTCTTGCCTGGAAACTCCCATGGACGGAGGAGCCTGGTGGGCAACAGTCTGGGGGTCGCTAAGAGTCGGACTCCACCAAGCGACTTCCTTTTTACTTTAAACTTTCATGCATTGGAGAAGGAAATGGCAACCCACTCCAGTGTTCTTGACTGGAGAATCCCAGGGATGGAGGAGCCTGATGGGCTGCCGTCTATGGGGTCGCACAGAGTCGGACATGACTGAAGCGACTTAGCAGCAGCAGCAGCAAATTAATGCTCAAAATTTTTCAAGCTAGGCTTCAACAGTACATGGACCAAGAAATTCCAAATGTTCAAGCTGGATTTAGAAAAGGCAGAGGAACCAGAGATCAAATTGTCAACATCTGTTGAATCATAGAAAACGCAAGAGAATTCCAGAAAAAAGGTCTTCTTCTTCTTGCTAAAGCCTTTGCCTATATGGATCACAACAAACTGTGGAAAATTCTAAAGAACACCAGACCACATTACCTGCCTTCTGAAAAACATATGTGTAGGTTAAAAAGCAACAGTTAGAATCAGACATGGAACAATGGATTGGTTCCAAATTGGGAAAGGAGTATGTCAAGGCTGTATATTATCACCTTGGTTATTTAACTTATATGCAGAGTACATCAGGAGAAATGCTGGGCAGGATGAAGCACAAGCTGGAATCAAGATTGCCGGGAGAAATACCAACAACTTCAGATATGCAGATAACACCACACTTATGGCAGAAAGCAAAGAGGAACTAAAGAGCCTCTTGATCAAAGTGAAAGAGGAGAGTGAAAAAGCTGGCTTAAAATTCAATATCAAAAAACTAAGATCATGGTGTCCAGTCCCATCACTTCATGGCAAATAGACGGGGAAACAATGGAAACAGCAAGAGACTTTATTTTCTTGGGCTCCAAAATCACTGCAGGTGGTCACTGCAGCCATGAAATTAAAAGATACTTGCTCCTTTGAAGAAAAGCTATGACCAACCTAGACAGCATATTAAAAAGCAGAGACATTACTTTACCAACAAATGTCCATCTAGTCAAAATCTTCTCAGTGTAGAATAGTAACTAAAAAATTGTAAATACATAAATGCTTATTGGGTACTTAAAAATATTCAAGGTCTTGTGTTAGCTTAAGATGAAGAAAACTTTTAAGGGTGAAATCACTCCTTAATGATAGTCAACAGTATGAAAGAGATAAGTATGTTAATTACAGAAATCACTATAATACAAATCAGAATGCATAATGCATATCATTTAAAAGCATAAGAGAAGAAGATCATTAAAATTAAATACCTTGTCTTAAAGAAAAATAAGTAAAAATCGCTTCAGCCAAATAAAGGTCATTTTACTACAGATCATAGAATTTTGAAGTTGGACATTAACTAAAAGAAAAAGTACGAATTGTAAAGTGTAGAAACATTGCCGTTAAAAGTTAAAGTGCCATTTGAATTTTATTTCCTAGTTAATGTGACTGAGGAAATAATGAACAGGAAAGCAAACTTTCCATAGCTGATGATGTAAAACATTTACCTGGTGCTTGTTTCTTAACCAAAATTCCCATCTGATCTTAATCCTATAACTTGAAACAATTTTCAGAAAAAAAAAAAAAAAATCCCAATTCGTAGCCTGAGGCAATGGCAGTTCAGTTAATGTGTTTCACAGTGAGGCAAGCAGGAGTCAGAATGCTCTGTGAAGCAGTGAGAATGCAGTCAATTACCTCATCAAATAAGGGTTTTATTAGTCAATTAGCATTGCCTTACCCCTATGCCTTGGCTGACACATAACAGAAAACCTACTTTGTTAGATGGTAAACAAGATGAAGAGGCAAGTGATTTTAGCTTTTGAAAGTCTCAGCTGAGTTTATTGTATGTTCTCAAGGGATGTGCTTTTAAGTGTTTATAGGGGTTGCAAATGTAGCCGAAGGAACATGGCATTTCAGAATAGTAAACGCTCTGGCTGCTTCTCTTGCAGGACCACAACCTAGTTCCATAAAGCTTTTAGAAACCTCCTGAGGACATGAACTTGATACACAAGAGCAGCAGCATCTCTGCTGCTTACTAACAAACTTAAGCATTTTTCATAAATCTAAGTCAGAATCTGCTGGCTTGTCAGCTACGAAGATGGTATTTCACTCACTGAGAAAATATAACACGGAACTCATTAGCAGGAATACCTAATAAATTTTGCCTTGGACTATTATAAAGCCTCTTTCTAAGCACAGCTGCCTGTCTCTGGTTAATTCCTTTGTATACTCGAAAGCCCTTTCATTCAAAAATCACTAGAGTCTCCTATCAGTCCACTGGCATCTTGGAAGCTTTCAAATTTCCAAGGAATTAACTTAAATGTCCAAATAAAAATGTGAAATTTCCCAAGAAATATACATGGGACATGCATCTTATAGAAATAATCCCAGAGTCTATGCTATGTCAGAAACCTATCCAGTATGTAGTCACAGAGGGAGCAGGAGAGAGTAGAAAGATTGGGCTAAAAGAAATAATGCTGCTGCTGCTGAGTCGCTTCAGTCATGTCTGACTCTTTACGACCCCACAGACGGCAGCCCACCAGACTTCCCCATCCCTGGGATTCTCCAGGCAAGAACACTGGTGTGGGTTGCCATTTCCTTCTCCAATGCATGAAAGTGAAAAGCGAAATAATAGTGTGTGGTTATAGCTTTGGGTTTGCCATTTACAACCCTGCAGACCTTGTTAAAGAATCTTCTTCTCAATTACCCTATTTTCAAAGAGGGATTAAAAACAACCTAAAAATTACCAACTACAGCATACAATTCTATCTTTTGCAGTGTTTTACAACAAAAGACTTTGAAGCAGGTAGTCTGAGGTAGTGAATGCACTAGAGTAAATATTGGCAAATTTTTTAACATCCTGAGCCTCAGTTCCCTCGATGAAAAGAACATTGTAACATTAATGTGAGGATACAATATATTATTATATGTAGTCTCAGCAGAGTTCCCAGTGCAGAGTAAGTGTGCAGGAAATCATGGTTATTATTATCTCCTTTTATCTATTTCTACTACTACACCATTTCCAGCACTACACTGCTTTTAATGAAGTTTCAATCTTTCAAAATTTCTCATTAGTGCAAACTCTCTATTAGCTAATAATATGCACCGACATTCATAATCATTGAGCTCAATTTTGAATATAAAACAATTTAAAGAGAGCAGCAATAGCAGGAAATATCAATGTACATTAAAATGTTCTTGGAATACTTTAAGGAGTTCTTGGATTATTTAGTTGGAGATCCATAATTTAAGAATTAAGTTGTGGGAAATGGAATGTCCAAAATTCAGAATCTACATAGTTAAGGGTAATATTTTACATTTATCCTATAAAAAGAAAAATAAATAAATGAGAATGTTTCAGAATTAAAAAAAAAAGAATAAGGAAAAGAATTTCCAAGATGCATTAAACAGGCTGTACAAATGAAGGTTATAAAAACTCATGCATGTATGGAAGTGATCCATGTATTGTATGATCTCTTATAACTCATGCATGTTTGGTACTAATAAAAGATAATTAATGCTCATAATGATTATCCTGGAAAACTGCATCTTGGCAAAATTCTTTCATAAACAGAGAACACTAAATTACGTTCAATAGTATTGTTGTGTAAATATTTTATTGTATTCTCCTTCTTTGAAGATTTGTAATTCAACTACTGAACAATGGTTATTCTCAATTAAAAAATATCCAATTATCCAGTTCCATATAGATGGTAATGTGCTGCATTCAGAATTCACATTAAAAATGTAAGACCAACCTCTAGGTAATAAAACCATGTTTAACTCTCCTTAAGGTAATATGTTTGATATTATAGTCACAGTATTTATCCATTTATTGAAGAAGGCTTGTTAAATACTTAAAACATAAGTATAATGCTGAGAAGATACTAGATTTTAAAAAATACATACATCCATATAAATGTATATTATATGGATGTGTGTATATACGTGTGTGTTTGTGTGAAGAGGTTTATGCAAATATATGTATATATTTGTATATGTATATTTGTTAAAAAATGTTATTTGCTCAGTCATGTCCAACTCTCTGCAACCCCATGGACTGTAACCCCAGGCTCCTTATCCATGGTATTCTCCAGGCAAGTATGCTAGAGCGGGTAGTCATTCCCTTCTCCAGGGGATCTTCCCAACCTAGGGATCAAACCTCAGTCTCTTGTATTGCAAGCAGATTCTTTACTGTCTGAGCCACCAGGCCAACCATATGTGTATATACATACATATAGTATGTAACATTAATAGGTATTTTATTTGCAACTAAGAGATACTCCATTTTTGCTCTTTAGGAACTCCTGCTGCTGCTGCTGCTAAGTCGCTTCAGTCGTGTCCGACTCTGTGCGACCCCATAGACGGCAGCCCAACAGGCTCCCCCGTCCCTGGGATTCTCCAGGCAAGAACACTGGAGTGGGTTGCCATTTCCTTCTCCATTGTGTGAAAGTGAAAAGTGAAAGTGAAGTCGCTCACTCGCGACCGACTCCTAGCGACCCCATGGACTGCAGCCTACCAGGCTCCTCCATCCATGGGATTTTCTAGGCAAGAGTACTGGAGTGGCTTGCTATTGCCTTCTCCGTTAGGAACTCCTACAGTGTACCTATTTCATGTATATCTGAAACAATTTCACATGAATGTTACATTAGGTGCTCTTTAAGGGAATGCCCATTTAAAGATCAAATAAAATAAGTGTGTGCTAATTGATATGAACCAGATGGCCCACAAAAAGAAGACTTCGTCTCAACAGATTGTTCCACTTATTTATTTATATGCAGTATACTGAAACACACTCCCACTCTTGTATGTATCTCAGGTCCATTCTGTCCCAACTCATAAAATGCACTGTCTGTTCCCCTACCCCATCATTCCAGACATCAAGAGCAGCTCTTCTTTTCTACCTGCCAAAAGGTTCTGGCAGGAAAAATGCTCAGTTGCATCCATACTCACTTTGTCTTATTCTTTTGGACTCACGTGCTCTTTAGGGTGAATCGAACTCCTTCCACATACACCAAGTCCTCCAGGGCATTTTGATACTTGTAGAATGCCCCATTTTGTTGGGATGTGTATCTTGATACCCCACTCTTCTATCTTATTTCCTTTGTGCCTGCTAAAGTGTCCATGCCATTATAAATAAAACCCACACATCCTGAAGCTTTCTGTGTTTTACTTCTATCTCTGCCATGCATGCACCTAACCAGAACTGTTCAGAGAATTAAGTTAGGTATCAAACCATGAAACAGATCTCAAGCTCTGTGTGTTACAAGTAGCCTCTGTTTATTTTTCTTCACTATCTAGGGATATGGGACTCGAATTAGCATTTTTCTTGCTCTCTAATGCTCGCTAATAATCTCTCCTATATTATTTATCTACCTATGTGTAGAGACGGAGAAGGCACTGGTGACCCATGTCAGTACACTTGCCTGGAAAATCCCATGGATGAAGGAGCCTGGTAGGCTGCTGTCCAGTCGCTAAGAGCCGGACACGACTGAGTGACTTCACTTTCACTTTTCACTTTCATGCACTGGAGAAGGAAATGGCAACCCACTCCAGTGTTCTTGCCTGGAGAACCTCAGGGATGGAGGGGCCTGGTGGGCTGCCATCTATGGGATAGCATAGAGTTGGACATGACTGATGCTACTTAGCAGCAGCAGCAGCATGTGAAGAGAAATACCCATAGGTACAGAGCTTGAGCTTTAACAAATCACCATAGACTGGGTGGCTTAAACCACAGACATCTATTATAGCTCACAATTATGGAGGATGGTGGCCCAGAATCAGGGTGCTGGCTTGGTCAGGTTCTTGGGGATGGCTCCTTCCTGGTTACAGAGGAGTGTCTTCCTGTCTCACCCTTACATGTCAGAAAGAGAACTGGCCAGCTCTCTGTCCACTTATATAACAACACTAATCCCCTTCAAGAGAGCTCCACCCTCATGACCGTATCACCTCCTCAAACCTCAATTTCCAAATACCATTACATGGTCGGGGTATCAACACTTCAACATATGAATTTGGGGATAGCAGATATTTACAACATTGCACTATGTAAAATTCCTTTCTTTTTTTTAAACAAATGGTGTGGCTGTGTGCTAATAAAACTTTATTTATGAACATTGAAGTTTGAATTCCATGTAATTTTTGCATGTCATGAAATCTTTTCTGATTTTTTTTAAAACTACTGTAAAGTGTAAAAACTATTCTTTTCAAAATGTTTTTTTGATTGTGCTAAAGTCATATAAAACATACTATTTTAACCATATTTAACTGTGCAGTTCAGTGGCACTAAGTACATTCACATTGTCGTATAACTTTCACCATCATCCATCCCCCCAAATTTTTATCTTCCTAAACTGAAATGCCATCCTCATTAAACACTAACTCCCCATCCCTCTCTTCACCTCTCCCAACCTCCTCAATCCCCTACTCCCACTTGTACTATCTCCCTGTTTTACGCTTTTATTTTGTGTATATTAGAGATAGATTGAGAAAGACACACAGATAGGGGTGTGAGTCCATAAAAGTCAGAGAAATGGTAAAGGAAATATAATAATTACCTATATTCCAACATGGAATTAAATCACCTCAACTTCCCAGAATATTTGATTGAAGTTTTATTTTATTCTTTTTATTGATAAATAATACATGAATACTTGGTCTTAAAAAAAAAAAAAACAACTTAAAACCTTTAAGATAAACTTGAAATCATCATGACCTCCAAGTCTTTATCTTGATTCTCTGCACTTACTCCTAGAG